>CM039616.1:43081929-43435448 GCA_022457205.1 Saccharum spontaneum
TCCATTTTTCAAATGATTTTCAAATCAAATTTGAATTTGATTCAAACCACTCATCACAAAACTCCAAATGCAGCAGCATGAATGCTCAATCATGTTTCTACCCTTATATTTGATTTTAATTTATAAAATTATTCTTATCCTATAATTGCATGCTTCACAAAAAAATAAATATAGAACCCATATTTTCCCTATTTTTCTTTTCTTCAAATTTTAGGGTGTTACAATTCTACCCCCCTTAAAATGATCTCGCCCCGAGATTCGACCGGTGCTTACTCAAACAGTTGCGGGTAGGTTTTTCTCAGATCCTCTTCTCGTTCCCAAGTAGCCTCTTCTGCAGTATACCGATTCCACTGTACTTTACACATCTTAATTGTTCTACTTCTTGTGACTCTGTCCGCAGTCTCCAAAATCTTAACCGGAAACTCCTCATATGTAAGATCCTCCTTAACAGTGAGTTCCTCTATCGGAATCTGTTCTTCTGGTACTCGTAAACATTTCTTCAATTGTGACACATGGAACACATCATGTACACCTGCCAGACTCTCGGGCAATTCCAATTGATACGCCACTTCACCACGTCGCTCTATAATCTTGAAAGGTCCAATATATCTTGGTGCTAATTTACCCTTCATGTTAAATCTCTTCACACTTCTCATGGGTGACACTTTCAAGTAAACATAATCTCCTACCTCAAATGTCAACTCTCTTCTGCGAGTATCAGCATAACTTTTCTGTCTAGACTGGGCTATTTTTAGATTATCTCTAATCATTCTTACTTTCTTCTCAGCATCCTTTAGTACATCAGGTCCAAACACTTGACTCTCCCCTGTCTGATTCCAGAACAACGGGGTCCTACACTTTCGTCCATACAGAGCCTCAAACGGTGCCATTTGAAGACTCTTCTGATAACTATTGTTATAAGAGAACTCTGCGTATGGCAAACTCTTATCCCAGCTAGTACCATATTGTAGAGCACAAGCTCTCAGCATATCTTCCAATATCTGATTAATTCATCTCCGTTTGACCATCTGTCTGAGGATGATAAGCTGTACTGAAATTTAGTTTGGTCCCCAATGACTCATGTATCTTTTGCCAATAATGAGATGTAAATTGAGTACCTCGATCAGACACAATCTTCTTAGGAACTCCGTGTAGACTCACTATTCTTTCCATATACAACTCTGCCAGTTTCGCACTGCTATATGTAGTCTTCACAGGCAGAAAATGAGCAACCTTAGTCAGACGATCCACTATCACCCAAATTGAATCATATCCTCGTTGAGTCCGCGGTAACCCAACTATAAAATCCATACCGACCTCTTCCCATTTCCACTCGGGTATCTGCATAGGTTGTAACAATCCTGCAGGTCTTTGATGTTCCGCTTCACCCTTTGACATGTGTCACACAAAGCAACATACTCAGCTACGTCTCTCTTTAAACCATACCACCAATATTTCTCTTTCAGATCTAAATGACATCTTAGTACTACCCGGATGTATGGAATAAGCTGACTCATGAGCTTCACGCAGAATTGCCATTCGGATTTCCCTATCTTCGGGCACACACAACCTTTTCCCGAACCATAGCGTACCATTTTCATCCTTATGGAATCCTGGAGATTTTCCTTTCGCTATGTTTTCAGCTATCTCTCTCAACTTTTCATCTTTCAGCTGACCTTTACGGATTTCTTGCTCCAGAGTAGGCTCCAATACTAGTTCCACTGCATTAGTAGTAAATCCTATATTCAGATGCTTACACTCAGCACACAATTCCTTAGGCATAGGCATTACTTGTATTTCATTTGCATAACTCTTCCTACTAAGAGCATCAGCAACCACGTTGGCCTTTCCGGGATGATAATGCACCTCTAGATCATAGTCTTTTATCAACTCCAACCATCTACGCTGCCTCAAGTTCAGATCTGTTTGGGTGAAGATATACTTGAGACTCTTGTGATCAGTGTATATATCACTTTTGTGTCCAATCAAATAATGCCTCCATATCTTTAATGCATGAACCACTGCAGCTAATTCCAAATCATGAGTAGGGTAATTTAACTCATGCTTCCTTAACTGCCTCGATGCATATGCCACAACTCTACCTTCTTGCATCAGAACACATCCCAATCCCAATCGAGATGCATCACAATAGATAGAGAAAGGTTTATTCAGGTCTGGCAAAACTAAGACAGGTGCAGTAGTCAATCTTTTCTTTAATTCCTCAAATTAGCCTGACACTTCTCGGACCACACAAACTTAGCATTCTTTTCCAACAATGCAGTCATTGGTTTTGCAAGCTTGGAAAATCCCTCTATAAACCTTCTATAATAACCAGCCAATCCCAAAAAGCTACGGATCTCACTTGCATTGGTAGGTGGTTTCCAGTTCAATACATCCTTCACCTTGCCAGGATCTACTGATATTCCTCCATTTGAAACGATATGACCCAGAAAAGAAACTTCCTTAAGCCAAAACTCACATTTACTCCTTTTTGCATATAGTTGGTGTTCTCTGAGCTTCTGCAAGACCAACCTCAAGTGTTCAGCATGTTCTTCCTCCGTCTTGGAAAACACTAGTATATCATCAATGAATACCACTACAAACTTGTCCAGATATTCCATGAACACCTTATTCATTAAGTACATGAAGTATGCGGGAGCATTAGTCAAACCAAATGACATCACTGTATACTCATATAACCCATAACGTGTAGTAAATGCTGTCTTGGGTATATCCCTGGCACGAATCTTCAATTGATGATATCCAGAACGAAGGTCAATCTTGGAAAATACACAAGCTCCTCTCAACTGATCAAACAGGTCATCAATTCTAGGCAATGGGTACTTGTTCTTAATGGTAACCTCATTAAGAGACCGATAATCTACACACATCCTCTGAGTTCCATCTTTCTTATCCACAAAAATTACTGGTGCACCCCATGGTGACGAACTAGGACGAATAAAACCCTTATCCTGTAACTCCTTAATTTGTTTCTTAAGTTCTTCTAGTTCATTTACTCCCATTCTATATGGTCGCTTAGCTATAGGTGCAGTTCCAGGTAATAATTCAATAATAAATTCAATATCACGGTCTGGTGGCATACCTGGCAAATCCTCCGGAAACACATCTGGGAACTCCTCCACAACTGGATCCTCCTGATTGGCACCATCATTGAGCTGGTTCACTGTAGCAGTCGCTTGTTTTTGCACTTTGACTTCAACCCTGATCCTATCCCCCTTTGGTGTAGTCAGCACAACCGATTTATCCTTACACTGAATCTCTGCTTGTTGTTGCATCATCCAATCCATTCCCAGTATAAGATCAATCCCGGCTGTCCTCAATACTATAGGGCTAACTGAAAACTCTACCCCCCTTAAGTTGAGACTAATGGGAAGACAGCGATAAGATGCTGGCATGCTTCCACCAGGTGAGTTTACTAAGATAGGGTTCTTCATGGCACACAAATGGATTCTATGTATTCTAACAAATGATTGTGATATGAAAGAATGTGATGCTCCAGAATCAAAAAGAACAGTGGCGGGAGTAGAGTGGACATCGAACGTACCAAGCATAACTTCTGGCTCCTCCACTGCAGTTTCCTGGGACAAATGATTCACCCTTCCCGAGTTAAGTGCGGGCTTCTGGTGGCTGCTCTGTCTCTGGAGAGTCTGCTGGTTAGGCTTCTCCGGGCAGTTGTAAGACAGGTGACCTTCTTTTCCACAACGGAAACACCGGTTGGGAGTGTTGGGAGCACTGGTCTTTGTAGGAGTGTTGTTGGAAGGACCCTGGCGCTGCACTTGATTCCCATTCTGCTGTGGTGGACGTTGGTTGCTACTCTGTGGCTGAAATGGGGGACGTTGAGGGAACTGTCCACGAAATGGAGTCTGACCACGGTTCCACTGTCCAGAAGGAGGTCTCTGCTGAGTATTCTGTTGGAAGCCAGTGCGTGGACGGGTGTTGCTGTTGGAGGCTTGTCCCTGTAACCTCTTCCTCTTAGCATCCATTTCTTTGCGCTTGTTATCCACCACAATAGCGCGGTTCACAAGCGTCTGAAAGTTGGGATAGGTATTGGACATCAACTGCAACTGTAGTCCATCATATAATCCCTTCAAGAAGCGGCGCTGCTTATCATTGTCATTGGCCACCTCATGTGGAGCATATCGTGACAGTTGAGCAAACTTGTCACGGTACTCAGCTACAGACATTGACCCTTGGGTCAGGTTCCTGAATTCCTCCGCCTTCAATTCTATCATCCCTTCAGGTATATGGTAAGCCCTGAAGTTCTCTCTAAACTCCTGCTAGGTGACTGCAGGAGCATTAGCAGGACGGCCATACTCATATGACTCCCACCAATCTTGAGCTTCTCCCTGAAGTTGCCCAGAAGCGAACAACACCTTCTGTCGGTCATCACATTGTGCAATGGTGAGTTGTTTCTCCACAGCACGAAGCCAATCATCAGCCTCCAAAGGATCAGCAGCATGTGTGAACACTGGGGGACGACCCTTCAAAAATTCACCACGCTTATCACGTGGTTGCACTCCAGCAACTGGCTGATTCTGCTGATTCTGCACCAGTTGTTGCATCAACTGCGTCTGTACTGCCAGCAATTGCTCAATAGTTGGTGGCGGTGGTGGTGGTGGATTCGGGGGAATGTTGCCACGACCTCTGCCTCTTCCTCTTCCGGCCATCTGCCACCCATAAACATGCAAACTTTAAGAAATCCAGGTTATCAACCACTTATAAGATTAAGAATGAGATCTGAAAGTTTTCTGGACGAGTAGCAATATTGACAGTTCAGTATTTCAATCATATCTCGGCCTACAGAAGTCCAAAAGAGGCGTGCTTTATATGGTTGGAAAGCTTATGAAATTATCCACAATTTCTATTCAGACCTCAAGACCAGATTCTGTCGTTAAGTCTATGAAAAATAAGGCGCAACAGAAACTGTTCCAGATTCCAGACTGTGCAGAAACTTTAACTTGTGAAAATTATATCTCTCGAACCAGATTAGATAAAAAGGTGATTCCAGTGGCATTTGAAAGATGCTTGAGTCTAGTTTCTCTCATAAAAATTTCATAAATGTTGCACGAACCATTTTTAAACTATAACAGAAACATCAGAGACTGCTCCAGAAAACAGCAAGGACAGAAACGAGATACTATCAAACCCAACTATTATTCCTTGACTATTAAACTTATTATTCTTAATAATGGAACTTGTAGACATGCCTACAAGTCCAGACACTCAAACAAAGATCCAACTCACACATAAGCATAATAATAAAGCAACTAGCACACCAAAGTTCAAACCACACGACAGACTCGACTGACTCAACTGACGTTACTAAGAACGTTCTTATTACATAAAAGGACTCCTACTTCCTAAGGAAGTGGCTCATGCTCTAACTTCTCGTAGATCTTGGGCAAGCCTTGGTTTGCTCGGAGCTCATCAATGGTTGCTTGGCATCTCTTGATAGTCTTCCCTTGTGTCCTCACCATCTCTTCTAGTTGCAGCTTCCTGTCCATCATGTCATAGACAAAGTTCACCATCACCCGAGGTAGTGGCTCTAACTGCACTGGATCTGTCATAGCCCAACCAAGCTCGGGGTGTGCACGAGGAAGGAAACGATGGATGTCATGCTTCATGAGGTTAAAGCGAAGATAGCGAAGACCCATACATGCTTCAAAAGCAGCATCTTCAATGCTATCCTCAATGGTAGCTCGATGTCCCACATGAGAGAACATCCTGTCCAGCTGATATGCCCCCTTGTCTTGCTTGTGTGCAAAGATGCTTGCCCTTGCCTTCCAGTACGTGCTCTCTAGTGGATGAGTGTACTCTCAGCAGACGTACTCCACAGCCGGATGCCAATCCGCGAAGTAAGCAGTGAGCATCCCCACTAGGCGAATGTGAGAGACAGCATCCCCTCCATTCCTGTGGTAGATCCTCACAGTCCACCCCATTGGAGGAGGTGGCATATCTTCAGGAGCTTCATGTGGTGGAGACGGGGGTTGTTCTCCTCCATTATCTTCCTCCTCACCATCTTCAATCTCAACGATTTCTGGATCTTCTTCAGGTTCAATCTCTTCCTGGGGAGGTGCTGGTGCTTGGACTGGTGCTACAGGGGTCTTCTCTTGTTCCTGAGGTTCTGGCTCTTGTGGCTCTTCAGTTGCAAGCAGGGCACGAGGTGGGTAGTATCCTCCAAAGCTGATGCGGGCAGTCTTACGGTCACGAGTCATCTACAGAATTTTTAGATGAAGTTAGAATAGAGGCAAAATTTCGTAATAGAATGAGACATAAGAAGCATAAAAATTTATCAAGTAACAAGAGCAAGATAGTGAGCATAAAAATAGTGTAAAGATGACACTACTTCGACCATTGCTAACTAGGCTTGCGTCCTACAGTCAACAAGAGCTTTGATACCAATTTGTCACACCCATTTATCGACCAAATGGAATGCTTACCCTTATGTGCGCCCAGAGATCAATCACACATAAGTTCACAAATTATAACAGAAGTATCATGGCAAATGTTATTACATCACGATATTTAACACATAGTCTTAACACAAATGTAGCGGAAGTATAAATAAAAATCTCTCTCGTGGTAGCTCCAGTCACAGGTACATTGACTGGTTGACAGCAAGACTAGTAATCCTCAGGGAAGTAGGCGTAGTAGTCGCTATTACCTCCATCTGTTACCCATCCGGGATTTTTATCCAAATAAGAGAAATAAACAAGCGTAAGTACATCTCATACTCAACAAGTGTAACATGGGGTTCATGAGGCTCAAATAGGCATAATTGTGGGTTTATCAGCATGTAGCTTTTAGTTAACATGATTTTAGCACATCAATAGCATCAATAGGTCTCAATGTAAACAATAAACATATGATCCATGTGAAAAGATTAATGAATAGCAAAAACATAAACATACACAATTAATCAACTATTCCATAAGGGTCCAAGGCCACTCGTGACCGTGAGCACGGCTGTTATAACAGTTCTACACTCTGCAGAGGTTGTACACTTTCACTGTGAGTCGTGTTACCCAAATGCCCGGGTTAATTACTCCCAAAACACTACCAAGGTGAGCAGGCAGGGTAAACACTATGAAGTCTTTCAAAGGTTCGTCTAACAAGTTAGGGCCATTAGATTCACTCGGCAAACAGATGTAGAGCCCCCCTTCCAAATGGCACATTGACCCGCAGCCTATACACATAAGGACAGAGGCCGCACTATACCCGATTCGTCAAGCCATTCTTACGCCAAAAAGGTTACCTCTAACAAGCTAGAAAAGGTCCTTCTATATGACTAAAGCCAGAGCCATATAGCCCTCACAGTTGTACTGTAAGTCCCGGATTGTCGCTTATAGATGAGTCCTTATGGAGAGCAATTAGAGCATCAAAACAACACACATGCTCTAACCCCCTTTTAACAAGAATCAAAATCATATTTTAATGTTTATTGCATATTCCTCTAATCAATTTACATGATCATAGTCCATGTTTAAGCACTAGCCATACTAATCAATGCATCATAATGGGTACCAAGGCATAGGATCAATCACTAAGTCATCCTTAACAAGGAATAAATGCATAATGACATTAATTGCATAAGGTGATTAGGACAACAAGGATAATCCCATGCTATACTTGCCTTGCTCAAACTGGTCCTGAAGATCTTGCTCGTAGTAAGGCTCTTGATCTCCAACGAATTGCTCACCGTCTATACTCGATCAACCATTATCAACAACACACATCCAGAGGCAATCATGCATAGACAAACAAGACTATAATTAGAACAATACACCAACAGTAAGAAAATAAAATAAAAAGTCTTTAAAATGAATCTACAACTTGCTAGGATCACACAGACGCGAAGATCACGAAAAACGGATCTAAAACGACAAAGGTATGAATTTCCGAAGATTTCCTATAGAAAAATAAATACTTTAATTAAATCTCAAAAATAAATTAATCTAAACCTACTGTACAGTTACACCATTAGATAGAGCTCGCAAATATGAATCTAACGCAATTTGAATGGATCAAATCGGAGTTAAAACGAAGATTCTACGGCTAAAACAATCTCAGTGGCAAAACTGTAAATATCAGAAAGCGTATTTTTCTTTTTCCGAAACAAATTACGTTTTCTTTTATTAAAAACGTATTTTTCCAGAATACGCTTTGGACTGCGGGTTACATATTTGAAAACTCCAGGGACTCTTTAGCAAAAACACCAGCGAACCGGTATCTTCTAATCTACGCCATCCGTTTTAGATCTGACGGTCCAGATCAGTCGGGGACGGGGACGGGCGGCGCTCCGGCCGGTTTGAAACCGACGGCGATCCTCCGCGGTGGCGCCATGACCGGAGCATCGCCGGAGTTGGCATCCCGACGATTTTGACCACCAAACGACACGCAACCGGTACCAACCGAAAGAGGACCTCGACGCGAACTCACCCGCGTAGAAGATAGGACCGGAGGATGGGCTGAGGGCGGTGGTTAGCTCGGGATGGCGGCGGTGAAGCTCGAGCTCGCGGTGACACCCTCCCGAGACCCTCCACTGCTTCGAAACGGCCGAGATAGGATCGACGAGGGTGCGGCTCGGCTTTTATAGCCCAAGGAAACAACGGGTTAGGAAAGGGGAAGGATTAGATGGCGATTTTGAGCTCCCGTATCCGACGGAAAAGAGGAAGGCGGCGGCGGCGTTTTGGAAAGCTCGGGAGGAAGAAGATGGAAAGGGGAGACAGTCGCTGACAAGAGGGACCCACCTGTCGGCGACTCAGAGCGGGAGATCGGCCGCGCGCGCGCAAGACGGGCCGGCCTGCTGGGCTCGGCTCGGCCCAGGAGAAGAAAACGGCGCGGGAGAAAATGGGCCGGCTGCAGCTGTGGTAGGAGAAGCGGCCCAGGAAGAAAGAATTCCTTTTCTTTTTCTTTTCCGAATTTTCAAATCCATTTTTCAAATGATTTTCAAATCAAATTTGAATTTGATTCAAACCACTCATCACAAAACTCCAAATGCAGCAGCATGAATGCTCAATCATGTTTCTACCCTTATATTTGATTTTAAATTTATAAAATTATTCTTATCCTATAATTGCATGCTTCACAAAAAAATAAATATAGAACCCATATTTTCCCTATTTTTCTTTTCTTCAAATTTTAGGGTGTTACAGTCATGAGTGGCATTGGACCCTTATGGAATTGTTTATGGTTATGTTTTTGCTATTCATTAATCATTTCACATGGATCATATGTTTATTGTTTACGTTGAGACCTTTTGATGCTATTGATATGCTAAAATCATGTTAACTAAAAGCTACATGCTGATCAACTAAAGATTATGCCTTTTTGAGCCTCATGAACCCCATGTTACACTTGTTGAGTACGAGATGTACTTACGCTTGTTTATTTTTCTTACTTGGATAAAAATCCCGGATGGGTAACAGATAGAGGTAATAGTGACTACTACGCCTACTTCCCTGAGGATTACTAGTCTTGCTGTCAACCAGTCAATGTACCTGTGACTGGAGCTACCACGAGAAATTTTTTATTTATACTTCCGCTATATTTGTGTTAAGACTATGTGTTTAAATATCGTGATGTAATAACATTTGTGATGATACTTCTATTATAATTTGTGAACTTATGTGTGATTGATCTCTGGGCGCACATAAGGGTATGCATTCCATTTGGTCGATAAATGGGTGTGATATGGCACGATTACCAACTTTTTATGAGTCTTGAAATTAAATGCCTATGAAACCATAGAATGAAACTTTCCATTGAGAGTGGGTGTTTTATGCAAGTTTTATTTCATTTCACATAACATGGCAGTCATGTAAATAATGTAATAAAACTCTCCATTAAGAACGGCCTAGAGAGGCTGCACCACGGGGCGGATCTGCACCCCATGTTTTGGGGGCAACTCAGCGAAGAAGACCTAGCCCCTCTCTGCGTACTCACTCCGTCATAAGTCATTCTCGTTTTTCGAGGAGTCAAATGCTTGTGTCTTTAACTGAATATATATAAGAAAATATTAATATTTATAGTATATAATTAATATTATTAGATAGATCAGTGAATTTATTTTTATAATAAACTTATTTAAAAATATAAATATTATTAATATTTTTATAAATATAGTCAACCTAAAGAAAGTTTGACCGAATACCATATCAACACTTATTTTGAGAGGAAGTAAGCATTCAACCATCGTATATCTCTTCCGATCCATTCGTCTTTAGAAGTCGGTGTTCGCCTCACCATCGTGTTGCAGCTAAGCGGGCATCCAGGGTGGCCGCCTGCGGACTTGGGGGCATGCCGTAGGCGGGCAGCACGGTAACAGCCAGGCTCCAAGCAGACTGATACGGTGCCTCTCCCTTCCTCTTCCTCGTATCTTGACGTCGCCCATAGTTAAATGAGGCGTATAAATTGTAGAGAAAGCAAATGAAAAATACAACAAAGCCACATGATTGTGGGTGACTTATACATTGTCTAGTACAATTCAACCATGGTAACGAGAACCGTTTGTTTGTTGCTCTTTGTGTGGTTGTCACTGTCATTAAAATATCTTTGGATATGGTAGATTAGAATTGTGTAATTCTCGCTTGCCTTATTTTCAAGCAATACTTCCTCCATTCATAAAAGAATGCAACTAGTAGTTTTGCTGGTCCAACTTGTTTAAGTTTGACCAAATTTATAATGAATAAATTAACATTTATGTCTTTAATAAAATTTACTGCGAAAATATATTTCATAAGTAATCTAATAATACTTATTTTGTATCACTAATGTTAGTACCTTTTCATATAATAATTTTAATTAAAGTTTAAACTATTTGACTCTTTGAAAAACAAGAATTGCATTTTTATTTGGACATAGAGAGTATACTCTTTGTATGGATAGCTAGAGACAGGTTGCATTGGAATTGACCATGCTAATCGGGTGCCATTGCTTATGTTTGTTTTCCATATATGAAATGAGCCAAGTTGAGGATGGCTGGTGTTTGGTAGAATGCACGAATAAATCCACTCACCTTGCATCAGCTTATGCGTACACTTACCACTATGCTACTACGTTTCTCTTTTTCCTTGAATGTCAGCACCATTCTTGACATTTTCACGAACACCTTGCATACGAGCTAGACAAGAAGGGAACACCGCAGTTTAAGCCGCCATCATCGTCATCATCACCGCCAAGTAGCATATCGGGCCTACCTCTTCATACTCATCCCCATCTTGGTGGGCTACTTTTATTCGGGGAGTTGGCTATCATCATTGGAACATGCCACCACACCATGGTGCCGGTCATCACATCGTTGCGAATCTGACTATCGTGGTGCCCTCGAGCCTGTAGCAACCATCTGATTTGTCATTGTCTTTTTTGGTTCACTGGTCGGGCTTGAGGAGTCAACCCTCTGACAACCTCGCACATATCTACTCTGATATTGGTATTGACTACATCAGCCTCTACCTCCTAGACCGTGCGGCTAGGCCGGGCATGCGATACCAAAGAGACACCTTCCAGCGTCGCTTCTCAATCAACCACTCCGCACATCTTAATTGCTAGTTCGTCATTACCACCGGGACGGTTACGTTGACATATTCTGTCGTCATTTTGCCTCGTGTGTACTCGGTCTGATTAGCTAATTGTGCATGAGCCACCTATAGCTCCCGTGACATCTGTTGTCGAGTACTACATGCCCGTCTTCTCTAAGCAACAAGGTTGTTGTCGTGTCGCCACCTTCAGCCACAGCATCACCACCTCTATGTCTCATCGTCATTGCATCTACATTGTTCTCCCTTGCGCATCAACTACTATGCTACCCAATCTCTATGCACCATCTGTCTACACCTGATTTTCATCATGCTGATCGGGTCTTCAGCGCCGGCATTGAGTGCACCACCACTGCCATATGTTGCGTCAGGATTGCTTGCCTTCGAGCAAGATCATTTGCCCTGGGCTGCTTGCCTTCGGATAGAAGCATCCGCTCTCACACTACTTATTCTTCGTCCAATACAACCTCGTTGCTAGCTTCACCGTTTCTTCCCCACCTACTTCGTCTACTTTGAAACTATGGAATGCAACCTTATATCCCTGCAGTTCTGTGGAGCACAACCATCGTTGAGGCACTCTGTGCTGGTTGCTTAGAGAATAGCGTATTGTTGGGGCTTCTAGTCCATCTAGTATTGGCAAAAATGGTGTGTGCTTTAATTTCTTGCTCAACGCATTCCTAGGCTTGGCAACCTTGGCGCATGCTTTATCCATCGATTTGGGCATCGACACTCCAGGCCTTGTTCAGTTCCTCAATTCTCTCCCCAAATTCCACTATGCAAAAAGAAGATTCTCCGTCACATCAAAATATCGGCAAATGCATGGAATACTAAATGTTGATGAAATCAAAAACTAATTGCACAGTTTTGTTGTACTTTGCGAGACGAACATTTTAAGCCTAGTTAGTCAAATTTTAGATAATTTTTACCAAATACAAACGAAATGCTACAGGAATTCTGATACAGTGATTTTCTCTCCAATTCTCTCATCTAAACAAGGCCCCAGTTCTTGTACTATTTGCCTTGCTTGCATTGCTTTTTCATCTATATTCTCAAAGGCTCTGATTGCTTCGACCTCGCCGTTGCCTTCTTGCATGATGACTGCCTCAACGTGTCTCCATCATCACCATGGCGCCTCTTGCACACGTGGGTCATATGTGATCGTCTCTTGATCTCAGAAACCCTACCATGACTATATTTATTAGCTGACATTCTCGAGCACGGCTACTCACCATCACGCTTGTCTACCTTGACATCGACAAAGAGCTACTGCTTTGCTTGAGCAAACATCTCATCGGTGTCGTTTACTTCAACCAAAGCATCCATGATGCATCAACCATTATGACTGCGTTGGGATGTCAATTTGATCAGTTTCTTCTCTGGCCTCAACGTCTGCGTCATTCCTGTTGTGATTGTTGAGAGATGTTAGAGTATATTGGGACATCTCTAGATATGATAGATTAGGATTGTGTAATCATGGCTTGCCTTATCTCTAAGGTTGGCTTCTTATCCCCTAAACATTGTACTTCTATATAATTGGCCCACGAAGCTTAGCAATGCAATCGATTGTTCCACAAATTCTATTCTTCCTACAATCACATAGGTGGTGCTTGAATAGAAGAGATATAATTCCTTTTTTTTAGATAATGGAAGAATATACGACTCCATTCCCACAAGTGAGAAATCAGACCAAAATTATTGCAGGACACAAATCACTAGTACAGGAATGACATATACTCCCGGTTGGCAACCCCCTTTACTCCCGGTTGCCCAACCGGGAGTACGTTTTCGGGAGTAAAGGTTCACAACTGGGAGTAAAGGGGGACTTTTACTCCCGGTTGGTAATACCAACCGGGAGTAAAGAGTCAGTTGGGTCCGTGGCCTGGCAGACACCTTTACTCCCGGTTGGTAATACCAACCGGGAGTAAAAGTCCTTTTTTTTCTTTTTCTTTTTCATTTCAATTCATAATTTATTTTTGTTTTAAAATAGGTTTTCGTATACAATTTTTGCCCTACAAATAATATATGCATACACGTGCGTATAGTAAAGTTTGGTTTCGAGCAATGTACGCAAGTAACCCAACTCTTCGTGCTGTGTGAGACAAAATATGGTGAATTACCGATCGAAAACACTGGAATTTTGCATCAACCACCGAGGATATTTGACTCCTATGTCACAAGAGACCATTTGAAAAAGTTTGGTACCGTTCCGGATCCTTTCTAAGGTGGACGCAGTTCAACGTATAATTACCTCGTGCAGTCGCGCAGAAATTCAATTAAACCGAAAAAAGTACCAAACCAATTCGGAAAAATCTCAAACTTGGCGGTTGCTTCACATAGGGCATTTGCAAAGCCTGAGAAAAAGTTTGAGACCAATACGACACTTGAACCTCATAATTCCTAAGAACCCAAGTGTATAGACATGGTTCGATGAAAAGGTTCCATATACCTTTGTGAAGCACGTGGACTCCGCCTTTGTCGAAATGGCTTGAGATTTTTTTGACACTCATTTACACCCAAAATATGACCCCACACAAGATCTTAGGTTTTTCTGATCATTATTTTTATTATTATATTTTTCTTCGTGCGGCGGGAAACAAACTATGGTGGATTACAGATTGAAAACACTGGAATTCTGTAGCGACCTCGACAAATACTTGTCTCCTAGGGCATAAGAGACCATGTGGCAAAGTTTGGCACCATTCGGGCTCTTTTCTAGGGTAGACACAATTCAACGTAGAATTACTTGGTGAAGTTGCGTGGAAATTCAATTAAACCAAAAAAAGTACCAAACCAATTCGGAAAAATCTCAAACTTGGTGGTTGCTTCACATAGGGCATTTGCAAGCCTAAGAAAAAGTTTGAGACCAATAAGACACTTAAACCTCATAATCCCTAAGAACCCAGGTGTATAGACATGGTTTGATGAAAAGGTTCCATATACCTTTGTGAAGCACGTGGACTCTGCCTTTGTTGAAATGGCTTGAGATTTTTTGGCACTCATTTACACCCAAAATATGACCCCACATAAGATCTTAGGTTTTTCTAATCATTATTTTTATTACTATATTTTTCTTCGTGTGGCGGGAAACAAACTATGGTGGATTACAGATTGAAAACATTGGAATTCTGCAGCGACCTCCACAAATACTTGTCTCCTAGGGCATAAGAGACCATGTGGTAAAGTTTGGCACCATTCCGGCTCTTTTATGGGGTGGACATAGTTCAACGTAGAATTACTTGGTGAAGTTGCGCGGAAATTCAATTAAATCGAAAAAAGTACCAAACCAATTCAGAAAAATCTCAAACTTGGCGGTTGCTTCACATAGGGAATTTGAAAGCCTCAGAAAAAAAAATTCCATATCAATACAACACTGGAATGAATGTGCAGTCACAATTATTACATAATTATTTCTCAATACACAACATTAAACAACATTAAATTAAGCAGGCACAACAGTGATCTTCTGGTCATGATCGTGTCGCAACCATGGAGTTTTCTCATCATTTAGCGCTATGCTTGGATCTTTGTTCACTTTGAAGGGCACAATTCTATCTTAAGTGGAGTAAACTAATGATGACAAGTGCACACGAAACAAACGAGTTTAGAGATAGTACCACAAAAAATACTATATTATACTATATTATAGGTCTGTTTGATCACTAAATTAAACTTTAATCATGTAAAACTTTAGTTTGAGACTGTTCAAACGTAGTATGAATTAAAATGTAGATTTAAATTTTAGTCTAGCGTAACTAATTGTTAGGCACACTCTGTAGTGTATGCATCCAGACAAATATGGTATTAAACTTTTTATCATTTACTCCTTCCATTTCAAATAAAATACATCAACTTCTACTATGTATATAGACAAATATTTGTCTAGGTACCTAAATTTTAATTGGACCTGCAACTACTCCATGCGTGACATAAAAGGAGTTAAGACTTAAACCGCCTTGTGATTCACAGAACTCACCAAATTTAATTTGGTGATGACTTTGCATTTTTTAAAAAAAAGTTTGAATGCAACATCAAGTGCCATATGTACTTAAGGCGAACCTCAAGTTTCTTGTCTCCAACACTTCGGTCGGAATGCAGAGCTAACAATATATAGAGAAACATTTAGTTAGCTGGCTGTGCTTAAAAACCTGGACTAAAAGTCCATTTTTACTCCCGGTTAGAGACACCAACCAGGAGTAAAGGTTGACTGCACCTTTACTCCCGGTTGGTGTCTCCAACCGGGAGTAAATGTCTACCTTTACTCCCGGTTGGAGACACCAACCGGGAGTAAAAGTCCTCGGACCACGGAGTGGCAATTGCATGTGGGACTTTGCTCCCGGTTGGAGACACCAACTGAGAATAAAGATCCCTTTACTCCCGGGTGCAATAAGTGCCGAGAGTAATCTAAAAAATGGTGCCAGGAGTATAAGTCAGTTCTCTACTAGTGAATGCTTGAAACATTATTGACATTCTCATAAGTCAATCTTAGCTTGTAATCCTAAAGACATAAGGCCACCCATGTGAGGTGAAGAGGCCATTGTCACCGGTTCCAACGCTTTGACAAGCAAAGATAATGCATTCTTTCTTGTCATCTGCAGTTGACTCTAAAGATGGAGCCAATAAGTTCCTCGGAGTAAGACCCGCACAAGGTTTTTAGGTTTACATTTGTCAAAAACAACAATTTTGTTTCTTGTCAACTAAATAGATCAACAAAAGGCTGCTACACCTATTATTAAAAATAATATATTTTCTTTTCCTCCCTGTTTACACCAACTTCCAAAAAGGTTCGCAACACTGAGAGATATAATTTCGTAGACCAAACACTCTTTATTTGTGCAAATCATATCTTATGCCGAATGCATAACTTGTCTTTTGAGTTTTTATATGTACGTTGACACATGTTTTTTTTCCTTGTGTTGTACAGTTATCTTGTTGACTGAAATAATTTGTTTACAGGTTATGACACGACTTACCGAAGGCACTATTGCCCTGTTCGCTTGAGCTACTTTTTAGCCGTGGAACAATATTTTTCTCTCATAACATTTCAGCATAAGCATCAGCCTAAGCCAAATTTCAGCATAAGCGTGTAGTTGGCCAAAATGTCTGCTATTATGTTTCTGTAGTCAGAATATTGTCTAGTGGGAAAAATGGAGGGCGAGTCTAGTACATGTACATATGATGAGCTGGAGAGCATAATACTTAATGGAAGTTCAGGACCATGCAGTAGTCTACCACTAGAATATTTGAGGAGGATCACAAACAACTTCTCTGATGAGAAATTACTTGGTGAAGGTGGTTTCGGTAAGGTGTACAAGGTAAGATTAAATCATATCCTTTTTGTCCTCTTGGGTCTATATATGTAACGTTAACCAATATACTTCCCACAGATGCAATAGTAAGAGATCTTTGAGTTTTGTCTTGGTTATCCATAGAGCGAGATTTTTTTCATCCTATTGTAAACTGGCTAGATACTTTGACGCCACTTTTTATTTCTACTTTTTAATATATTTCCAGTAAGTGGGGTTCTAGCCCCTCCTGTTTCGTCATCAAAAGAAAAAATAATAACAGATCTCTTAAAACAGGGAGTGCTTCAAAATGGAAAGATGGTTGCCATAGAGAGGCTTGACCAGAAGTTAACGCCTGGAGTTCAGGAGAGGCAATTTGAGAATGAGGTTTATCATCTTATGAGGCTTAAGCACCCCAACATAGTACAATTTCTAGGCTACTGTTATGAAACACGGAATGAATGTGTAGAGCACGATGGAAAATACATTTTTGCTGAGATGATGCAGCAAATGTTGATCTGCTTGGAGTACCTGCCAAATGGAAGCCTAGATAGGCATCTTTCAGGTATGACAACTATATGTCTTTCACTAACTTTCAATTGATGTTCTCATATAATATGGAGTGTTTGTCAACTTATGATGCTGAGATTGGTCATTTGGTCTGTAATTATACAAAGCACTTAATACATATTTACGTGCTATTCCGTTCATTATCTTGAGCAGTTTAACATCATTATTTTCATTTCTCATATGCCATTATTATTGGAGGGAAAATAACTTGGTTGCAAATTGCTTGCATTCACATCACCGTGGGAGTGTTGGTGTCTATATAAACTCTACCCTTCATAACTTAGGTCATCCTACCACGAATTTTCATTTGTTAATGTTTCACTATTTCTAGAGAAAATTTCTTAATTAGGTTTACTCTCCCATCAACTTGTTACTTGTGGTCCTACAAATACTAGAATTTTAGGAGACAAAGGTATATTAGAAGTCTGTGCTTAGTTAGTACAGACAACTAATCAAAATTAGTTATGTATGCGTGCACTCTCTCTGTTCATTTTCTACTGATTGCCCGATAGATACAATGTAGCCTTTGTCCGATTGTGATAAACTTATCAATTACTCTATGTGTTTTTTTCCCAGTCCATTGATAGTTTTTCTCCTGCATATCACTTTGTGTCTTAAGTATGTTGTGAAAGCTTGGGTGTACATTGGAGGGTATCTTATATAGTTCATTATTAATAATAGTATAAATGGTATTTTAGATGCTAATTTTAGGGGAACTTACATTATTCATAATAATGGCAGGCTAGTCAATTTAGATACAAATTTAATGATTTACTTTAGACTATGTCTAATGACATAGATAAATAATTGAGATGCATATTTAGGGCTACTCTACATTGCTTTTTAAGATTTTTGTGGTGTGGGTAATTTCTCTTAACACAAAATAGATCCAATTGCTATTACTATCAATGATTATTAGAATAAACCGAATTCACGGTTGGATCTTTCTTTTTTGTGAGAAAATGTAGGATTATCTTTTTTTAGCATATCTTGTGATTAAATGGGAGGTACTGTTAACTAGAAATACTAAGATTGTCCACCTTCTTGTTTGCTATATAATCAGATGGGGTGCCTAAATGCCTATATTATTAGAAACTATAAGAAATGATGAAATAAATGCAATTGTGCATGCACATGTATGATGCCAGGAGATTATACTGGACATAATTTGTTATGAGGTTGAAAGTTAAAAAGAAAATTGACATTGGGCTGCATTACGAATGCAGATGAATCTTCTGGACACGAGTGGTACACACGGTACAATTTTTTTTGACACGAAACTACGGAGGGGAGAACTTCCCCGCCTGGAATATATTAAGCATAAAGATCCAGGTTTGGTTACATATCAAGACGATATCGATCGCCTTGCAGAAGCATTTACACAAGAGCGAAGAAAAACACGCCACTGGCGAAGACCGTCTTTCATGGAGGCAGAGCTAAACCTCCCTTCCCAGACGGTTAAGTCATCACAAATATGAACAATCACTTCCTGCGGTAGATGCCTTTCGTTCTGGAAGATGGTGCCATTCCTTGCATCCCACAACCACCATAAAATGGTCAAGAGAACAGAGGGCCAGGTTGCTGCATCCTAATGGCATACTGACGGCAATGCCCATACATCGTTATCAGCCATAGTGGAGAGGAAACCAAGACCCAGGGCATTCCACACATCATCGTTGAGTTTACAGTCAAAGAAAACATGGCATCGATCTTCTGATGGGCAACCGCAACGGCCACAGGTAGCATCTTGCATTACGTTTTTGTCAAACAAATTAGCCTTCGTGCTTAGCCTGTCCTTGAAATATAGCCATGCAAAAATCTTCACTTTATTTGTAACTTTGGAGCCCCAAATCCACCGGCCGTGGAAGTCCTACACTGAGGGAGAGGGAGCCAGCTTGTTGTACGCATCTTTGGACCTGAACGGCTTCCGGGTGGATGTCAGCCTTCTGATGTCTTGCCCTTCCTGAAGGCGCACCCCCTGCAAATCAGACATGAGAGTAGCAAGCTCGGCAGCAGCAGCTGCTGTTAGTCTAGGGCGTAAGCGCAAATCAAGCCCGTCTCAAAAAAACCTGCTGCACCGATATATTAGGCCTAACAGAGTGGGAGAACAAGGCAGGGTAAGAAAGAGCGAGGGGATCACTAGCAAGCCAACGATCATGCCAGAAGGAGGTAGAAGAGCCATCACGGACATCAACGAAAGTGATGGAGTGATAGGTAGACAGTTTGTCACTAATAATCTTCCACAGATAGGAAGGGAAAGAAGTTGGGTTATCAGAAAAAATAGAGTCGTTGAGGAGGAGCCAATTTTTCCATGGAGCCTGAGCACCAGTGAAGAGCTTATCAACAAATTTAAGCAGCAGACATCTATTCTAGGTCTGCAAGTCTTTAAGCCCAAGACCACCCTCCATTTTACTAGTATAGACATGCTACCAAGATACAAGGCACTTAGAACCGTGGCAAGTATCGTCTCCAGTCCAGAAGAAAGCGCGACGTCGCCGGTCAATAGCGTTAATCACAGTTTTGTGGAGACCCATAGCAGTCATATAGTGAAGGGGGATATCACTAAGGACAGATGATGCAAGGGTGAGTCGACCAGCTCTGTTAAGAAGGGAAGCACGCCATCCGGCGAGGTAGCGATCACAAGAGGCGAGAATTGGTTGGCAATCAGACACAGATAACTTGTGAGGAGAGAGGGGGAGGCCAAGGTAGGTCTGAGGGAAGGAGGAAACAGAGGCACCAAAGAGGGAAGCAAGAGCAGCAGCATCGTTAGTAGTGACACCAAAGGGGAGGAAGGTAGTTTTGTGGAAATTGATCGATAAGCCAGTAGCAAGCTCAAAGTCCATGAGCGCATTCTTGACAGCCATGATTCCATCAGGAGTGGCACGGAGAAAGATGAGGGTGTCATCTGCGTACTGAAGAATGGTACAAGGAGTGTTGTCGAGCAAAGGATGGCACACAGTAGGCAGGAGAGAGTCCTCCTGAAGGAGACGCTTAAGCACGTCAGTGACAATAATAAAGAGGTAGGGGGAGAGGGGATCGCCTTGTCGCAAACCGTTGTGGCAAACGATCCATTTGACAGCCACACCATTGAGGAGGATGGAGGATTTTCCAGTTTGCAAAAGCTCCTAGATCCATTTGCACCAATTTGGAGAGAAGCCACGACATCTCAGAATTTTTTGAAGGCTGTCCCAATTAATAGAGTCAAACGCCTTATGGAAATCAAGTTTGAGCACAACAGTGGGAGCACCTCTTCGGTAACAGCAGTTGAGAAGGTCAGCCGTGCAGACAAAGTTGTCAGCAATGTTCCTTCCAAGCACAAAACCAGTCTGATTATCACTAACAAGAGAAGGAATAAACGAGGCGTCTAGTGAGCACTTTGGAAATACCCTTAACAGGGCAATTCTGAAGGCAAATAGGGCGGAAGTCGGCCGGAGTGCGAGCAACCTCCTTTTTCGGGAGCAGGATAATGTAGGACCTGTTGATGCACTTCAAATCGACATAATGCTGGTGGAAAGACTGGAACAACGAGAGGACAGCAGCAGCAGTGGTGTTCCAGGTGGATTTGTAGAAGGCAGGTCCAAACCCATCGGGCCAGGGCTAGAGGAGGCATGCATAGAGAAGAAGGCCATCTTAATTTCAACTTGTGTGAAGGGTTCATCAAGGGCAGACAGGCCAGCGACCGGATTCGGGTAGAGCGAATTCAAATCAAAACTCCAAGTGGTATGGCGGGAAGCTCCAAGGAGGGAGTTGTAAAAATCGAAGAGGATCTGAGCTTTTTGTTCGTGCCCAAAAACCTCCATGTTGTCATGATCAAGCACTTGAATTTTGTTGCGCCGCATTCGTTGAGAAGCACAAGCATGGAAGTATCGAGTGTTTTCATCCCCTTCAATGGCCGCTCTGATCTTACTTCCTTGTTTCCATAGCAACAATTTTTCTCTAGTTATCCGACTTAGCAGGCGAACAATGACCTCACAAAGCACAATCTCTAGATGACTCAGCGGCCTATTTTCCTCAACTGAATACAGGATAGCAATCACTAGTTTACAGTCCACTTCACGTTGGGAGATTGATCCTCGGCGCTTCTTCCAATTTTTGGAAACAACCCTTGTTCTTTTGAGCCTGACAACCAAGGAAGCAGTGAGATCATGGGGGAGCGGTGGAGGTCCCAAGCAGTGTGAAAGGATCAAGATGCCCAAGAGGGGGGGTGAATTGGGCTTTTCTAAAAATTAATTGCAAGAATTAAATCCTATAAGCCAGAATTCACCCCTAGTGCTTACTTGTGTTCCTAGAGATTCTACCGATAAAAGTTTTGCACCCTAGTTTCCAATCCTAGTCTAGCATGGCAATTCTAGGAAAGTAAATCAAGCAATGAAAGTAAATACGAGAATGTAAATGCTTGAAAGTAAGGGCAAGGAACACGGCGATGTTTTTCCGAGGTATCAGAGAGTCGCCACTCCCCACTAGTCCTCGTTGGAGCACCCGCGCAAGGGTGTAGCTCCCCCTTGATCCGCGCAAGGATCAAGTGCTCTCTACGGGCTGATTCTTTGACACTCCATCGCGGTGAATCACCCAAAACCGCTCACAAGATGAGTTGGGTCATCCACAAGCTCCGTCGGATGATCACCAAACTCCCAATCACCACCAAGCCGTCTAGGTGATGGCGATCACCATGAGTAACAAGCTAGAACTCTCACTTAACCACAACGAGCCTAATGAGAAGGTGGATGCACACTTGCTACTCTCTAATTGCTAGTGAGGAACTCTCAAGCTTTGATTCTCAAAACACAATCCTCACTAGAGCTCTTGCACTCCCTTGCACTCCAAAGGTGTTTCTCAGCTGAAGAAATGAGCAAGAGACCTCTAAAAGAGGTGGTGGGGATGTATTTATACACCCCACAGTCGAAACGAACCGTTACCTGCCAACTCAGCAAAACACGGGGTGACCGGACGCGTCGGTCGAAGTGACCGGACGCGCCGGTCGCTGTAACGGTCAAAATTCCGAAAACTTGGCTGAGTGACCGGACGCGCCGGTCAGGGGTGACCGGACGCGTCCGATCGTGCAGGGAGCTTACTGTAACGAGACCGGACGCGCGACCGCGTCCGATCGGTGATGACCGGACGTGTCCGGTCGTCGTGGGACCTTACTGGAACGTGACCGGACGCGCCGATCACACCCAGGTCGCGTCCGACGGATGTTTTCCCTTAAGTGACACGTGTCGGCCCTGACCACCGCGTCCGGTCCTCGCAAGGGCCGCGTCCGGTCGTCAGCGCCGAAATGCAGTCGCAGAATTGAACTGACCGGACGCGTCTGGTCAAGCCGAGAACCGCGTCTGGTTAAGGGAAAAACACCCTAAACTCTCCGAAACGCGACGCAACTTGAACCAAGTTGCTTCCAACTGAACTTTGAGCTATTCTAGAGCTGCCTAGTGCTAAGTTTAACAAGTGTGCACCACACCTAAACATAGGACTCACCTAGGTCAAGCTACCCGCTCATGCCCCCCTTTATAGTACGGCCAAAAGAGAAAAACGAAGATCCTAACGACTATTCCGAATGTATCTCAACACCTCGACATCCGGAACTAACCGTCCTTAATCTTGACGTCACTCTTTTCAAAACCGAAACGATTTCCATCAAGGGGCATGAATACCATGGTGCCCAAAGCAGTTATTACCTCCATGACCTAACTTACCAAAGTTTCTGCAAAACACACGTTAGTCATGGTAATAAAGCGTTGTCATAAATTGCTGAAACCAAACCTCGGGGCCTAGATGCTTTCAATCTCCCCCTTTTTGGTGATTGATGACAACACTAAGATTCAAAAGATTGGAGTTGAGGTTTTCGAGCATGCTTGGTTCACATAAGCAAAAAGCAATAAGCACAAAGGGTTATGAATTGCTTATGTGCCCCAAGCCAAAAGAGTGTACTCATAAGATAAGAAAAAAAGCGTTAGTACACATAAAGATGAGAGCGACGCTCGCCAATGCGTATACCACTGCTCCTGCCTCCCCTCTCTGCCTGCTCCGCTGCATCTGCAACTGCCTGAGCGATCTCTGCATCGGTAAGTGTCTTCTTCTTCTTTCTGGCCATGACCTTGATGCGCTTTCCACGCGCAACCTCAGACAAACGAGGAGGACTGTCGTCCCCGTCACTAGGAGCACCACCGGCGTTCTTACAATGGACCATGCTGTCAAGCTATCGGAAAACCTCTGAAAGATGGTGAACTAACACTCGAGAGGCTTGGCCTCAATCCGTATCCGCAGGCTTGGCCTCGGATTCAACAAACTGAGATCACCCTGACACACCGACAAACTCGCTGAAAAGACGGAATAGATGGATCTACTATAAGCAACATATATAACTAAAAGGTACGAAACCCTAGAGATAGCAAGCATATAAGATAAGATATGAATCGAAACGCGATAGCTACCTCGGATCGATGAGAAGACGGTGATGGGGTAAGACGACCTAGTTCACGAGACTTCCCGAATTCGCCGGACGAGCTCTGATTTGCCGAAACACGAGATAATTAGGATTACAATGAATGAGTTACGGCAAACCCTAACAAGGAAATCAAGGTGACGTGAAACAACCTCGCGAAGAAGACGACGCGCGACGAAACCTCGACGACGAACGGCCGAAACGACGTTACGCGAACCCTAGGGTTAGGGTTAGGGCAACTCATGACGAAAACCGATCGGAGGCGTGCGCGAGTCAGTCAACGGCCGGAGGTGAGGTTGGCAGGCACGGGCGTGGCTCACCGGCGGTAGGGGCGCGGCTACGGCGGCGGTGGTGCGAGCGGGCGGCGGTGGCGCGGCTGCGCGGCGGTGGCGCGGGCAGGTGCAGGATAGCGTGCGCGTGGGCGAGGAGTGAGCGGGGTGGCGCGGCAGGTGTCGCCGGAGAAGAGGAAGAGGCACGACGCGGCGGCTCCGGCGAGAAGTGGCGATTTAGGGCACGGCGGCTCCGGCGAAAACGCGATGAGACTCAGCGGATTGAAGAAAAAAACGGACCGAAGACGAACCGTTATATGAGGGGTTAGATCCGCTCATCACGCGATGACCGGACGCGGTGGTCGATATGACCGGACGCGGTGGTGCAGCGTCCAGTCACACTCCAGTAAGCTCCTAGAGCGACCGGACGCGTCCGGTTAGGACTGACTGGACGCGGACAGAGTCCGGTCGAGGGATACTTGGGAAAGTCATCGCGAATGACCGGACGCGGTGGTGGTAACCGGGACCGGACGCGGTGGTCAACAGCAGCGCATCCGGTGCAGCGTCCGGTCGCTAGATTGGGAGTTGGTCTTCTAGATGACCGGACGCGCTGGTGGTCACCGGGACCGGACGCGGTGGTGAAGCATCACTGCGTCCGGTGCAGCGTCCGGTCCAGCGTCTGGTCACTGTTTTTCGCCCTTCTTCGTTCCGAACTTCGACGCGACTTCTCCCAATCAAGTTCCAATTCAAAGAGACACAAATAAACACCAATTGGAACCTAATATGAGTGACCTCACTCAAACCCTCAAGTTTTTGAAAATAGATTGCCTTAGGCTAGTATTATTTTTAGGAAAATAGGCAATAAACACCCGAGGAGCAACGTATGGCCATGCAATAGAGTTTTTGAACCTTTAGGAGCGTCAAAATGCTCTCTCTACCCATGGACGAACACAGAGGTTGCTCAAAGCCAAACCGAAAAGAAACGACAAACTAACAACCATGCACATGCAATGCAATACAAGAAAGTAAAGCTAGGTCGCTTGTCAAGTTTGATCCACGGTTAGGCTTCTTCACACCTCCAAAGGAGGGTTATTGTAACCGTGTTAGCCAAGCCCTAGATGCATTGCGATAAGATAAACATGGCATATAATACAATGCAATGCAAGGGACAACACACGCTCATTTTTTAAAGTTGCTAGAGTCAAGCACATTGAGTTCACTTCTTAACCTACAAAAGGTGGCCTCATCCAACAGTTTAGTGAAGATATCCGCTAATTGATTTTCACTTCTTACACCTTCTAGTGATATGTCATTTTTAGCAACGTGATCTCTTAGAAAGTGATGGCGGATATCAATGTGCTTGGTGCGAGAGTGTTGTACCGGATTGTTAGCAATTTTAACGGCACTTTCATTATCACATAAAAGTGGCACCTTTTCAAGAACAATTCCATAGTCTAGGAGGGTTTGTTTCATATATAAGATTTGTGCACAACAAGCCCCCACGGCAATGTATTCCGCCTCGGCGGTGGACAAAGCCACACTATTTTGCTTTTTAGATGACCAAGATACTAAAGATCTCCCAAGCAAATGGCACCCACCGGAAGTGCTTTTTCTATCAATTTTGCAACCGGCATAATCCGAATCGGAATAGCCAACTAGTTGGAATCTAGCTCCTTTGGGATACCAAAGACCAATGCTTGGGGTGTGCTTAAGGTATCTTAGGATTTTTTTTTTACGGCACTTAAGTGAGGTTCTTTAGGGCATGCTTGAAAGCGAGCACACATGCACACACTAAACATGATATCGGGCCTAGATACGGTAAGGTACAACAAACTACCAATCATAGAACGGTAGAGAGTTTGATCAATCGGTTTACCTCCCTCATCTAGGTCGAGATGTCCATTTGATGGCATTGGGGTCTTGATTGGTTTGCATTCTTCCATCTTGAATCTTTTGAGAAGATCCTTGGTATACTTTTCTTGAGAGATGAAAATCCCTTCTCTCATTTGCTTGACTTGAAACCCAAGGAAGAATGTGAGCTCACCAATCATTGACATCTCGAACTCCTTCGACATCAATTCACCAAATTCCTTGCAATAATCTTCATTTGTTGATCCGAAGATGATATCATCAACATACACTTGACAAATGAAGATCTCCCCATTAAGCTTCTTGGTGAATAGTGTGGTGTCGACCTTCCCAATGGTGAAGCCCTTCTCAATGAGGAAGTCCCGGAGGCGCTCATACCATGCTCTAGGGGCTTGCTTGAGCCCATATAGCGCCTTGGACAACCTATAAACATGATTAGGATATCTAGGGTCTTCAAACCCGGGAGTCTATGATTAACATAGACTAGTTCATTTATGAAGCCATTTAAGAATGCACTTTTCACATCTATTTGATATAGTTTCATATCATGATGTGATGCATATGCAAGGAGGATATGAATGGCTTCAAGTCTTGCAACGGGTGCAAAGGTCACTATCATCATCATCACTATCATGGTTTTGTACCTTTCGTTCACCCTTGGCCATAAGGTATAGGTGAGTAGTGGACGACGATGGTGAAGGAGGCGGTGAAGGTGGTGATGAAGATGTTGGTAAAGATGATGGCCCCATCACAAATGCGGCAACCTTCTCTTTCTCATCATTGCTTTCATCTTCGGAGGACTCACAAGATGATTCAATATCGGTGAGCCAATCACCAACAATGTATGCCTTTCCTCCCTTCTTTTTCTTGTGGAAATCCTTCTTTTTGCCATCCTTCTTCTTGTATGGCTTGTTTTTCTTCCTCTCTTCTTCTTCATCACTTGAATCATTTTTCTTGCCCTTGTTCTTGTTCTTATACTTGTCTTTTGGTGGTCTAGGGCATTGATGAGCTAAGTGGCCAAGTTCACCACAATTGTAGCAATCCATCCCTGAGATTGGTTTTCTCTTGCTACTTGTGAAGAATTTCTTTTTCTTGCCGTCTAACTTGATGCCACTCTTGTTGAGCTTCTTTAGCATTTTGGTGGTCTTTCTCACCATGAGTGCAAGTGATTCATCATCAACATCACTTTCACTTGAGCTCTCTTGCACCATCATGGCTTGGCCCTTCTTCTTCTTCTTGTCATGACTAGCTTTGAAGGCCAAGTCTTTCTTCTTGGAAGATGATGAGCCCTCTTCCGGAGTGATGTGCATGTACATCTCATGAGCATTGATCTTCTCCAATACTTGTGTCGGTGTTGCGGTGGAAAGATCACTTTGGTGAAGCACGGTGACAATGTGACCATACTTCTCAACGGGAAGAACACTCAAGATTTTCCTTGCAACATCCGATTGGCTCATTTGAGTGAGCCCAAGAGCATTGAGGTCCTCTACAAGAACATTCAAACGAGTGTACATATCATTAGCACTTTCTTTGGGAAGCATCTCAAAAGAATTAATTTTCTTTAAAGCAATGTGATAGTGTTCCTCACGCTCACTCTTAGTTCCCTCATAGAGAGCACAAAGATTTTCCCACAATTCATGAGCGTTCTTTGCATTACGCACACGATTGAAGATATCTTTGCCTAAGCCCCGGTAGAGTGCATTTTTGGCCTTTGCATTCCACCGGTCGTACTTCTCCTCGTCACCAATGGGGTTTGCGGGATCCTTGATAGCGGCAAGCCCTTGGGTTGCGGCTCTAAGACACCCAACGTCTATGGCTTCGAGATACGCCTCCATACGGATTTTCCAATATGGAAAATCATCCCCCTCAAAGGTGGGAGGTGGTCCTTCCCCGTTAGACATCTTGCTCTAGGCGGTAAAGCCTAAATTAGGAGCAACTCGACTCCGATACCAATTGAAAGGATCAAGATGCCCAAGAGGAGAGTGAATTGGGCTTTTCTAAAAATTAATTGCAAGAATTAAATCCTATAAGCCGGAATTCACCCCTAGTGCCTACTTGTGTTCCTAGAGATTCTACCGATAAAAGTTTTGCACCCTAGTTTCCAATCCTAGTCTAGCATGGCAATTCTAGAAAAGTAAATCAAGCAATGAAAGTAAATATGAGAATGTAAATGCTTGAAAGTAAGGGCAAGGAACACGGCGATGTTTATCCGAGGTATCAGAGAGTCGCCACTCCCCACTAGTCCTCGTTGGAGCACCCGCGCAAGGGTGTAGCTCTCCCATGATCCGCGCAAGGATCAAGTGCTCTCTACGGGCTGATTCTTCGACACTCCGTCGCGGTGAATCGCCCAAAACCGCTCACAAGATGAGTTGGGTCATCCACAAGCTCCGCCGGATGATCACCAAACTCCCAATCACCACCAAGCCGTCTAGGTGATGGCGATCACCAAGAGTAACAAGCTAAAACTCTCACTTGACCACAACGAGCCTAATGAGAAGGTGGATGCACACTTGCTACTCTCTAATTGCTAGTGAGGAACTCTCAAGCTTTGATTCTCAAAACACAATCCTCACTAGAGCTCTTGCACTCCCTTGCACTCCAAAGGTGTTTCTCAGCTGAAGAAATGAGCAAGAGACCTATAAAAGAGGTGGTGAGGATGTATTTATACACCCCACAGTCGAAACGAACCGTTACCTGCCAACTCAGCAAAACACGGGGTGACCGGACGCGCCGGTCGAAGTGACCGGACGCGCCGGTCGCCGTAACGGTCGAAATTCCAAAAACTTGGCTGAGTGACCGGACGCGCCAGTCAGGGGTTACCGGATGCGTCCGATCGTGCAGGGAGCTTACTGTAACGAGACCGGACGCGTCCGGTCGTCGCGGGACCTTACTGGAACGTGACCGGACGCGCCGATCACACCCAGGTCGCGTCCGACGGATGTTTTCCCTTAAGTGACACGTGTCGGCCCTGACCACCGTGTCCGGTCCTCGCAAGGGCCGCGTCCGGTCGTCAGCGCCGAAACGCAGTCGCGGAATTGAACTGACCGGACGCGTCCGGTCAAGCCGAGAACCGCGTCCGGTCATGGGAAAAACACCCTAAACTCTCCGAAACGCGACGCAACTTGAACCAAGTTGCTTCCAACTGAACTTTGAGCTATTCTAGAGCTGCCTAGTGCTAAGTTTAACAAGTGTGCACCACACCTAAACATAGGACTCACCTAGGTCAAGCTACCCGCTCATGCCCCCCTTTATAGTACGGCCAAAAGAGAAAAACGAAGATCCTAACGACTATTCCGAATGTATCTCAACACCTCGACATCCGGAACTAACCGTCCTTAATCTTGACGTCACTCTTTTAAAAACCAAAACGATTTCCATCAAGGGGCATGAATACCATGGTGCCCAAAGCAGTTATTACCTCCATGACCTAACTTACCAAAGTTTCTGCAAAATACACGTTAGTCATGGTAATAAAGCGTTGTCATCAATTGCCAAAACCAAACCACGGGGCCTAGATGCTTTCACAGTGCTGACCATCTCTTGGAAACCTGGTTGGAGGGCCCAAGAGGACTCAAATCTGAAAATGGATGATTTAGGAATAGTAGAAGAAATTTGGATTTGTAGAGGAACATGGTCTGAAGTAGTGCGAGTGAGGGATGAAAGGATAGAGTTGGGAAGGATAGAGTCCCAAGCGAGATTGATGAATGCACGATCGATATGTTCAAGGGTGGGGTTGACTCTCCGATTAGACCAAGTGTACTGACGATCAATGAGAGGAATCTCAATGAGGAAGAGATCGTTAATAGTGTCATTGAAAGCAGCAGCTTCCCTAGCCCTGAAATGATCATTGTTTTTCTCATGTGCAAACCTGATCATGCTGAAATCACCGCACACAAGCCATGGAACACCGTCGGGGGGAGCAATTTCTTTGAGGTCCTCCAAGAAAGCAGGCCGAAGCTCTGGAGTCGAGGGAGCGTAAACATTCGTAATGCAGGCAGAGAGATTGGAGGAGGTTTCAGAGAGGAAGACAGAAAGAGTGAAGGGGAGGTGTGGTGGTGGGTGCAAGAGAACAAGGAGTTGTTCCACGCTGTCAGGAGGCCACCCGAGGCCCCTGTGGCAGGAATAAAGCGATAGTCATTCAGAGCCCGGGGGAGGAAGGAGGAGAGCTTGGAGGAGGTGAATTCAGATAACTTGGTTTCCTGAACAAGCACGAGATGGGGAGAGGAGGAGAGCAACTCAGCCAAGACATCACTGCATTTTCTAGAATCTCCAAGACCATGAACATTCCAAAAACAAAGGGAAAAGGTTCTACCCATGGTGCATTGAGCACACCAAAAGGTTCAGGTAGATATTACAGGACTCACTGGCAAAGGAACTGATATACTTGATACTAGCAAGGACTCGAGATAAACGGGACAGGAACCAAGCCTTCATAAAGGAAACTGGGAGGAAGCCTACACTAGTCCTGATGGTAAAGACAAAACAGGTGAAACATGGTTCACCAAAAGCACCTAGACTAGCACATATAAGAGCGGAAGAGCTGCAAGAGCTGAGGGCATCTCCAATTAAGCTAGTGACAGGCGTCACCGAGAAAGGAATGTGATGAATCATGTCGCTTCGAACGGCGTGGCCGTTGCACCTGTAAGACTTGCTTGCTCCTCTTCTATGGCACCACAGGCCGCAGCAATCTCGACCAGAATGCAGCCATCATCAGGAGTAGTAGGATTAGTGAGGAGTTTAGAACGGGACAGAGCAGCGCGGAGGCAGCGAGACGCACCCGAGAAGTCGAACTTGGCCGTTTGGACGTGGGCTGCCTTGGCGGCCGGGAGTTCGAAGTTCGCCTCCTCCTTAGCCATCAGCCTAGAACTGCATCGGAGTTTGTGAACACTGTCCACCGCGCACTTGCGCCTTGTACGTCGCTTGCGAGCCAGGCTCTCATGCTCCTCAGTATCTTCCTCCTTGTCCTTACCCACCACGTCAGTTGCAGCCTCCAAATTAATAGTGGGCTGAAGATCAGGCACACCACCCACTCCGTACCAAGGAAGAGAAAGAGACGACCAGGCAAAGCCAGGGAGAGTAGGAGTGGTGTTGGTAGTAGTATTGTTTGGGTAAGGAGTAGCACACCTTGTGTTAACTGAAAGAAGGTTGGGAGAGGTGGCTTTTCATTGGAAACTCTTATGGCCAGACCGATAGCAACAGACACATTTTATCGGATCTCGACAGTCATCGACAAGATGATCGGAGGCCAAACATCTAAAGCATATCTTGGTCTTCCGTGTGCTACTATTAGAGAAAAAGATGGGAACGCTAGCACTTTTCTTCAGCGGAGAGTGCCAGGCAGGCGTAGGACTGACAGCAGCAACAGTCTCACCATCGAGGGAGGTGGTGGATCCCAGCCGGCTAGCAGCGGTGGCCTCAATGTCCTTGGGGTCAGAGTCTGTAATGATTGATTTAAGGTTTGGAAATGCCGGCGGAGCTTTGTTGAGAGCTGTGGCCTCATCACCGTGGATGTTGAAGATAACACCATCGAGAGCAAACACGCCGATTCTGATAAGCAGAGCTCTCACCATCTCGGAGGCCACGGAGGCAGAATAAACGAAGGGCTCGCTGGCGAACACATAGAAAGATTCGGGCAATGCACAAAAGTGAAAATTCAGGGCAGAGACGACGAACTCAGTGGAGGAAGGAGGCCCCTTGGTTGATTGGGAAATCCAGATCACCGAAGTGGAGATAGCAGCAGGAGCAAGAGGCCTAACAACCGGACAAAAAAAGTTTTTCAAGACAAAGGTTTGAAATCGCGTACCTGGTCGAGCAGACATATCCCCCTTGACTGCAACGATCGCATTCGCCTGGCGAACTCGAGGACGCCCATGGCGAGTGTCGTTGCCACTAGCAGCAGCGTCCTTCTCCTCCAGAGCACGTGGGATTCGATTTGCCTTTCCGCCTGGAACTTCTATCGAACACCTTCCATGCGGAGCTTCGACCTTCTTGTGCGAGCCTGCGGGTCGGGCAAGCCTCACTGTCGCCAGTGGTGAGCTGGGTGAGTGCCCGTCGTCATCAGGCAGCTCCTTCATGTTGCCTGTGGAAGCCCTGTACCATCGCTTGTTGCCGTTGCCCCCTGGCCGACATATCGTCGAACAGGTTCCATGCACCACGAACTCCTGCGACGTCTTCTGGGCACTGGGCTGCTGATGGCCGCTGCAGTGGCCTGTTGCGCGCGTGGTGCGGGCATCCTGGGGCGGCGGAGCCCCGGCGCCAGTGGCCGAGCGACGACCTGCCGCCTTCGCCTGAGGACGTGGCAGGGTGGTGGGGTACGGTGGGGAGTGGCTGCCGGGCAGCAGCAGGGACGGGTGGAGGGAGCCGAAGCAGAGGACGCGGGCAGGGGCTTGAGGGTGGAGCAGCGTGGGGAGGCGGGGCGCCGCTGGGCGGTTCTGGTGGCTGGTCGCCGGCGGTCGGGGTTGGTGGTGGCGGTTGAGAGGTGCGGGGCAGGGCGGAGGGGGAGGGCGTGCCGTCCTTCCCAACTCCGTCATCTGAGCCTATATCTGTCAATCTTACACACGGTACAAAATAATTAAGGGGATTTGCTGTGGTTTACTATATCTTCACAAGGAATGCCAATCCCAATTTAGTGCTTCCATAATTCACTTGGACCTAAAACCAGGAAACATACTGCTCGATGAATATATGGGGCCAAAAATTGCTGACTTTGGTCTGTCGAGACTCTTCGAAGATAACAAAACTCAAACGTGCGCTACTTTTGTTTCAGGGTCACTGTAAGTAAGGATGAAAACGATACAGAAATATCCCGAACCGAACCGCAGTCGTTTTCTACATTTAACCCGATCGAATTCGTTTTTTGCGGACAAAAACGGATACTAAATTCGAAAACGAAATACGGAGTACATAATTCGGAATTCGGTACGAAATCGGTTTGGGCATTTGTTCGTTCGATTTCTACATTTCTACATTATATTCGGTTTAGAACCGAATTTGGTCCAGCAGGAGAACTCTGATCTTACATTTCTACATTATATTCGGTTTAGAACCGAATTTGGTCTAGTAGGGGAACTCTGATCCTGACATCATGGATGATGCTGATGAGCTCTAGATGTTCATGTTCTGTTAATTGTGTGTCGTACTACTTAAGACCACGGGTCACGCACTTGTTAATTTGAACTAGATCATGCACTTGTTAGTCGCGAACTTGTTATGTATTTGGCCATGAACTTGTTTAATGTTATGCACTGTGGGTCGGTTCGTATTGAATTCTCGTATACCGACCGTGTTCGATATAATTCCGCTCGAATTGTTTCGTTTTCGAAATTCTCGATATTTCGTAAGTTCGTGTTCGTTTTCGTATTCGGTGTGTCCGCTTTCGTTTTCGTTTTCGTATTCAAATGTAAAAGTAGAAAACGGTTGAGGAGTTCTCCGTTCGATTCCGTCCGTTTTCATCCTTAACTGTAAGTGCCTTTCGTCCTATTGTATCCTATTATTTCTCGAAATTTGTTCGTTGCCGTTCTCTCAACGTCAAGGGTTGTTGACATGCAGCGGTTACATGGCACCTGAATATTTATTTGGACGAATAGTCACAGCTAAGGTAGACATATACAATTTGGGAGTAATAATCATAGAGATCATAACTGGGAGCAAGGACAACATTCTCAGTTTGAGCTCTCCAACTTCCTGCCAGAAGTTTGTGGATCGTGTAAGAAATTAATTGTGTTTATTATTTACAGTTTATACATAGATGGAGGTCCTTCGATGGACCTACGATGGATCACTTTGCATTTTATTTTTCATATGTTGCAGGTACTTAACAACTGGAGAAATAGGTTGGTAGGAGCACCATCAGAAACAGATTGCAAACAAATAAAGCATTGTCTTGAGATCGGTCTAGGCTGCATCAAATTTAACCGAGAAGAAAGGCCTACATCAAGGGAAATTATGGAGAGACTTGACAGATGGGAAACCACAAATTGCAATGTCAACAATAAGAAAAGGCCACCTGCAGACCAGATATTGATGCATATGGAAGAGAAACCATCAGTTAGAACAACTGATTATGAAAGCATATTCTGTGCAGCGCAGCCCAACATCACCGGCGTGAGAAGTACGAGCGCCGAAGACGACAACAGCAATACCAATACCGGTGCTGGCTCGAGACCTTATGATGGCTCGCTGTGGTCGCGTGCGTGCGGCTTGTTGCATCGGCAGCTGTCGCGCGTTGTCGCGCGTATGTACGACGTGGCAGCGTAGCAGGCCGTCATGGTCGCCGTCATGGTCTTGCGAACTGGAAATGCCATTGAGAGAGTCAGGCCCCGTTCGCCTCCGTTTTTTTAACATACATCACATCGAATGTTGTGGCGCATGCATGAAGTACTAAATATAAACTAATTACATGTATGTCGGCATAGATTAAGAATAATTTACGAGACGAATCTATTAAGCCTAATTAGTCCATGATTGGACACTAATTGTCAAATAAGACGAAAATACTACGGTACCTATTAAACTTTAACAGACAAACCAAACACCCCTCAGACGGGACTCCAATGCGAAGGATCACCTTTGCACAATTAGAGGCAGCAACAAAGGAATTCTCACTGGAGGCTAGGATCGGAGAGGGCCGCTTTGGCAATGTGTACCCAGTGGCGGGCCTAGGATTTTGAGGGTGGGTATTCAAAATGTAAAGGCGTATAATTTTTTTTAACTATGAAAGCCTAATATTTGGCATGTATAGCACTGCATAGGTATAATAATTGCATAATATATAGCAAATGTTTTTTTTGAGTGGAGCATAATATATAGCAAATATGTAGCACATAATTGAGCATATATAAGCATAATTTGGATTGTATTAGGTTGTTGGGCCATCTGGTGGGGACTGAGGGATATGCAAGCTGTATTGGGTCGTATTGAGCTGTTGGGCCATCTGGACTGAGGGAGGGAGTAGCAAAGTTTTTAGGCTGAATTCTTCACATACTATTCATTTACTCTTATTTCTTTCTTTTTTCAGTACATATACATATATATGCACTATATGTATAGGTTTTTTTGCCAGAAAATTTGGGTATTCAACTGAATACCTTGCATATAGCTGGGCCTGCCCCTGTGTGTACCGCGGTCTGAAACTCTCAAACTTGTCACCATTAAAAAGACCTGAAAACGAGACAGACGTGACAAACCTAATGACTGTATTCACCCAACGTTGATGGAAGCCTGCCACACCATGATGGCAGCTAGATATCCCCATTCAACATGATCATAAGCTTTCTTCATATCCAACTTCAAGGCACAACACCTCAAGTCATATATTGGCCCCCTTCCGCTTTTATCTGTAATAAGTCAACCTAGAACGAAGGCATATTGCTCCTCTAAAACTATGTCTGGCAAGATAATGATCAACCTATTCACCAACACCTTGGAGTCTATTTTGTATATCACGTTACATAGGCTTATAGGCTGAAATTGACTGATCTCCTTGGGCTTGCCACCTTCAGGAACAAAATGATCAAAGCCTTGTTGATACCCTTTGGCTCTTCCTCACCACGAAGAAGTTTAAGTACAATAGGGGTAACTTCCTTACCACGTGTAGCTCCCAATGTCTCCGAAAAAAGTGAGACGGGAACCCATCGGGACCTTGGGCCTTCGTCCGGAACATATGGAATAAAGCCTCCTTGATCTCAAAGGGTCAAGTCCTGTGTCACCTTTATTGGTATGGTGGACAGCGCCCCATCCATGTCTTTCGTCCATTCCGTAGCATATAAGTTTTTATAAAAATTGGAAGTTATGGCACGGAGTTCGATCTCATCTTCAGTAAACTGTCCATCTTCCTTTTTCAACCGTGTCATCTTGTTCCGACTCCTCATTCGACTCGCCCTAAGACGAAAGAAGCGAGCATTCTTGTCTCCAGCAGCTAGCCACATAATTCACGACTATTGTCTCCACATTAGTTCTTCCTGATGATTGAGCTCACGTATATGCTCAACCAATTTTAGTTCCATGTGGGATGGCCCCAACCATAACAGAAGAGCTAGCGCCCGAACGTCCAGACGGATGGCACGTCCAGACGCAGCTTCCGCGTGTTATCCTACACCACATCCCACAACTCGAGTCCACATCCCATCTAGCATTAGTGACCCCACATTCGATTGTCACGCCCGCGCCCATCACGTGCTCTAGCAACCCATCCCACGCCCCGCGCCCATCCCCTGGCCCCATGTGGGTCCTAGTCACATAACCTGCTTGCAAATGCTTGCTGTGGAGATGTCTGCCGACCTCAGGCGCCCGCACATTGACCCACGACGGCGCCCCCAGCAGCAAGAGCTGGGGGGCTACAGCAGATGAAACATGTGCTCTCCTGTCACACGCCAAACTTTTAATTTTGGGATGTGACTAGAAAACACTAAAAACAAACCAAAGATTTTTAATAGTTTCTAAAATTTTCCCAACTTTAGTTAAGTTGTTGACACTTTAGATAGTGGAAAAATGTGAGTTTCTAAAATTTTTGGAATACAATTCAATTGTTTGTTGCAATTCATGCCCTTTGCATAGTTTTGAATGAAAAATGAGTGTAAATGTTTTCAAATGCGCATAGGGTTTGATCCAAATCAAATCTCTCAAGACCTTTGATCAAGTTTCCATAGCCTCAAAACCATGATCATATCCTTTGGAAACCATTCACCTTGATCCTTGTTCCAGAAACCTTGGTGGGTTTTCAAATTTTCATCTTGTCAAAAACCCCAATCTTATCTCTAAGAATTTAATGGGTCGAGCCCAACACTCGCCTTCCATCTTCTTTTCTCTTGGTGACAAATGCATAAGCTTAGCCCATTGGTAAACCATCCCCCATATCTCTCTTTTGCTAATGGGTCAGCCCAACTCATTCCATCTTTCGGCATCGCTTCGGGCCGAGTCCGGTCCAAATCATGTCTTATCCCTCGCCTTGGATCAAAGCCCAATCATCCTTCTCTCCTTTGTGATCCAAAATCAAGCCCAACCAGCCCTCCATGTCTTCCTCTCCCCCTCTCCCACGTCACCCTTGGGTGCCGACCCCTTCTCCCCAATTCCATTACCACGCGCGCTCATGCATCTCCAACTCAGCGAATGATCTGTGGGTCGCGTGCAAGGCGGCCAATCCTCACTTGTTAGTTGCACGTTCAGGAAGTATTAGCAGTCGGCACATAGAGACGGAGCAGATCCAGCAAGCCACGCTTGAGCGAGCCATCCTAGCTAGTACTAACGTACGAGGACGTGTCGTGCATTAATGTATCATATTATGGTTTGTATTTTTTTGTTTTTTCTCTTTTCTTTTTTATTTTTATACAGTTTCATATTTGACTAATATGATATTAATTTGTACAAGTTCTTGAATATAACTTATACACCCAACTTTATATCTAAGTCATTCATCAAGTTATATATCTAAGTTATACAAGCAAGTTATTATTGTGTAAGTTATGTGTTCATTTTGTACAATAAGTTTGTTCATCTAACTTTTGTGTTTCCAAGTTTTGGCATAAGTTATAAGTTTATTCGTTCTTTTGTGTTTAATAACGTTTGTGTTTCCAAGTTTTGACATATGTTATAAATTAACTTGTTCCTTTGTGTTTAATAACTTTGAACATAAGTTATGTTTCATAACTTTTATGTTATAAGTTATATATTATATAAGTTATACATTATAAGTTAGTACACATAAATTGCTATTAGAATAAAATTCTTTGAAACATATGCAAGTGAGATCTAGTTTTGTTCCCCTCGCCACGTAAATAGATACACTGTTCAAAAGTTATAGTAATTTAAAGTAAATATTTTGTTTTTTCTAGTTGTGTCAGGTGAGAGTGTGTGCGGTGCGCGTGACACTATCTGAGAAAGGAATTAGTCATGTCTAATAATTGATCACTGGATTGGATTTCAGTGAACGTTTGTGGATTAGTGTCCCCGCCCCTTCTCTCCTTTATTTCACGCCCTCTCGCCTCCCTTCACATAAAGGAACTCCCCCTCTCCACTCAAGCAGGAACTGAAGCCCCATTGATACTTGTCCCTTCCTCTCCCCTTCTCCCTCTCCTATAAATTGGAACCCCATGCCCCACTTCCATCCTTGCTGTTCTCCTCACCCTAAAGCTATCTCTTGGGCGCCCCTCCCTGCTGCACGTGAAGAGAGGACAGAACCTAGAGCCATGGCCACCCCCTCCTCTTCCCCTACCTTCCTCTATTTCCCCTCCACCAAAACGGAGTACCTTGGCAATTGGAACCCAATGTGTCACCTTGATTCCCTTCCCAAGAACTCAGCAAGGATTTGGGTGAGATCATTGCTGTTGTTTCTCTACTTTAATGGAGGTGATGGCCGTCATCTCTGTGATGGAGGCCACCCCTATCAGCGGCAACGTGAGCCGGACGTCCCGCCGTACCACATTGTCGTCGCCGGCCGTCACCGATGCATCTCCTCTCCCCACCAAACCCTAAACTCTTGGTGAGAACACCCCATCATCTTCTCCATGTTGTTTTCATATTCCTCGCTGCATATCAAGTACCTTAGGTGACGTATGGTTGATCCCTAGTGAAGTTTACCCGTGGTATGTGTTGCTGTCCTTGTGGCCAGATTTGCTGCCGCTGATGGAAACAGCGTTCCTTGCTGTTTTGTTACTCCAAACATCAAACCCTTTAATCAAAGTGTGGTTAACATCCTTGGACACACCTCTATAACACAGTTTCTCCATAGGAGTTGAGAAACCAGAGATATCCTCACCTCCATGCTCGCTGTTCCTGCTGTCTTGTCAGCATGCAGCTCTGGATGGCATTAGCGTTCCTCGCTAATCCGCTATCCAAATCCCCAAGCCCTTAAATCTACATGTTCATGATATCCCTGCACATGATTCCACAAGTTGGTTCATCTATGCAATCCACGATGGCCGAGATATCGAAGCCGTAGTAACTGCTACCCTTGCTGTCCAAACAGCAGCCACCCTGTTTTTGCATTCGCCTTCCCCTGCTAATTGATGGTGAAAACATCATGTCCTGTTGCCACAACATACTCCATGCGGTACCTAGAAACCCCACAAAATGGATCTCCATTTGGCTTTGTTATAACCATGCAATCTATCATCATACCCACCGCCATCCGCCAACGTGCATGTTTTGGATGCTTTGGAGATTCGCTGTGTTCCTCACTAAACCACTGCATGAATCGCTGAGCCCTCTTATATGATTGTGCATCTATTAGTTGCACATGATCCTACCAAATTTCAAGTCCATAAGTTCAGCCTGGCCCTGCCTTTTCCTAGTCGCAGCCGCTGCTACCCGCCACTATCCGCCACCGGGTACGCTCAACCGGTGCACAAGTCGCTAAAATCGCGTTTTCCGTTGTTCTAGCATCCACCTTAGTGCACTGGTTGGTCATGACATGTTCCTAAGCATCCTATACACATATCCCATAACATTCCCTCATATCTCTAAGGAATAATTAGAACACGAACCATATGTGCAACCTCTCTTTCCGCCTTAAATCTACGGTCACCGTGCACTTGACAAGTTCTAGCTGTCCCAAACACCACCATCATCTTTTTCATGTGACATTCTACCACTGAAGATAAATCATCTTGCCAAAATCATAAAATATCATCCATCACCCAATCCATGTTCTCCAATGGTGCCCATTGGCAAGAAACCAACGGGCAAATCCGTTCCATCCCAAGTGCATTTCTAATCGACACGCCCTCTTAGCGTAACATGCCCCCATGTATTGCACACATGTTCCCTAAATCTTTTGGTCATCAAAGAGAATCATGAGTTACATTTTAGTTAATCCTATCTAGTTGCGTCCCTCCACCATGAGCTAGTCTCACCAACCTATACAAGTTTCCTATTCAAGTCATGCTATATAAACTCTCCTAAACCACATCCCCACCACAATGGCATGACTACCTCCGCTATTAACTGTGTTATCTCACTCTGGCTTAGTCATGGTGACATCATATCCTTATTGCTCGGATATCATTAGAGCATGCCACATGATTTATATCAATCCAATCTTATTCTCCTATATATGCAATCTATTCCAATCTCTCAAAACATCTCTACTATACTCCATAATATGTTTCTACTAGTCCAAACTCCACCTTCTCATATGAATTCAATCCTTTCCATTTATACCTTTTAACTATCACATCTTTTAATTGAGGCTTCTGTTTTGGTTAGTTTTTGCGCTCTCGCAATCATAGAACAAGCCATATGCTTTCAAAATCTTTATAACTTGTTTTTGTAATTCTTGGTGTACTATTTTAGGGTTATTTTCAGGTGCATGCGCTAGCTGATTGCTATCGATAGAAGAAGCTATGCAAGGAAAGGATGATCTAGAAGAAAGGTTTGAGAAGTTTGAGCAACAATTGGAGGCAAGTATAACATGAGTTCCTTTGTTACCTAATAACCTTATAATCACTTTCATATGCATGTGTCTAATATGATGAACCACTAAGGACTTTACCTAGTACTTTTGTACCCTCTTCCTTGGTACCTTGTGTTCATGCATATGGGTAGTTTTGCTTAGCTTGCAATCACCAAATGTTATAATGTTAATTTTGATTAATGACTTATGGAATCAAAGGTTAAAATGATGCTTTTGAGCAATATGGACAGAAGAGGGTTAGAGCATTGAGCCTTTTTAGGTGCTCTAGTCTGCCCTCTATAAGGACTGAATCTTAAAGCGGCCTCTTAGGATTGAAAGTACAACTATGAGGACTACATGGCTTTGATCTTAGCCAAGTAGCTTGACCTGTTCTAGTTCGTAAGTAGCTTACCGAAAGGGCAAGAGGGGATGCCACGATGGGCATGGTCCTTGTCCTGCCGAAGTGTGTGCTAGGCTGCGTGTCAAGGGTGTGCCACTTTGGAGGAGAGTCTTCCATGGCACGTGGTCGACCGAAACCTTAGCGATTGCTACTTATTAGAACGGCTGGTGGAAAGCTTCGTAGTGAACCCTACCGACTTACCTTGGAAGTGAGTCAAGAGGTTGGCCACATTAGGCATATGGGTATTCACGACTCATGGTTAAAGTTGTACAGACTCTGTAGAGTTATATAAAACTGATATATCAGCCGTGCTCACGGACACGAGCGGCCTAGATCCTTTTTGAGTTAGATGGTTTTATGGATGGTTTGGGATATGCTTAATCCTGATGGTGATAATTAATTATATTCACAAGGGAATTTTAAGCATAACTTAGCAACATAGGTATAATATATAAAACATGACCAACTAAAAATGCTTATCGCAGTACAACCAAGTCAAGCCTTCCTGAGCCTTGCATAATCTCATGTTATACTTGCTGAGTATGGTACGCTCACGCTTGCTTTACAATCAACAAAAATCCCGGATGGGTACCAGATGGTCGATCAAGTGAAGAGTTTCTTGCGGAGTCCATGAGTACTAGGCGAGTGTGAAAGTCCCTAGTTTGGTTTTGGCAAATTGATGAAACCTAGGACTAACCTTTGTATCTAAGTGGATGATTTAGATAAAGGTGGTCATTGAATATGAGACATGACATTGACTCATGTGACCAAGATGGTGAAGACCAAGATGAGGCTTGGCTCGATGGACCGGTTGTGAAGGTGAAGGGCAAATCGAGGCTTCGAAGTGAAGGACCATGTGATGGTGAAGCTTGAGCAAGACTTGGCGCCGACGGACCGATGCAACGATGAAGAGCAAGTGAAGTCAAGGTCGATGGATCGAGACGGTCATGTGATGATATGAAGTGGATCATATCATTTCGAGAAACAAAATGGGCTCAAGGAAAAGGTATGACCATAGGGCCATTTTGTTTTGCACTCAAGACACCATAGAGGGTGTGAGTGATTTAGGATCGATAGCCGAACTATTAAGAGGGGAAGTCTTATCGGTTACTCGATGCATGGGTGCCACTAGGTGAATTCATGAAGTGCATTGCATGTAGGGCCTAGTGAGCTAACTGGAAAACCTTTGAAAATGATTGAAAAAAAGCTAACACACAAGCACATGGAGATGTACACTTGGTGGTGTTGGCACATTTGAAAAGGTGGCGTTGGTCGCGCTGTGGTTTTCAGACGTTTTCGTGGAGATGAAACACTTATTCTCCACTACGCCGGTGGCAGAGTTTTTCTCTAAGTCATCGTGGATAGAAACGGAGGCGAACGGTCACTGGAGTGATCGGACGCTGGACCGGACGCCGCACGACTAGCGCGTCTGGTCAGTTCAACGCAGCAGTCAGGCGCGCGGGTGTTAGGGTTTGCAACCGGCGCGTCTGGTCCCTCGCGGAACCGGAGCGTCCGGCCGGGCACCCAGAGGAGTAGAGCATGGCGAAGAGCTGATCGGATGCGCAGCGCGTCCGGTCACACGCGATCGGACGCGTCCGGTCGTCGTGGGAGCTTACTGGACTCCAACCGGATAATGGCACTGTCGCGTCCGGTCGTTACGTGAAGCGCGTCCGGTCGGTGCGTCGCGTGCGCAGGCACTGTCCGATCGGCGCGTCCGGTCGAGTGGGCAGCGCGTCCGGTCGTCGCGTTTGACCGTTGACGCACAGTGACCGTTGGAGGATCGAGCAGTCGCGGTTGAATTCCGGAGGATACGTGGACGGCGCAGGGCAACCGGACGCGGTGCAGCGCGTCTGGTCAGTTCGACCAGCGCGTCCGGTCGTCCCAAAAAACGCCCAGTGAAGGGGGCAACGACTAGTTTCGAGGATGAGAGTTATAAATACGTGTTGGCCTACCCTTGGGGAGGTGGCTTGGCATTTCTAACACTCTTATGCATCCTTTGAGTTAAAGCTTCTCCTCCCACTCATCTCTCTTGCTTGATTGCAAATCAAAAGTGAGATTGAGTGATCTCAAAGTGCATCGCATAGCTTGAGGGCATCTAGTGGCACTTGTGGGTGGTTTAGCCAGTGGATTTCTTGTTACTCTTGGAGAGTACCGCTCCTAGCCGGCTTGGAGATTGTTGGAGGCGTTGGCAAGAGAAGGTGATTGTTCTTGGCCACCTCCGGTTGATTGTGAGGGGTTCTTGTGTTTTCCTCGGCGGGACGCCAAAAGCAACTCTAGTGGAATGCGCGTGTCATTGAGTTACCTCACTTGAGAGTGGTGTCTTGCGGTGCCTTGCGGGGCATGCCTTGAGGGGCAAGTGACTTGAGGGTCACACCGGGAAACCATCTAAGTGTTGGTCGACACAACCGGTGACGTAGCTTGTCGGTGCACAAGTGAACACCGAGTGAACAAAAATATTGTGTCTCTTGTCTCCCGGTGATTGGTCTTCATATTGTGTTGTTGTCAATATTGATTGATTATATATCATCTTTTGCTAGTAGTGTTGTTAACTTGCTCACTAGTGTAAAATTAGTGACATAGCCCTTGTGTGAACTAAAGATCATAATCTACTAGACTTGTGGATAGGAGGCTTGCATCACAACCGTAGGCTAAGCAAAACTCGCTTTACGCCGTTTGTTATTCTAACAAGTTTTCTTAGTGGTTCTTGTAGATTTTTTATAGGCTATTCACCCCCCTCTAGCCATCTAGGACCTTACAGAGTGCTTCTCCCAGCCAATCGTCCCCGTGGAGTATGGAGACCCGAAGAGAAGATTAAGTATAGTTTCTGTTGTGCTTTGTTATATATGTAAGTTGATGTAAATATGTTCCGCTATGTAATAAAGCATTGCTTCTAATATTTACCATATTTGTGGCTATATGTATCGTGTGGACATCCTGGGCACACATATAGTTAGCGCTTGGTTTTCTTCAGAAAACCGGTATAACATCTACCAGATCTATTTTTGAAACATTCAGATAAAATATTTGTAAAATACGTCTAAAACAGATGAAACACTTGAAACATACGCTTGAAACATGCTTGTATAGTCATAAGTGGCGGAACCAGGGGGCCAGCAGGGGTCATGCCCCCTGCCCCCCAAAAGCACAGTAGATTATGTTGAATACATATATATAAATATTTGAATTTATAGCATAAAAATATCCATTTTCATCCATTTTTTATTAAAATATTATGATTATGGCTATAAATAGTGTAAAAAATTTTAAAAAGTTGTTGAAACATATAATTATGTATATTTTATCACACTAAAAAATATGGTTATATTTGTCCGCCCCCTAACTAAAATCGTTGGTTCCGCCACTGATAGTCATAACAACATATGCAACATTGAGATCTACTTTTATAATATCCAGATGAAACACTTGTAACATGAGTTTAAAACATTTGGAACATTTAAAACATACGCTTGAAACATGCATATAGAGCCATTGTAACATATACAACATCCAAATAAAACACTTGAAACATACATCTGAAATACCTGAAACACTTGAAACATAGGCATGCAACATATGTAACATCCTAGATCTATTTACAACATTCAGATAAAACCCTTAACATAAGTCTGAAACACCTGAAACACTTGAAATACGTTTCGGCGGCCGCAACCTATCTGGTGGGGAACTCCGATAGCCAACAAGTTCATAGTCCAGCGTACACCCCAGGCGTAGCACGCAGGCCTCCCCTTCCTACCGATCGCGCGCTGGATGGGCACGAAGGTGCAAGCCTCCCCTGCCTCTCCTTCTGCGACGGACGAAGTGGATGGGGGTATGGCTCGGGACGTGGAGTAGCGTGGGATGTGCCCGTGCGTGATGGCAGAGAGGAAGGCGGGTGGAAGGCGCGGCGGAGCGCGGTCGCGGCACTGCAGCGATTTTTTTAAAAAAAATTACAGTGCCTGAAGAGAAGCAGATAAGAGAACAGTCTCGTGGCCATCGTGGCCTACCAACGGGTCCGTCTGAACGGATGAACGTCCTAGATACAGCATTACCGCAACCGTAATATTTATCACGGCCGAGTTGGTGGTAGAATCTCCACAAGATGCGGTGGCCCGTGGGCTTCGCTTTGCTCGTTGGTACACTGAAATAATTTTGGTGGGAGCTCTGGGACGCGATCGCTAGGAAACACGTAGGCCAAATAATAGGTCCCTTCATTCAGCTCTACACTGAAATAATTTTGATGGGATCTCTGGGACGCGATCGCTTGGAAACACGTAGGCCAAATAATAGGTCCCTTCATTCAGCTCACTTAAATTAACTGTACCCCCATTACTGTCAACAGAATTCAGATCATTAGTTCCTCCTCCAGAATGCAGAAACTCTTTGACCAAAGCTGAACAGGCGTGTGCATACTTGTTCTGTATAGGTGAATAAGGTTATAGCGAAATCCGAGCCAACTCATCGAAAGCCGTCTCACTTCCAAACACAGTGACCTCTGAAACGGCGGTCTTCGTCTTCCACTTGCTCCCAGTGCGGATGGGAGATGTGCCATTCCACTTGGGTCGTCTGCCAAGGAGATGTGCAATTGTTTTTCCAAGCTCTGTCAGATTACTCTGTTCATGTGAACAACATCAATGTGGGCCTTGTTTAGTTTGTGCCAAAATACAAAAAGTTTTTAAGATTCCTCGTCACATCGCATATGTCGGCACATGTAAGGAGCATTAAATGTAGGTAAAAAAATAACTAATTGTACAATTTGTCTGTAAATGTCGAGACGAATCTTTTGAGCCTAGTTAATCTATAATTGGATAAAGTTTGTCAAATACAAACGAAAAGTACTACAGTACTTTTCAAAAAAAAATTACAAACTAAACATGGCCGTGGTTGTCACGTTCTTCCGGTAGTGTGGACGCGCCAGTGACTTCTCTGGGAATTTTTGTATCTACCAGTTGACTCCGTTTGCTTTTGTGAACTAGCATAGCAGCACCTTGTGGTTACGTCGCATCTGTTGTGCATGCAAACTGTAAAGCTAAACACTGGAAATTCAGAAGAATATATGTTGTGGAGGGAAAGCAGCAGCCATAGGACCACAAAACAGTGGGTGCGTGCACACGGGACTGCTAGAAAAGACTAAAGAGTTGCATGATGGCTGGTGCACCGAGAGTCAAGTCTATGACGATGGCAGTAGGAGTGAGGTGGCGAGAGCAGTGCCATCCAAACGGAAAACCCCCATAAATCGTGGCTTTTAATTACGTCATGGCTTGGATTATACACCGCTTGGCATTGCGGATCTCTGCAACGAACTCCGCTCGAAATTTGTGGCGCTTTCCTCCCAACAATTTGTTACAAAGGGAAGTGAAAGAAAATCAGAGCATTCACACGTTCAAGTGGTATATGGATGAGGCAGCAATTTTATATGCTTGTCAAAACGAAGCAATCATAATCACCGTTAAAGTGGGAAGCCAGATGTTAGCACTCAAAAATTCGCTCAAAACATATTTTCAGTGGTCAGCAGATCAAAAGGTGACGGAAGGTCAAAACTCCAGTGAAGAAATGGAGGCTTTAATTTAGAAGCGTCCAGGCAAAGTTGAAGTGTGCTCAGCCGATGGCCTGAGATCAATTCGTTTGGTGATTCAAGAAAGGTCAGCTGACGATAGAGACTCACCAGATGATCCCATGATAAGGCCACAATTCTAGGTTGACAATACAGAAGGTTAGCACGGGTCATAAAACATTATTGTATACGGTAATTCCGCACAAATAATGGATAGCTAGTTTTTTTCCTTATAATATTTAGGTATTTTTACCTGAAATTAATTTTGTACATAGTTTTCTTTATTTGTTTGATTTTAATAGTTCTCTCTTGTATTTTATTGTATATGCCCTCAATGCATCCATCCACATGAACTCCGTAAAGCTACTATTGATCAATATATTGGCTTATAGCTATTGTTGTCATTCTCACTCCTCTTTTCTTTCGTTCAAAAAATTTTCAAATTTGACACGTCCATAGTGCATACAAATGTGCTCACACAAAAAAGTTAAGATGCAAACTCACATTTGAAGAATTCATAAAAAATGACAAATGCGAGGTGGATTTCGTCTTCCAGTGCATATGAACCTAAAATTATACTAACTTCTGCTGAAGGGCGGTGTATAAATTATATGTATGCGCAAGGGAAAGTCTAGACAAGGCACCAATGTCTTGTGTACAGTACTCCGTAGAAGACATGATGTTTGTTGCACCGAGTCAAAGACTTTGGCGAGTGGCGAAGGTAGTAGTTGTGTGATGAGTTACATAGGAGTAACATCAAAGTGGCAAGTGTATAAAGTGATGCATTTACTTCTCTTGGATCATGCTCTGTTCTGGAACTGCGGATTCCTTCGTGGAACTCCCGTCGACATTTGTGGCTTGTCGATGGAAATTCTACCCTGAAATAATCATTGCTGCCAAAATGGAAGATACATCCAAAATTTCAACTTTCAAGTGGATGCTGTAATCAGCAAAGCAAATTCTCTTCTGTAGTAGTACGTATCTATCTAACCAGTTCATTTGAGTTATCAGCCTAGGATTAAGGTACTGCAGATGCTGATGAAAGAATGGTATGAACAAGGATATTTTATTGGACTTGGTCCCTTATTGAGTTTTATAAAGTTGTTTCGTACTTCTTCCGTCCTATAAAAAATACAACTTTGGGACTGGACACAAAAACCAATTATAAGAGGTAAATTACAAAAAAAATATACCCTCGTAAAAGTCATTCTCAATCCTTCACGGTTGATCTTTTTTTTTAATGGGAGACAAAACTTGTGGAGGAGAGGATGTCCACGTTCATGCAGCCATCCTTCTTTTACGGGTGACAATGGAATATGTTGCGCTACAAGTAGGTCCCATAGTCTTGATAACGGATACCAGTTAGTCAGTTACCAATGCTGCTGTGTAGTATTTGTGGGATAAATTTTGAACCATAAAATGACCGTCTTTCTAGGACAGAGAGAGTAGTAACTTAAATTATATTTGTTATGGTGATAATCATTGTAGTGTGTTCATAGTTTTTATTTTTCCTTTTTTTACTATAGAAGGCTCGTACTTAAAGGTTCATACTGAATATATGATATTTGGACATGTCCCAAATTTTCTCAAAGGTGGTTAGGTTTTTCAGCCGCAATAGAAATGCCAAGCTACCGTAGCTCCCCTAAAAATCCGAATTATGTTTTCCAGATGCAGTTTGTAAGGTGGCATGCCCATAAAAATCTTCTCACCATATGGTTCTCCTATTCCATATCAACAACACCCATGTAGTGAGATGGTAAGGAAGGGTTGCTTGATAGTTGAAGACATGGGTTTGAATCCTTAAAATGCACGCACTACTTTTTTTTCTTTTTGTTCAAAAAACCATGTGACCTTGAGGACCACTATGGAAAAATATTTGTGTTGTTTTTAGTTGAGATTTTTGTCAGAAAAAAAGAAGTAGGTCACCTTACAAAATGCTCTAGTAGTTTGTAATGTCAACCACTCCTAAAAATCTTCTAGGGGCGTAGCGTATGAATTCCTACAAATGCCTTACTTAACATTTGCATAGAGGTACTTGTCTCTACAAATGTTTTATTTCTAAAGACCCTTTGTAGAGACCATTGCAAATTTCTAAGAAACCATGTGGCATTGAGGGCCGCTAGGAACCCAAAAAAATCTTTTATGTTGTTTTCCACATTTTGCAATTTCTATGAAAAAGATTTTTAGAGGAAGACCTCCTTAAAAATCATCTTGGCCTCCGTCTGTATTGTCAACTACCCATGGAAATCTTCCATGGCAGTTGCATCCGGATTCCTACAAACCTTTTACTTCTAAAGACTGATGTGCAAGTAAAAGTTACATACATCATACATGTCCCTAGAAAGGTCTTATTTCTAAACATCCTTGTGTAGAGACCATTGCAAATTTTACTCTTAGAAATCGATTTATCCGCCTCTAAAAATTAATCCTTTCTGTAATAGCAGATTTTCCCTCTATCTCCCTTTATCTACTCGTTTTTTCTGCTATGTTCTTTGTATTTCCTAATATATCACCGTTTGGAGTGTGAAGCGAATAGAATTGGCTAGCTGAAGAAATCTGATATATAATTCGTTGCGTGTTGGGTACTTAATTCCATAGCAAAATGTGGTCAAAGAACAGGCAAAAAGGAGTAACGTGTTATCATGTACCTGAAACGGCACTTGTAGTGCCTTTTATCTTGACTCTTAAGGCAGTCATTATGAAGAATAACACCATGATGGTTTTCACTTGATGCAAAAGCACCATAGCATTGTGAACAACAGGATTTGAGCACCAGGAACAAACACATGCTGAATTGCAAATAAAGAACAGCTGCACTACTACGTAGTGCAAGCTGTATAATTGTATTCCCCACTATATGTAGCTTTCCGAACAATGAGGCTGGCACATCTTCATTTTTAGAATAGTATTGATGATTTATAATATGCAAGTGATTATGAACATGCATGCAGCACATTTGTAGTATATATAAATGCCTTACAGGTTGTGACCTTACCATGTGGTTCGCGATTGTGCTGAGCCAAGTGTGAATGAATAAAGAGACTCAGCGAGTTTTGAACAAAAGAAAAAAAATAAAAAATCAGCACAAGCTGTCTGTACTATCAGCCAAAGAGACTAATTGATTATTAAGACAAAGGAAGTCGTAAATGTTTGTCATAATTTTTAGGTGTTATAAAAACAATTTATGGACAAAGGAAGCCTTAAAACCATATGGATTTTCATTCAAGTGACTAGCAAAATTGCCCAAGATTTATTGTGAAATCTGGTACTATGTATACTAATGTAAAAGGAATATGGAGAAATTAGTAACCGAAAGCCACATACACACATATTTTCAAAGGCGAAAAATACGTTTGCGCAAACTTTGCATCTTTGCTGGTGAAGGAACAAGAAAGAGGAGAAACGCTTTTACCAAATGCAATGCAAAGCAGTTTAGCAAACAAACGCATGGGGCATGTGGGGTCTATCAGAAACATGATAGCACCGAGACGTTTGCCTATAGCCTTTGCATAAAACCATTTCGGTAGAGGCACAGAAGTAGCCATCCTCGTCACATGCGGCAGAGACCTTATGATACGCCCAAAGCAACAAGACGGTATCAACTCTTTATTCCTCGACCAGAAAGATGCAACAAGAACTATGCAGAGCTGAGGCTATTTCTTTCTACAGCTAGCACTTTTGCGAGCAACCAGGAAACTGCCTATTAACGCAGGCGTTCATCACAGAAACAGCCTACTCTGCCTAGCGTCTGCAACCTAACTCCACTAAGGCACTAACTACTACGGAGTAGTACTTTGTATTTTCAAAAGCTGGTCACCATTTTTCTCATGAAAAATATCAAAAGTGTTGTAACTAACTGAAATAAAGAAAATGGAACAGTAACTGAGCTGATGAAATAAGCATTTTTGGCCTGCATAAATTGACTAGCACAGCCACGACTTTCTTCACAGACCGCAAGCGTTGCTCAAGTCATCTCCCTCCTCTTGCCATCCCCAGCCTGTCTTTCCATCCCACTAATCTGCTTCCTCCATTGCTTCTGAAAAGCTCAGCCCTCCTCCAGTGCATTTTGTAGGGGTAGCGTAGACTGCCTGCAGACACGCTGCAGAGCAAGGCAGACATGGGGCTTCCTCTGCTGGCCCTGGTGTGCTGCGCCCTGATGGCGTGGCAGCATTGCGCGGCGGAGGCGGCCAAGGCCCGGCACTTCAAGTGGGAGATCAGCGACATGTTCTGGTCTCCCGACTGCGAGGAGAAGGTGGTGATCGGCATCAACGGGCAGTTCCCGGGCCCAACGATCCGCGCCCGCGCCGGCGACACCATCCACGTCCAGCTCAAGAACGCGCTCCACACCGAGGGCGTCGTCATCCACTGGCACGGCATCAGACAGGTACGTGCGTCTTTTTCTCTGTGAAATCTTCAGACAAGCTCTGTCTTCTGTGCTATTTCACTCTGCTAATATTTGAACGCTGGCATGCTTGCTTGGGTCATGTCATGGCAGATCGGGACGCCATGGGCGGACGGCACGGCGGCGATCTCCCAGTGCGCCATCAACCCTGAAGAAACCTTCACCTACCGCTTCGTCGTCGACAAGGTGCTGAGCGCCACTCACCTTCACCCTTGTTCATGCCAAGAGATCAACTGAAACTGAAGAATTTTCTTTCATGGCCGCAGCCGGGGACGTACTTCTACCACGGGCACTACGGGATGCAGAGGGCGGCCGGGCTGTACGGGTCGCTGATCGTGGACGTGGCCGAAGGGGAGGAGGAGCCGTTCAAGTACGACGGCGAGCTCAACCTGCTGCTCAGCGACTGGTACCACGAGAGCATCCACACCCAGATGGTCGCCCTCTCGTCCAAGCCCTTCAGGTGGATCGGCGAGCCACAGGTACGGCGCACTCCATGAATGATCTCTATGGTTATTATTATTGTGAGCTGCATTTCTGTTCCTGTTGCCATGGTAATTTCAGAGGCCTGTAGTGTTTAACTTCACCATTTTCATTTTGTCATACATACATCTTTAACTGCACAGTATATTTCCCCGGATCAGGATGACTGTTAAATTTACTGCTAGTCTAAACATGGTGATTTCAACTGCAATTTGTGAAACATGATGTCAAGTAGATTTCTGAAAGAACAGTGTTTTTTTTTTTTGATGAAATAAAGAACAGTGTTTTCAGACACTGAGAGAAAATACACATGCAGTGCAGCTATACTAATGCAACTTCTGAAGCATCACATCAAGTAGGTTTATGAAATGACAGTGCTTGCATATAGACTCTAGGCAAACCAAACGCAATTCAGTTATACACTTATACTAACTTACCAGATTAAATCAGGCTCCGAGGCACTTTGCACTCGTCGAATTTTCCTGTTAGAAACAATCCAGAAGGAGATAAATTGCTTTCAGGAAACATAACATGTTACATGATACTAATTTGCAATGACGCTTACCATTGGGCCTCAATTATTGTCTTGAAATACTAATGTTCAGAACAGTACAAGGCATGGCCTGAATTTGTTTGCTCTGAAGATTTCTTTATCGTGTTGGTTGGTTGCTTGGACTGTAGTTTAGGACCAATGCCGGGCTTTCTGGGCCAGTTACCAAAAGCTAAACCAAGCGCGTTCATGTATATACTCAATCATGGCAAGTCGAGGGAACAAGTAGTCGCAGATGCATGGTGGTCTAAATCAAGCTGTCACTTGCTTGTACACTCACTCAGTTTCCTGTTTGATCAACACAGAAAAAGACGCGTCCCTATTAGAAATCGTAGGTCGATATGCGATAATGTGCAATGATGCACAGCATTGGACCTCAATTATTGGGCCGGCATGCATAAGGATATTTAGAAATTAGAACAGTGTGCAAACACAGGGCATGGCTGAATTTGCTTGCTCTGAAAATTTCTCCGTCCTCCTGTCTGGATACTTGGCCTCTAGTACAGGACAAATGCCGGGCCATTCCCTTGGCTGGCCATTTGCTGAAAAGGTTCAAAAATCTCTGCATAATGCAGAATGCTGATAGTGATAAACTGGCGAGGCAATGCGCAGCAGTGCACACATCTAGCTTTCCCAACAATACCAAAAAAGCTGATCATGCAGGCAGGATGGTCCCACCGTTCAGAAAGGCAAAAGATGGAAACCCAAACAGTCCTGGCTTCATGGAAAGAAGTAACCCCACTTGAGAAAGCACATCAAGTGTAGGGCACTTTGGACACAATGCCAGCAGCATGTGTGTACAAAAAATGGCAGAGTAGATCATGTTCCAGCACAGCCCTGTGTGACTGTGTCCGGGGCATGCTGTGCATTACGGACTACTAGTTTGCAATGTGCACACAGACGCAAATTTTCTGAAGAAAAGTTGGGTATCGCAGAATCTGTAGAACATGGAGGAAAAGTGGAGCACAAAGAGGCAGGCGCCATCACCATGCCTACAATGCTAGAGTACACGCCAATGGCAGGGCCACATGATCTTGAGAGAGGACACACGCTGTCACGTCGTGGTGGTGCAGAAAGCCAGAGACTAGAGAGCGTCGATGCATGCAGGCGAGTTTCTCTCTGCATCTTGGGAACATGTCTGTGCAGAGGCATGATGCAGTCTTGCTCCAGAGAGCATAGCATAGGCATAGGGGAGGTTTGGCCATTGCCCATTTCCTTTAGGTGGCCACGGAAGCACAGGTCAAACCGGCATGAGTGCTTCACATTGGCAGCATGGTCCTGCCCCTCTTTCTTGTGTTGTCCTGTGCACATGTATTGTGCTCCGATGCTGTGCATGTGTTTCGAGCTTCGCGAGTCCTGAAACTATGATGTTTCAGTGCTGATTCACACTCTACATTTGGCAGACACTGAATTTGGCTGAATTCAATTTGTCCTTGTCTGAATTTTGGTGCTGAACCGTTAAATGATGACATGTTTTTTTTTTAACTACGCTGCAGTCGTTGCTGATCAACGGGAGAGGCCAGTTCAACTGCTCGCTGGCCGCAGCGCACACGCCGGGGGCCAATCAGTGCGCCGCCGCCGTCAACAGGCAGTGCGCGCCGGTGGTATTACCCGTGCAGCCGAACAAGACCTACAGGCTCAGGGTGGCCAGCACCACGTCGCTCGCATCTCTCAACCTCGCCATCGGGGTAAGCCAGCAGCCGAGGAAATCAAAGCCTGTTAATTCTTCAATAACGCATTGCATGGGCCAACGTTGTTGATGATTTATGTTTGGCTGCATCTGCAGAATCACAAGCTGACGGTGGTGGAGGCCGACGGCAACTACGTGGATCCGTTCGTCGTCGAGGACATCGACCTCTACTCCGGCGACAGCTACTCCGTCCTCCTGACGACGGACCAGGACACGTCTTCCAACTACTGGGTCAGCGTCGGCGTGCGCGGCCGGCTGCCCAAGACGGCGCCGGCGCTGGCGGTGCTCAACTACCGCCCCAACCGCGCGTCCAAGCTGCCGGCCCTCGCGCCACCGGTCACCCCGGCGTGGGACGACTACGACCACAGCAAGGCGTTCACGTACAGGATCCGCGCGCGCGCCGGGACGCCCCCGCCGCCGGCGACGGCGGACCGCCGCATCGAGCTGCTCAACACGCAGAACAAGATGGACGGGCACATCAAGTGGTCCATCAACAACGCGTCCATGGTGCTGCCCGCCACGCCGTACCTGGGCTCCCTGAAGATGGGGCTCAAGTCCACGCTGGCGGCGGCGCGCCCGGCGGAGACGTTCAGCCGGGGCTACGACGTCACGCTGCCGCCGCCGAACCCGAACACGACGGTCGGGGACAACGTGTACGTGCTGGCGCACAACACCACCGTTGACGTGGTGCTCCAGAACGCCAACGCGCTGTCGCGGAACGTGAGCGAGGTGCACCCGTGGCACCTCCACGGGCACGACTTCTGGGTGCTGGGCTACGGCGACGGCGCCTACCGCGGTGACGCCGCCGACGAAGCGCGGCTCAACCTCCGGGACCCGCCGCTGCGGAACACGGTGGTGATCTTCCCGTACGGGTGGACGCTGCTCCGGTTCGTTGCGGACAACCCCGGCGTGTGGGCGTTCCACTGCCATATCGAGCCGCACCTCCACATGGGCATGGGCGTCATCTTCGCCGAGGCTGTGGACCTCGTCGAAAAGGTGCCCAACGAGGCCGTGTCCTGCGGCGCCACGGCCACTGCGCTCATGGCCGGCGGCCACCTGTGATTGCCATCAAATGTTGCTAGGGAAGCTGCCTACGGCGGCCACGTATCGCGCTTGCATGCATGTCCGTTTGTCTGTACGATCTCTAGTCGTTAATTAGTGTTCTTCATTAATTATTATATATTTGTTTTATATTTTTTTAGTTATTGAGACGTGAACACGTAGCCAATGTTTGGTTTGAGTAACCACCCATGCATCTTAGAAAGGACGTTGCATCTTAAGTCAATTTCTTAAATTAATAGTATGACTCTTTCTCATGTTTATACTGATGAGGTGTTGATATAAGATCAACTCCATTCCACAGTTCAAACAAAAGCTTAAGAATTGAGAAAATGATGGACTATCCTATTCATAAAAACAAACTCCCATGTGATGTACTATTCTAAGAATCTCGAACAATTTGCTTCTATTTGTCAGATCTAGTGAGATTTGCCTTTTATTGTCACTACAAGAAACCATGTAAAATTTAGGAAAATTTTGTTACGACTTAGAAAAAGTTTGTCATATCTTAACTCAGTGAGTCTCCATATAATACTACAGGACTGACCTTCACTGTCGGTTGCTCTAAAACTGGCAGTGATAACCCCTCACTTCTGGTTCTTAGCTTTAAAGTCAAAAAATGATTGGGGTCCCCAAAAACTGGCAATGAAGCTCTCCATATCACTGCCGATTGGTGGCTTTAACCGGCAGTGGTGTTGTGCTATCACTGCCGGCTTTTGGATTGAGTCGGCAATGATAGCTGTACAGTACAAAAGCCCACGAGCTCCTTCCTCCTATCTCGAGCACACTCATCCAGGAGGCGCATTTTCCTCACCTCTCCCTCCACTGTTGCAGCCATTTTCACCAAAATGCTGAATGAAGGTCTTGGATTTCCAAGCATGGGCATGATCCTCTTGCTTTAAGGTTAGTAACAAGCATCCACTCCTTTGAATTTGGAGCTTTTTAATTGTTTTGATGGCTAGATAGCTTGATTCTCATGCTAGTCATTTCTCCATTTTTTAAGAAACTAGAGGATGACATTCAAATTGTATGAATCCATCTTCTAAAAAGTTGGTGTCTATGAACCCATTTTAATTCTTAGCAAATTATATGGTGGTTTTGATGATTGTTAGTATGTGACGTTTTAGTTCTTGTATATATAGAGTAGAGTATAGTTTTTTCAGTAGGGCTACAAATTTCAATTTTGATGAGCACATCCATGTGACCTACCAACACACTGTTTTGAGCTAAAATTGTTGTTCATGATTAAGTCTCCAATTTTTATTTTTCTGTAATCAATCTCTCCATTATTATGTGGCATGAAGTAGAATAATTGTTCTTCAAGAGGGGCTACCAATTTATTTTTTATGAGCACATCCAGACACTTAGCAACCTATTGTTTTGAGCTACAGTTGTTGTTCATGATTGAGGCTCCAATTTTTGTTTTCCAATAATTAGTCTGTCTCCTCATTTTTATGTGGCATGAAGTGTATAATAATTATTCTTCAAAAGGGGATACCAATTTCAATTTTGATGAGCACATCCATGTGATACCTAGCAACCATTGTTTTAAGCTATAATTGTTGTTCAAGATTAGGGCTCCAATTTTTATTTTCTTATAATCGTTTGTCTCCTCATTTTTATGTCGAATGAAGTGTATATAATAATTGTTCTTCAAAAGGGGCTACCGATTTCGATTTTGATGAGCACATCCATGTGGCATCTAGCAATCCGTTATTTTGAGCTACAATATTGTTCATCAAGGCTCCAATTTTTGTTTTCCTATAATTACACTCCCCATTTTTATGTGGCATGAACTAGAATTTTGTTTTATGCAGAGATGGATCGGGGGTGGATGCACGGTCTGGCATCTGTGGACCTGCGATACTTGACGAGCATCAACACCTTCATCACAGCTACCAAAGCTTATGCTGAGAATGGACAGCCTATATTCTGCCCATGCAGAGATTGCAATAACCTCAAGAAACTTGTTAACGCAGAGCAGATAAGATGTCACTCGATTACCAAGGGGTTCGTGAAAGACTACACGATATGGAGTAAGCATGGGGTGGTCGGTGCGTGTCGGCCCCTCAATTTGAGAGTCATTAGTGCTTCCGTATTTGTGCCAGGATCACGCACAAATACGCACTAATCATAGGGATGGTACACAGATATATTATAAAAGGTTCCAAGCTTTATTGATATCTAAAATAAGGTCTACAATAGTGGCCCGAAGGGCATTGTCATAGGCTATAGAGTTGGCGGAAAGCTACGGCCGTGAAATGACATTATTTGTGGTCTCTAAAGCGGGATTATTATACAGCGAAACGACATCCTATTCCATAGGCAACTAGAGCGTGGACAAAACCCTAGACTCAATGTCACATTCCTACGATTGAATCTCCTAACAGGAACCCTATTCCTCGCGGTATGCTTCATCTTCGAAGTCATAGTCTTCTTATGTGCCAAGGTCTGTGAGTTGACAACGAGTGAGTATATACATACTCAGCAAGTCCCAACCATGGGTGAAAATAGAAGTGTAGTGGTGATTATAATTTAAGGGTGGGTCCTAGCGGAGTATTACCATTCTCACTAGTGCTCAGGTTAATCATCAATTAATTACCAGTTTTATTGCACATAAAAGTAAAGCTAATCATACTATCTCATCCTAGCATTTGCCCACTCCAAGGACGTGGCTATTCGAATAGATTTAATAAAACTTTGCAGAGGTGTGCAAATTTTCCCACACGATAGGTGCAACCTCATCCATGATCAGTGAACAAAATAAACCTAACGAGATCCTGTACCCACTTGGAAAGCTAATCTAGATTTCTATATAATCTCTACCACGGTTTCACAGGGGTTGAAACACAAAACTAGGAAGATACCAAATCCCTCCAAACGGATGATACCAAATCATCACAAAAGAAAAACATGGCTCGAACACGACCAAGAAAACAGTGGCTCGAACATGGCCTAAAAACCTAATGCTTAACGTGAAAGACACATAGCATCCACACCAACCCGACAAGAAGAAAGCCTATCCCATGTGCCAACTCCTGATCTTCCGTTGCCTACACCGGCCTACTAGTAGAAACTATACTTCTATCTAATGGGTGTGGGATCAAGCCTACCCACATAGACATGTGGTTGTACGAAAAGACTCACTAGGTGAGAGAGACTACGAACCGGTCCTTATGTGACCGAGACAAGTATCTCCCACAGGAACCCTATCCAGGCATTCCTGCCATGATAAACTACCTTCATAGTTTACCACCACTCGCCCCATGTCGGGGTTTAGTTTAGGTTTAACAAATTTTAAGTTCAATTATTATCCCTAATTCTAACTGTGATGTGGAGCTCATAGAATAATAAGATAACCATTTATCTTAACTATATTGCATCAACCGAGCACATTTTCTAGGGTGATAGTCTCATAGTCAAGTTTAGCATTTTAGGGTTTTTAAAGCAAGATGGTAGAGAGGGGAGCTAGGAATTTCCTTCATTGTCGTCACCTTCTGGCACGTCTACGTAATTCGGGTCTTTGTCCTCCTGACGATTATTGTCGTCTGTCGGACGTATCGGTTGCATAAGACTACCGCTATCCACAAAAGAAAAAGGACCCAAGCAAACATAGAACTATATGGTGGCACTAAGTGCATATGATAGGGTTTGATTCTAGATGATTTTTAGAAGTGGTTTCATGCAAATCAAAGTGATGGTTTAAAAGTTACGAATTTTAGAAGTTTATCCTATAGCTAATTAATCTAGGTGAAATTTTATATGTCTAGTGCGTGAAAAATGGGTGCAAACTACATAATTAATTTCCTTATTTCATCTAGTTTATTTACAAGTTTTCTAGGAATTTTTCTAAGCTAGGAAAATGTATTTGTAACACTCTGTGTACACTTGCCAGGTGTACCCAGCGTTTTCTTAAGCGTACCCCGTTGTGTGTGTGAAAGGTGGGTCCCATGCTGGCATCAGCAGTGACGGTGGCATCGGCGTTAAGGCTATGGGCCCGTGCATCAATGAGAGAAGGAGGGGGAGAGAGAAGATGGACGTGGATGGAGGGGGACGGTGATGCCGTTTCCTTCCGGTCCCACCTGGCGGGGATAGAGAAGGGGGAGAGAGAGGGATGGCGACGGTCGACGGTGACCGTGTTGGCGATGAAACAGGGAAGGGGGAGCAGGGCTCGCTGGAGCAGCTTACGCCGGCGGTGTTAGCCCTCGAGAGAGGTGGTTGAGGAGTGGATGGGGTCTGCTGGGGCAAGCCACGGCCGGTGGCAGGGTCACCGTCGGCAGCAGGTGCCTGTGGCAGCGGTGGCGGCTCGCCGGGGTGGTTGTGACGGCGTGAAAGGTCTTGATGACTAGAGGGGGGGTGAATAGCCTTTTAAGATTTTCTACAAAGACAAGCTAAACAAGTTTATCAATACAACAAATAGCGAGATGCGAGTTTTGCTTAGCCTACGGGGTGTTTGCAAGCCACCTATCCAATTCACAATTCTAGTATAATGGCACTCAACCACATAGGTCAAACCGAGAAGGTAACTATAACTACAACTAGCAGGCTACACAAAAAGCTACTCTAGCAAAGCTAACTAGCTAGCAAAGATAACTAAGAAAGTAATGCGGAGTTGAGTTAGGAGAGTTTCACCGAGGGGCGAAGTATAGAGCCAACCAATATGATCAACAATGAATACCAAGACAACCGAACACCGGGATCAATCAATCACAATATGAAAGTGAAGACACGAAGATTTATCCCGAGGTTCACGTGCTTGCCGGCACGCTAGTCCCCGTTGTGTCCCTCTTCACCACGTGGTTCGGTGGCTAATCGGTCTCACACCGAGCCTCTCAAAAGGTGCCACAAGAACCTACCAAATGGAAAAAGGTTGCAATGATACGAGCAATTTACTAATGTTGCCTTTGGCGCTTCGCCGAGGTAGGCACAAACCCCTCACAATCACCGGAGGTGGCCAAGAACAATCACCAACTCTTGCCAACGCCTCCAAGCTGCTCCAAGCCGTCTAGGTGGCGGCAACCACCAAGAGAAACAAGAAACCCGTAGCAAATCAACCACCAAGTGCCAACTAGATGCAATCTCACAATGCAAATGCACTTGGATCACTCAATCTCACTTCGAATATGCAAAGAAGTAAGAGAGATGAGTGGGAGAGGAGTTGCTTAGCTCAAAGTGCTCATAAGTATGTCAAATGTCCAAGAGAGAGAGCCTTGAGCCGGCCAACGAGTATTTATAGACGTACCCCTTCGAATATAGCCATTAGGAACTTGATTCAGCAGCAGTCGCGCTGACCGGACGCGCTGGTCCAACTGACCGGACGCGCCGATCACACAACGGCTATTTTCGCGAAGCACCAACCGGACGCACTGGTCGCGCGGACCGGACGCGCTGGTCATGACCGGACGCGCCGATCCTGTAACGGACCGGACGCGCTGGTCAAGCCAGAGCAGCACTCTAACGAAATGGCAACCGGACGCGCTGGAGAACTGACCGGACGCCACAGTGCCAGCGTCCGGTTGGAGTCCAGTAAGCTCCCTGAACGACCGGACGCGTCCGGTCGACTATGACCGGACACGCTGCGCGTCCGATCAAAAAGCTGAAACCCGCGCAGAAGCTGAACACTGACCGGACGCGTCCGGTCAAACAGAGACCGCGTCCGGTCCAGCGTCCGACTTCCGACGTAGTGGAAAATAGGCGTTTCAATTCCTCGAAAATGCCTAAATCCCGCCTCGCAAGCTCGGTGGGAGGGAGAGAGGACCCCAAACCCTCTCTACCGCTCAAACTCCACCGCCTTCGCAAACATGCTAACATCACCAAGTGATCACGTCATGTGCGAGTGTGTTAGCATTTTCACAATCATTTTTCGAGGCGTTATTAGTTCTATCCAAATGCATATGGTTATGAAATGCACACCTAGAGGCACTTAGGAGTTAAATAGCCGCGTCATTCCCCTCTTTATAGTACGGCTATCTATCCTATAATATAACCACACCCACTAGGTGTCTTGGTTACTAAAACACAACCCTTAAGCATATACCTTTGCCTTGCTCACGTAAGGTTGCGTCTAAATCTAAGTGTGGCCATCATGATCACTATGTCCATCTTGCCACCAACCTTGGAATGTACTAATCCTCATATGCTACATACAACTTAGGCATAGGATTAGTACTTAGGCATTGTCACTAATTACCAACACCAAACATAGAGCTTTCAATCTCCCCCTTGTTGGTAATTGGTGACAACCCTTTCACAAAGATATTATGATAAAATTTTGATTGAACCCATGTCACATTGTCCAAGTATATTACCATGTGTAAGAAGTATGGACAAGTGATCATGAATTCAAATTGATAGCAATGGCTCCCCCTACATGTATGCTATATGTTTGGATATAGGAAGCATACATGTTAGATAGGAAAGATTAGGAGCATTGACTACCAATAGGTGCTAAGTGTTTTAGATTATAGACCTTTGAAGTGTGATACCATCGGAGTAGTGATAAACACCATCTTAGTACCTTGTGTAGTTAGATTCCACTTGGAAAAGCACAAACATAACTAGAAACCTCGTGAGATCAACATTGTAAGCAAGGCTCTAGTACCACTTTGGAAAATATGAAGCAAGAAAAATCTAACTACTTCCTATTCATGCTAGTACTGCAATTCAACATTCAAATTATACTAGCAAGAACATCACACAAGCAAAGTATTGGAGAAAAAGAAATGCATAACTATGCATCATACATATGAAGTGCACATGGAAATGCAACATTCATGTTTAAGAGCTTGCTCCCCCTACTTGTGTGCTCAAAATTTTAGTTGATCCCCTTCTTTTACCAAATCTCCCCTTTAGGTTTTTTTCCCTTTATAATCTATCTTTGTGAACAACATTTTCTCCCCCTTTGGCACCAATGACCATAAGGGACCAATTTTAGATAGATAATCATGTTGAATTATGGGGTGAGGATCAAGTTTGTGATTCAACCTAGATTGCCTGCATAAATAAAATGCTTCGGTTTGAACCAAGGGCAAGCTTCTTCACACCTCATTAGAAGGGTTATCATACACCATGTTGAAGCAAATATTTAGGCAAGTTTTCTAGATTAAACACTTAGGATCACAAGCTACTTAAACAAGTTATATGCTACCACTAGATCATACAAGACATGGAAACAATAGTGGCACCATATAAACTTCAAATTCATTTGATTTTCATGAATGAGCCTAGAACATGTAAATTATGACTAGATGCACTAAACAAGTCCTTAGCATAGAATGTATGACATGTCAACCAATTGTACCTTAGGGCTCGAAGGAGAGGCATGTCGTAACATTGGGGTGCATCAACTCATGTCAGAGAAGTCAAGTATGTTCAACTCATTCTTTAGCTTGTGAAATCTCTTCTCATCAAGTGGCTTGGTGAATAAATCGGCTAGTTGATCTTCGGTGCCCACACTCTCAATAGCAATGTCACCCTTTTGTTGATGATCTCGAATGAAATGATGACGAACATCAATATGCTTTGTTCTTTGATGTTGAACCGGATTGTTGGTTAGCTTCACGGCACTTTCATTATCACATAGCAATGGCAAATTCTTGAAATTGATTCCAAAATCCTTCAATATTGCCTTCATCCACAAGATTTGTGCACAACAACTACCCGCGGCGATGTATTCGGCTTCGGCGGTAGATAGTGCAATACTATTTTGCTTCTTGGATGACCATGAGACAAGTGATCTTCCCAACAATTGACAAGTCCCGGAAGTGCTCTTTCTCTCCACTTTGTCACCGGCATAGTCGGAATCCGAATATCCAACTAGCTCAAAGCTTGCACCTTTGGGATACCATAATCCAACATCTTGTGTATGCTTCAAATACCTCAATATTCTGCCTTCAAATGACTTTCTCTTGGTGAGGCTTGAAATCTTACACACATGCATACACTAAACATCACATCGGGTCTTGATGCTGTCACATAGAGTAGGCTACCAATCATTGATCTATAAAGCTTTTGATCCACCATGTTGCCACTCTTATCACTATCCAAACTTCCACTAGTGCCCATTGGGGTTGTAATGCCCTTTGCATCTTCCATGCCAAACTTCTTGAGCATATCTTTGATGTACTTGGTTTGGCTCATAAATGTTCCTTCCTTCATTTGTTTGATTTGAAGTCCAAGAAAGAAACTAAGTTCACCGATCATTGACATTTCAAATTTCTTTGCCATCATTTTCCCAAACTCATCACAATAATCTTGATTGGTTGAACCGAAGATGATATCATCAACATATATTTGCAACACAAACAAGTCTTTCCCAATCTTCTTGGTGAATAGAGTAATATCTACTTTGCCCATGACAAATCCTTTGGATAGCAAGAAGTCCCTCAATCTTTCATACCATGCTCTAGGTGCTTGCTTCAATCCATACAAAGCTTTCCTTAACTTGTATACATGGTTGGGTTTCTTGTCATCTTCAAAACCGGGAGGTTGCTCCACATACACCTCCTCTTGAATGTACCCATTTAGAAATGCACTCTTCACATCCATTTGATATAGCTTGATATTGTGAGCACAAGCATAGGCAAGTAAAATCCTAATTGCTTCCAATCTTGCAACCGGGGCATAAGTTTCACCAAAGTCAAGACCCTCTATTTGTGTGTAACCTTGAGCCACTAGTCTTGCTTTGTTCCTTACTACTATTCCATCTTGATCTTGCTTGTTGCGAAAGACCCATCTTGTTCCAATGACATTGTGATCCTTAGGCCTCTCAACTAGTTTCCATACTTCATTTCTCTTGAAGTTGTTGAGCTCTTCATGCATTGCATTTACCCAATCCGGATCTCTCAATGCTTTATCAATGTTCTTGGGTTCTTCCATTGATACAAAAGAAGAGTGAACACAAAATGATGCCAATCTTGATCTAGTTTGAACTCCCCTTTGTATGTCACCAATGATGGAATCCAATGGATGGTCTCTAGCAATGTTGGTTGGTTGAAGCACTTGCACTTGATTGCTTGGATGTTGATGTTGATCATGAGTTGGAGATGATGAACTAGCCACTTGTTGATCTTGTTGCACTTGAGATGATGTACTAGCTTGATTTTGCATTAGAGAACCACTAGCTTGTTTAATTGGACTTTGGAGCACTTGATCTTTGTTGTCATCCACATCAATCACTTGCTTTGGCCTAATATCACCAATATCCATTTCTTTCATAGCATTGGTCAATTGAGTTCCTCTCACATCATCCAAGTTATTTTCCTCATCTTGAGAGCCATTTGTTTCATCAAACTCAACATCATGAACTTCCTCAAGTAAACCACTAGCCAAATTCCAAACTCTATAAGCTTTGCTAGTAGTGGAGTAACCAAGTAAGAATCCTTCATCACATTTCTTCTCAAACTTGCTCAATCTAGTGCCCTTCTTCAAGATGTAGCATTTGCAACTAAATACCCAAAAGTATGCAATGTTGGGCTTTCTTCCATTTAAGATCTCATATGGTGTCTTCTATAAGAACTTATGGCAATAGAGGCGGTTGCTATAGAAGCAAGCCGTGTTGATTGCTTCGGCCCAAAATGAATGACTCACATTATACTCATTCAACATTGATCTTGCCATATCAATCAAGGTTCTATTCTTTCTTTCAACTAAGCCATTAGATTGAGGTGTATACTTGGCCGAAAATTGATGCTTGATTCCAAGCTCCTCACATAGCTCATCAACTCTTGTGTTTCTAAACTCACTTCCATTGTCACTTCTTACTTTCTTGATTGTGGTCTCAAACTCATTTTGCACTCTCTTAATGAACTTCTTGAATATGTCAAATACATCACTCTTATCCACAAGAAAGAATACCCATGTGTATCTAGTGAAATCATCCACAATCACAAAACCATACTTGTTGCCACCAATGCTTGTGTATGTAGTTGGCCCAAATAGATCCATGTGCAACAACTCAAATGCCTTGGAAGTACTCATGATGCTTTTCAATGGATGAGTGTTGCCTACTTGTTTTCCGGCTTGACATGCACTACATAGCTTATCCTTCTCAAATGTGACATCCTTCAAGCCTCTAACTAAGTCATGCTTCACTAACTTGTTCAATTGCTTCATGCCGACATGACCAAGTATTCTATGCCATAACCAACCCATACTTGATTTGGTGAGTAAACAAGTTGAAAGTTGAGTGTCACTAGCATTGAAATCAACCAAGTATAGATTCTCATATCTAAAGCCCTTGAAGATCAAGTTGGAGCCATCAACACTAACTATCTCCACATCATCAACACCAAATATGCACTTGAAACCTAGATCACACAATTGAGCAACCGAGAGAAGATTGAAGTTCAACTTTTCAACTAGGAGCACATTGGAAATGCTATGATCATTTGAGATTGCAATCCTTCCAAGAACCTTCACATCACCCTTACTATTGTCACCAAATGTGATACTATCAATGCCACTATCATTTGATTTGAGAGAGTTGAACATTCTTGAATCACCGATCATATGTTGAGAGCACCCACTATCAAGCACCCAATGCCTTCCTCCGGCCTTGTAATTTACCTACAAAATAAATTAATGTTTCTTAGGTACCCATACTTGCTTGGGTCCTTGGAGGTTAGTAACTAAGCTCTTTGGTACCCAAATGGTCTTCTTCTTTGGACCCATAATTGGTGTACCAACAAACCTAGCATGCACACCTTTCTCACCCTTGGTAAGCACATAACAAGAATTAAAAGGAATGTACTCCATTTTAGTATAAAACTTGTTGTTGTTCTTGTTCATTTTATTACAATTAATCTCTAGATGCCCAACTTGCTTGCATCTATTGCAATAACGACCATTGCTCTTCACAAAGCGAGACTTTGGAGTAGCAAATGCCGCCTTGCCCTTCTTGGGAGTATAGCCCAAACCCTCTTTGTTAAGAGAGAACCTTTGGCTACTCAAGCATTTTAGCAAGCGGGCATCCCCACCATAGGCATTGCCTAATGCGCGGGTGAGATCATCCACCTCTCTCTTGAGAGCCTCATTCTCAACCGCAAGTGATGAATCACTAGTAGTAGAGATAGAGTTGGTTGTGGTGGATGATGATGAGCTACATGAAGCATTAGTAGGACTAACAAATAAATAATCATCAATAATATCACATGTTAGTCCAATATTACAAGTGACAATCACTTGCTCCTCCTTAGCTTCCTTCATGAGCTTCTCTAACTTGAGGTCCTTCTCCTTGATGAGCTCAAGTAGAGAGGAGTGGGCTTCCTTAAGCCTAGTGTGAGCAACTTCAAGGTCCTTGTGGTCTTCCTTTAGACACTCATGAGAGGCCTCTAGCTCATCAAAGGATTTCCTAAGAGCTTTGAGCTCTTGTTCAATTCCTTTGCACTCCTTGTTTTTTTTGAGAGCAACAAGCTCTTCCATCAAGGCATCATTTTCATTGCTCTTGGCAATGAGCTCTTGCTCCAAGATTTTGCACTTCTTGGTTGTCCTCTTGTAGCCCTTGCTCATTTGATCTATTATGCCCAATAGATCATCCTTGGAGTAGTCCTCATCCTCCTCATCATCAATCCTACAAAAATCACTAGCACAAGAATCAGCATCACTATCATCATATTTTACCTTGGTAGGCTTGGCCATAAGGCATGTTGATGTAGTGTCGAAGATGGATGGCTTGTTGGAGAGGGCGATGCTTGCAATGGCTCGCCGAGTGGTCCTCTCATCATCACTAGAGCTATCATCATCACTATCGGAGTTATCACTATCCCAAGTGACCACATAGCCACCACTCTTCTTCTTCTTGTTGATAGTGAAGCTCTTCTTCTCTTTCTTCTCCTTCTTGTCCTTCTTGTTCTTCTTCAACTTCAACTCCCCATCATGATATCTTTTGTCTTCATAGGGACACTTTGCCACTACATGATCGGGGCTATTGCAATTGTAGCAAAGCATCTCCTTTGCCTTCATGAAGTCCCTTCTCTTTCTTGCACCATATCCTTTCTTCTTCATGAACCTCCCCATCTTGTGCACTAGGAGGGCCATGGTCTCATCATCGAATGGATCATCATCATCGCTCTCCACCTTGCTCTTGCCCTTAGAAGATGAAGCCTTGAATGCAATGGGCTTCTCTTGCTTGAACTTGGTCTCCTTCTTCTCATCTTCATCTTCATCATCATCATATTGAGCATCGGTCATGACGTCCCCAAGCACTTGGTTTGGAGTCACCTTGTCCAAACCCTCTCTTTGGATCATCTTCCTCAAGATAGCAAACTTCTTAGGTAAGTTCATCAAGAACTTGTGTGAGAAATCCTTGTCCTTGACATCCTCTCCTAGGCTCTTAAGATCGTTGACTATGACTTGAAGCCTATAGAACATCTCCGGTATGGACTCATCATCCTTCATCTTGAAACTTGCAAACTTGTCCTTGAGCATATAGAGCTTGGCAATCTTTACCGTTGAAGTGCCCTCATATGTTTCCTCTAATCTTGTCCACACTTCACTTGCCATCTCAAGATCCTTGATTTGCTCAAAGACCTTTGCATCAATCCCATTGTAGAGAGTGTTGAGAGCCATAGTGTTGCACTGGTTGTTGATGCGGTCATTATTGGTGAGGTTGTCAGGATCAATGATAGCATAATCATGATGTGTCACCTCCCAAACCTTCTCATTAATAGAGCCAAGATATTGCTTCATCTTTCTTTTCTAATGATCAAAAGATGAGACACCATCAAAAAACGGAGGCTTGCCTCCGACATGGTTGAACACAACTTGAGCCATCTTACACCGAGGTTGTTAAGCCTTACAAACGGTGACCACGGCTCCGATACCACTTGAAAGGTCTTGATGGCTAGAGGGGGGGTGAATAGCCTTTTAAGATTTTCTACAAAGACAAGCTAAACAAGTTTATCAATACAACAAATAGCGAGATGCGAGTTTTGCTTAGCCTACGGGGTGTTTGCAAGCCACCTATCAAATTCACAATTCTAGTATAATGGCATTCAACCACACAAGTCAAACCGAGAAGGTAACTATAACTACAACTAGCAGGCTACACAAAAAGCTACTCTAGCAAAGCTAACTAGCTAGCAAAGATAACTAAGAAAGTAATGTGGAGTTGAGTTAGGAGAGTTTCACCGAGGGGCGAAGTATAGAGCCAACCAATATGATCAACAATGAATACCAAGACAACCGAACACCGGGATCAATAAATCACAATATGAAAGTGAAGACACGAAGATTTATCCCGAGGTTCACGTGCTTGCCGGCACGCTAGTCTCCGTTGTGTCCCTCTTCACCACGTGGTTCGGTGGCTAATCGGTCTCACACCGAGCCTCTCAAAAGGTGCCACAAGAACCTACCAAATGGAAAAAGGTTGCAATGACACGAGAAATTTACTAATGTTGCCTTTGGCGCTTCGCCGAGGTAGGCACAAACCCCTCACAATCACCGGAGGTGGCCAAGAACAATCACCAACTCTTGCCAACGCCTCCAAGCTGCTCCAAGCCGTCTAGGTGGCGGCAACCACCAAGAGAAACAAGAAACCCGCAGCAAATCAACCACCAAGTGCCAACTAGATGCAATCTCACAATGCAAATGCACTTGGATCACTCAATCTCACTTCGAATATGCAAAGAAGTAAGAGAGATGAGTGGGAGAGGAGTTGCTTAGCTCAAAGTGCTCATAAGTATGTCAAATGTCCAAGAGAGAGAGCCTTGAGCCAGCCAACGAGTATTTATAGACGTACCCCTTCGAATATAGCCGTTAGGAACTTGATTCAGCAGCAGTCGCGCTGACCGGACGCGCTGGTCCAACTGACCGGACGCGCCGATCACGCAACGGCTATTTTCGCGAAGCACCGACCGGACGCGCTGGTCGCTCGGACCGGACGCGCTGGTCATGACCGGACGCGCCGGTCCCGTAACGGACCGGACGCACTGGAGAACTGAACGGACGCCACAGTGCCAGCGTCCGGTTGGAGTCCAGTAAGCTCCCTGAACGACCGGACGCGTCCGGTCGACTATGACCGGACACGCTGCGCGTCCGATCAAAAAGCTGAAACCCGCGTTGATGCTGAACACTGACCGGACGCGTCCGGCGCGATCTCTGTTTGACCGGACGCGTCCGGTCACCACTGTGACCTCCGTTCGCTTCCGTTCAATTTCCGACTTCCGGCGTAGTGAAAAATAGGCGTTTTAATTCCTCGAAAATAGGCGTCCGGTCACCCCAAACCCTCTCTACCGCTCAAACTCCACCGCCTTCGCAAACATGCTAACATCACCAAGTGATCACGTCATGTGCGAGTGTGTTAGCATTTTCACAATCATTTTTCGAGGCGTTATTAGTTCTATCCAAATGCATATGGTTATGAAATGCACACCTAGAGGCACTTAGGAGTTAAATAGCCGCGTCATTCCCCTCTTTATAGTACGGCTATCTATCCTATAATGTAACCACACCCACTAGGTGTCTTGGTTACTAAAACACAACCCTTAAGCATATACCTTTGCCTTGCTCACGTAAGGTTGCGTCTAAATCTAAGTGTGGCCATCATGATCACCATGTCCATCTTGCCACCAACCTTGGAATGTACTAATCCTCATATGCTACATACAACTTAGGCATAGGGTTAGTACTTAGGCATTGTCACTAATTACCAACACCAAACATAGAGCTTTTCATGGCGCCGTGCTCTAAACTCGGCCCTAGTGGCCCTATCCTAACTATCTATCTACGTGTACGTGAAAAGGGATGAAAGGGGAGTGGAGTGGGGGTGACGGGGTGCTCCGGGGTGGCTTCACCGACGATGGCCGACGTCCATGGTGGCTCGGTGGAGCGGGCTCACGCGAGCAGCGCTACACAAAGGCCTACACTACCTAATACCTAATGCAAAAGAAAAGGGGAGGGGCTCAATGACTCACCGATCACTCCAATTGGCTAGAGACGCAGCGGGGGCGGAAGGAAGGAGCAGGCGGCGCTAATGGTGTCGACGAATTCCTGAAAGGGGGAAAATGAAAAAGGAGGGGAAGTTGGAGGGAAAAGGGGAAGAAGAGGGGGAGATGGGGGTGTTCCCGCTCGCGGCGGAGCTAATGGTGGAGAGGGCGAGGCGAGAGCGTCGCCGGCTGGGCCTATTTATAGGGCGGCTAGGCTAGTGTCCCGGTGACAAGATATTTCACGCAGTCGTCCTTCTCCATCACGTGGCCACGCCGTTGACCTCGTCTGGTCACATCGCTATGGCTAGCGCTTGCCCGTGCGCACACTGGGGTTGCCTTGGCGGCTACTCCGGTGGCTCTGCATGGTGGCGACCATGGCGCTGTCGTTGATGCGTTCACAGTGCGGGGGAAGAGGGAGGAGAGAAGAGAGGGGTGCCATGGGGTCTCGATGTCGCCATGCCTCCGCTGACCTTCGCTGGCATCGGGGTGGCGCTGGCGAGCGTTGACGACGCGGTGCGGCCACGTACGGCTTGCTAGCTCGGGGTGGACGACGAAGCTGACAGGCGGGCCCGTGGCATCGGTGGGAGAGAAGGGGAGAAGGGGAGAGCGGGCGAGGCCAGGCTGAGCTAGGCCGGTTCGTGCGCGGGAGAGAGGAGGAAGGGCTGGGCTGCGGCTGCGGGCCAAAAAGGAGGGAGGGGAGGGAATGAGCCCAAGTGGCTTTTCCTATTTTCTAATTCCCTTTTTTGAATGCATGAGTGTGTAAAAGGGTGCCACCATAAGTTCAACAAGTCAAACAAACAAAGTTGCACACCTAAGGTTTTATGTTCCTATGTGGTTTTATTTGTAAAAATTGTTTAGGTTAGTTATATATATTATTTTATATGCAAATTTTAAAAGTTTAAATTTTTAGTGGTTTTTAAAACGAGGCCAAATTTTATGGTGTTACAGTGAGAATGCTCCGCAAGAAACCTTCGATTATGTGATCATGACTGACGTAGCCCCCAGGCTATTACTAACAAGGAAATGAGTGTCAACATGTAACTCGTGCCTACCAATGATGATGTGTTTAGGAATACGTTAGCTCTGTAATATGCCACATTATCGAAAGCAAGGGAAGTCCAACGCATTCAGGAATTCAGAGTCTCTAAATGCCACCGGCGTGCAAATGAGGTAGCTCATGAGTTGTGTCAGTTTGGTAGGAGAGAGCTCTTTGATGTTTTTGTTGCTAATAGTATCCTGACCTGTGTGTCGCGGCTTTAGCCTGTGCTTATAATCATATTGAATTAAGCTTACCCCTTTCAAAAAAAAAGTGTACTTGGAATTATGCTTAAAATCAGATCACGTGCTTGGCATGCAGCTTGGCTCTTAGACAACATTATGTTCTCACTTCCAAAGAAGATTTCATTTGTTAATTACACTTAAAATAAAATCTCGAATAAACTTAGTAACTAGTTAACGTGCTAAACTAACTAATTTTATTTTTGTACTACTCTAAATAGCCTTTTTATTTTTCTACTACTCTCTAAACGGCAATACTATAAAACAACTGTAGGCGAGTAGCAGAAGCAAGGCTTTTAAGTATTTCTACTACATCATGATATTTCGTCAAATGCCATAACTTGATTTTTTTATACCTATAGTCATAATATTCATTCAATAACTCAATATTCTTGTTTCCTTTGATTTCTTAAAAGTATGCTTTCTTTGTCATATTGTTGATCTTCGCTGGAGCCGTTGCATTCATTTTCTTTCACCATAGCTAAAAGAATGTGATTCTGTCCAGGAACTATGGGCTGATTTTGTCTTGATTTGGAAATTGGTTGATTCTAACTTGGATGTTGAAATGGGCCAGGCCTAGAAAAAAGAATATGGCTGTCAATTGTTCGAGCCCATTTGAAGTCTGGGCTTGATAGTTTTCGGTCCAATAAATAAATGGAAAAAGTCTATATTACATCCTCAACTTTTGCGAAAGTTTGTTTTTCCTCCCTGAACTCTAAAACCAGGTAAACCACCTCCCTAAACTTTCAAAAACCATTCGTTTTACCTCCTCAACCGGTTATAAGTGGTTTTTCAAAAGCGGTTTTGTTATTTTCTTTTTTATTTATTTCTGCTGCACATTTGAAAAATCACAGTGAATCACAGAAAAATTATAAAATAGAAAATTTTGGACTCCACATGAGTAGATCTACATAGTGAACAACTGACCATATAATATGGTATGCTTTAGTACAAATTTTTTGCTATAACTTTAGATCTATGCTTTTTCTGTAATTAATTCATAGCTACAGTTTCTATGGTCCAATTGTGATGCAATTTTTATGGTGGGCTAATTACTGTATGCTTGGATTGTAGTAAAAACTTCATACCCATTGGATCTTGTATAACTTAGTTATAGATTTATAAATACTTTTCAATGAGTACGAAATTTTTACTATAGTTCAAGCATACAATAATTAGCTCATCATAAAAATTTCACCACTATTGGACCATAGTAACTGCAGTTATGAATTAATTACAGAAAAGAATAGATCTAAAGCTACAACAAAAAAATTATACTAAAGCATGCCATATTATATATTCACTGTGTATATCTACTCATGTGGAGTCTAACAAAATTGAATTTTTTATTTTATAATTTTTCTGTGATTTACTATGACTTCTCAAAGATTCGACCAAAATAAATAAAAAGAAAAAGACAAAACCGTCTTTTAAAACCACTTATGACTGATCAGGGAGGTAAAACGAACGGTTTTAAAAGTTCATTGAGTTGGTTTACCCGGTTTTAGAGTTCATGAAGAAAAAGCAGACTTTTGCAAAAGTTGAGGGAGCTAATGTGGATTTTTTTTACCACAAAATAAATTTGGCTCATGAACAACTATAAATAGAACCACCATAACTGGAGTATAATTTTATGTTTTAAATGGGCTTGGCCCATAATAAATTGGTCTACAATTACATTTGATCTACTAGCCTACCCACTAAATGGACCTAATGAGTTCTCAAGGAATTTAGTGATAGCTTTTAGATCATAGTTATTATTGTGGGACTGAATCAGATATTGGACCGCGAAGCCCACGGTTCACGGCTTGATTAGTCTTGGTTGAGCTGCCAGTTTAATACTATTTAATGACATTAATATTTTATTCCTAACACAAACCGATAACAAGGCGTAGTGGTGAGCTAGGAACGCCAAGTACCATAGTTCTTGTGTTTGAACCTTCCCGCATACTGTAAAATTCATCACCTAAACAGGTCATCATAAAAACTCCATATATAACAACACTGACATGATTCCTCCTGTTTTTTTAACCATTATTAGGTCTTACAAAATGAAATGTGGTCGTCATTTCCTCCAAGCAGTAAAATTTCACGTATAGTTAATTAGATTTAATTTAATTTGGAGCTACGAATTATTGTATTCCGTCGTTTAGGAGAATAAAGTTTATTTGATTTCTCAAGCTTAGGCTGTACACAACCATAATCATCCATGATTTTATTATTTGTCTGATGGAGCATTAACAAACCGTCAAATTTACAGGCACCACTCTACAATGCTACTAGACATGCTCCAACCAAACTAGACCACAGAGGAAGCAATCGCCGTTATTTGCTGAATATGCAGCACCTTATCATGGATCGTGGTTGCAACATCCAAATCGTCAGTACATATGCCTGTCGGCCTCTGCTACCACTGGCACTGCACATCAATAGGCGCCTCGTCGTGAGCCACGATCCAGCGTGAGTGCGCAGTGATTGGCATATTACACGCGTCGCTTGGCAACTTTGTCCTTTTGCAGCAGCGCAAAGAGACGCACATGACACGAGCGTCCGGTGGGATGGCCAGTCACCTGCATGGAACAGTTCTCGGGGGTCCATCGGTCTGCGTGGATTCTGCTGGCTTATCATGATTGGCAGCTGAAGCCCATCCTCAATTTTGACCTATAACAAAAGGAAGAAACGAACAAACCAAGCAAAGAAAGGAAAAGGAAAAAATGTCATGTGGTTCAGATCGATATGTCGGGGTTCCTCTGGAAATCAACTCATGTGGTTCAGACGTGTCTAAAGTCTAAGAAGACCTTATCTCCATCAACAGCCGCGGCATGACCATTGGACGAGAGATGAATTGCGTAGATGAGTCGGGTCGTCCTGTTCCTTCCCGGCCCACCATGAACCATACTCCAAGCGCACAGATGTCTGTACATCGTCGTCCAGTACCCCAGCTTTACAGAGTCCCAGTCACACACACAGGCACACATAGGACGACGTTTTGCGTCGGCGTCGGCTCAGCTGCACGTGCTGCACGCGGAGAGACGAATTGAGAATAAAACGACGCGCACGGGATGGGCGGTGGGTGCCCAGCGGAGATTTTTTTTAAAAGACGACAAGAGTTTTGCCGTATTTTTATTAGATGAATAAAGAGCAAGAATAAAACCGATTACATCTGCACAGCGGAAAATTCCACTCTGACGATTAGATCTCTCCCATCTTTTTTTTTCCAGACTCGCTAGCGCTCGGACATCCGATCCGAACCGCTAGCGTCGGATGGTGCCGTGCCTGCTGCATGTCCGCGAGTACGCGGGATACACTCACACAGGCGGGACCGCCCCACGCCGCTCCGTTTCCCCGCGCTGCTCCTTTCCCACGAATGCCTGCCCCGCGCCCGCTCCACTTTCTAGACCGCCTGCGCGCACGTGGGTCCAGTGACCTGCCTCGCCTGTGGATACGCGTTGCGGATGCGTATTTACTTTTGCAACATCCAGGATAAAATATATCTGAAACAGTTGAAACACTTGTAACATATGTCTAAAACACCATGCAAACACGTGTAGCCTAGATGAAATACTTGCAACATACGTATAAAACACCTGAAACTTTTGAAACATAATTTTGCAACGTAGATTTATACGCAATATCCAGATATACTTTTGCAACGTCTACGGTACGAGAACTTTTTTCCGTTTTAATATACATTACAGCAGTATGGGAGCTCTCTCCTCAAGTCCTGTTCTCTTCGAGAAGCATTTAACTGTGCATACGAGCATGCGACTTAATTTTCGTGCGCTGCATGTATTAGTGTACCACTGGAACGGGCATGCGAGGATCGAAACCAGCATCCAGCATCTCCATGTCACGTTTACGGCGGCGACGGCGCCACTGCCGGAGCCAGCGGTAGCGCCGCCGTCTTGGCCTCTCCGCAGGTGATAGCCTCCCTGGGCACATTGAGCTCCCGCAGCTTCTCCATCCCTTCGGCGAAGATGACGCCCATGCCCAAGTGGAGGTGCGGCTCGATGTGGCAGTGGAACGCCCACACGCCCGGGTTGTCCGCCACGAACCGGAGCACCGTCCAGCCGTGCGGGAACAGCACCACCGTGTTCCGCAGCGGCGGGTTCACCATGTTGAGCGTCTTGTTGTCCCTGGCATGGTCGTAGACGCCGTCGCCGTAGCCCAGCACCCAGAAGTCGTGGCCGTGCAGGTGCCACGGGTGCGACTCGCTCACGTCTTTCTCGAGCGCGTTCGCGTTCTGCAGCACCACGTCGACGACGGCGCCGTGCGTGATCCTGAACACGCGGTCGCTCACCGTCGTGGGGCTCCTGGCCTCCGGGGCCTGCGCGCCCGGCGGCTTCTGGATGTCGTAGCCGCGGTCGTAGTTGTCCGGCGACTCGGCGGAGGAGTCGAACGCGATGTCCTCGATGCCGTAGAAGTAGGCGCCGAGGTACGGGGTGGCCGGGAGCGACAGGGTGACGTGGTTGATGGCCCACTTGACCTGCCCCTGCACCCAGTTCTGCGTGTTGAGCATGGTGATCCGCCGGTCCACGGCCGCCGGCGGCGGCCGGGGGCTGCCGTCGCGGGCTTTGATCCTGTAGGTGAACTCCTTGCTGCGCGTCACGTTGTCCCAGGCCGGTGTCTCCGGAGGCACGCCCGCCGGCCAGCTGCCCGGCTTGCTGTTGGTGTAGTTTAGGATGGCCAGCGCCGGCGGTGTCTTGGGCCTTCGCCCTCTCACGCCGACGGAGATCCAGTACGACGACGCTCGCTGGTCCGTCTTTAGCAGCACGGAGTAGCTCTCGCCGGAGTAGATGTCGATGTCGCCCACGTCGAATGGCGCCACGAAGTTGCCGTCGGCCTCAACCACTGTCAGCTTGTGCTGCAAAAGCACAGCAGCCACGTATTTAAAGCACGCACGCGTGCTCGATCATGTCATGGGTCCATTTTCTTTTGCAATGGAGTAGACGTATGTTTTATCATTACCCCTTGGACCTGCACGTTGAGAGCGGAGAGGGAGGTGGTGCTGGCGATCCTGAGCCTGTACGTCTTGCCGGGGTCGACGTCGAAGACCACCGGCTCGCACTGGCTGCGCTCGCAGAAGGGACCGCACTCGCTTCGGCGGATGAGCTCGCAGCGCTCGCTCTTGTCCCCCTCCTCGCACAAGGCGTCCCGTTTCCTCCTGTCGCAGGCCCTGCGGTCGCGGTCGCGGGCTATTCCCAGGGAGCACCCGAACTGGCCCCTCCCGTTGATGAGCAACGTCTGAGGCTCGCCGACCCACTCCCAGTGCTTGTCCTTGCCGTCCAGCCCGGCCGCCTGCGCGTACACGTTCTCGTGGTACCAGTCGCTGAGCAGCATGTTGAGCTCGCCGTCGTACTCGGCCGCGAACGGCTCCGGCTGCTGCTCCGTGCCGTTCACGATCAGCGAGCCGTAGAGACCCGCCGCCCGCTGCATCCCGAAGTGACCGTGGTAGAAGAAGGTCCCAGGCTGCAATAATAATGCGATAATGACGGCTATCGTCAATGACGCGTGGATTTTTCACTGGCGGTTTATATAGCAGGTTGATTTGTTACCTTGTCAGCTAGGAACTCGTAGGTGAACGTCTCCCCTGAGTTGATTGGGCACTGCGATATCGACGCAGTTCCATCAGCCCACGGTGTGCCGATCTGCATGCACATCCATGGGCACAGATGCTAGTTAATTTTATTTGTGATAGCTATATGTCGTTACTACGTGTACACAGCTACACGGATGTAGTCATCACCTGTCTGATTCCATGCCAATGGATGACGACCCCCTCGGTGTGTAGGCTGTTGGTCACCTCGACCCTGATCAGGTCGCCGGCGTTGGCAGTGATCGTGGGGCCGGGGAACCTGCCGTTGATCCCGATCATCACGCTCTGCTGGCAGTCCGGCGCCCACATGATGTACTCCACGTCCCACTTGAAGTTCCGAGTCACCGGAGCTGGAGAAGAAGGAGATGGGGCTGCAGCCGCAGGGACAGACTGGGCAGAGACCGGCATCAGAGCGCAACAAAAGAGCAGCTGCACTGCTAGAGAGACATGGGGCTTGCCCATCTTAGCTCGAAGACGGTTTCAGAGCTAAGGAGCAGTGCCGTGCTTGGGATGGGGGCCTCAGTCATTTATAGGCAGTAGCGGAAGGCGTGTGAGACCCTACGCTGCTAAAAAAAATTAATTTTTAGAGACGATTCCTTTATAAACTTCTGGTCCTTAGTTCCTAAAATATTTTGTAAAATATAACTGTAGCGTTGCTGTAGCATTTTCGTTGTTATTTGACAATTATTGTCCGATCATGGACTAATTAGGCTTAAAAGATTCGTCTCATGATTTACAACAAAACTGTGTAATTAGTTTTATTTTTTATCTATATTTAATGCTTCATGCATGTGTCCAAAGATTTGATGTGACGGGAATCTAAAATATTTTGTAAAATATTTTGGGAACTAAACAAGGGCCTTGTGGTGGTTCCCTCACCTCCTACTTGTAGCGACGATTATACAATCACATTTACAAATAGATTTAAAAAATATTTTCTAAAATATGAAAACTGGCCATAAAAATAGAAAATAACTTTGAGCTCCATATCTCCGGACTTGCATGTGAGTTTAAATGATATCAAATGAAAAATTCATCAATTACAAAGTTATAGATTTCTTTTTGACCTCTATATTTTTGAAATAATTATTGTCTTCATTCAACTTGATTTGAAAAAATTATGATTTTTTCCCGGTAAACCGATTTTTTTACAAGCAGTCCACATTGTCAACGGCCTCTAAAATGAGATTTCTACAGAGAACAAGACTCACCTCTAAAAATGGTTCCGTACTCGGTAGTCGGTACCACAGGCACACTTCCTTTACACTACCGGACTCAGGAGCTTTGCCAAGTGCCTGAGTGTTTTTTTTTTTTGGCACTCGGCAAAGAGCTTCTTTGCCGAGTGTTTTTTATTTGGCACTCGGCAAATAGCTTCTTTGTCGTTCTTTGCCGAGTGCCCGAAAAAAAACACTCAGCAAACCACTTGACACTCGGCATAGAGCCGATTTCCGGTAGAATTAGACACTTGTTTTCAGATTGAAAGCAAAGGGACGTGATACTGCAATAACGTCGTCCATAGAAACGTCTTTTTGGCCCTAAAAAAGAACTGAGATGGGTCAAGTGCATCTACGAGACGGACGGTCAAGTATATTCCTATGAACTAGTTTCATGATAACCTTTAATTTGCTAGATGGTGAACCATATGTTTGTTTTAGAATTTGAGTTTTATGGCAGCATTTCATGACAAATATTTTCGTTGATCGGGTGCTTAATATTGTGGTGCATCATCTGGTCACGCTGTTGAGCTACATATATGTAGATCGATTATGGGGTCGAGTAGGGGATTCACTCATTCATCAGGGAACAGGGGGGTTTACATTCTGCAGCCAACAAATGCTGAATGCAGGTCGCGGCATTCTGCCACTGGCCCAGCTTGAATTCATCTTAGCTAATACATGTGCTGCTCGGTTACAAGCTCTATTTGCATACACCAAAGTAAAGGCTTGAAAATCTGAGCTAATATCGATTATGGGAAAATAAAGCCACAATGAATCAGAGAGATTGGGTGTCTTACTCCTTACAATTCATCATAGATCCATCATATAGAATAGATCATTTTCATGGTATACCTATTTGATAAATATCGACTCTCTCTCTCTCTTTAATAAATTAGTCAAATTCTAGATAGTTCGACTAAGTACAAAACTAGAATTGCATCCTTCTCAGAACAGAGATTGTGCTAGAGTCAAAAGTTTCATGTATAGGTTAGAGAGAGTTTTTGCAAGGCATCTTTTGATGTACATCAGGTCTCCATTATTTCGTCAAAACATCAATAATCACCAAAAGTCGGTACAGGAATCCTGATCGCTGCAGCTGGACAATCCTGTCGCTGTATACCAGTATCGGTCGCTCGTTTTTGCACACGTGCACAAGTGGGTAAGTATAAGCTGGTACACTATTTGCTGCCATTGTTTTTTAGAAAATGGAAAATATCAAGCCTTTGCGTCCGCACATAGCCAATCTTATCTTACTAGTACGAAATCCGCACCAGAAACCGGGCTACCGGATCGTGCCACGTCGCCCGTTAGTCCCCTGGACGTCCGATCCGACGACCTTGCGATGGCATCCGTCCGATTCGGGATTGGTTCGCGTCTCTCGCCCGATACCCAAGCCGTCGCGAATGCTCGCGAACCCTACGCCCGCGAGCACCGATCTGGCCGAGACACGAACCGCCGCCGCCCGTGCCTCCGGCCACTGCTCTCTCCACGACCGCCTCCTCCCCGCGCGGCGCTTCCTTGGCTGCAGCGTATCAAGCCCCGGCGCGCAGCAGATCGCCCCTCTCCTAGCAGCCTCAGAGGCCACCGCCCCCTTTCCACTCCTCGCAGCCGCGGCGATTGCCTACTCGTTCGTCGCAGCCACGACTGCGAAGGTGAGCGGCCGAGCGCAGGCCCTACGGCTATGGGCGTTGGCGATGCGGATGCGGTGGAGGCCACAACACCATGCGGCCACGACGAGCACCCCCGCGGCGCGCGGCGCAGTCGCACAGCCATCCTTGCTGCTTGCCGGTCCTCCCACGTCACCATCGATCCGTCGTCCTCCGCGCCTCATGGAGCCGTGGGTGGTGCTGGCAGGCCACGCGCCGGTACATTTTCTGGGCATAAGAACCTTTGATGCTTGGCTCACAATGTGGGCCAGCTGGATTCAATCGGCATCGGTGCTCCCTACTAGCAGAATTTGTGATTCTTTTACATACCTCCGCATCGATGTTTGATGAAACGGGCAAAGGTTTGTATTCTTTTGCTTATTGGCTGATGATCCTGACAACACAGGCAAACACACCTGGTGGGCATCCAATTGATCTACAAGAAGGCGCTGCTGCAGAAGTTTTGATTAATTAGTTCTATTTTCCGCTGTAGCTTAGTAAGAAAAAGCTTCCCTCTTTGGTTGGATCCTCCAAATAATCCAATTCCCTTTGCATATATGATTTCAAATTCTCGGCTAAACATTAAGCTAATTACGTTGTCACAATCTGAATACACATGGTTCACACACCTGGTGGGCATCCAATTGATCTAGAAGATGGCGCTGCTGCAGAAGTTTTGATTAATTAGTTCTATTTTCTGCTGCAACTTAGTAAGCAAAAGCTTCCCTCTTTGATTGGATCCTCCAAATAATCCAATTCCCTTTGCATATATGATTTCAAATTCTCGGCTAAACATTAAGCTAATTACGTTGTCTTTATAATCTGAATACACATGGTTCTTTTCCTTATGTGCGATATTCAGTTTTCCCCCCAAAACTAGGCACGCAGTTATATTTTCCCCTGCAGCTTAGTAAGCAAAAGCTTTCCTCTTTGGTTGGATCCTCCAAATAATGCAATTCCCTTTGCATATATGATTTCAAATTCTCCGCTAAACATTAAGCTAATTAATGCAATTCCCTTTGCATATATGATTTCAAATTCTCGGCTAAACATTAAGCTAATTACGTTGTCTTTACAATCTGAATACACATGGTTCTTTTCCTTATGTGCGATATTCAGTTTTCCCCCCAAAACTAGGCACGCAGTTATATATCAAAATACACAAGTTCGTGTACATCAATTATCTTCCTCTAATCTTACCATGCAGCATTGCATGAATCAATCAAACACACTAAAGAGAGTGTGTGGAATAGGTTCCCAATGCTACTAATATGCTTACTGAAGTATACTAGGGACAAAGGCAATTGGTTTGTTATATGCAGTCCTGACTGTACTATTACCTTCAAAGTTATTTTTTTCCTGATTTATAACGCTGTGTCTTCAGAACTATAACTGCCAAATTATATGAGTACAAATCTAATTTATAAGGCTGTTATGTTTGAATGTATGTCTTAAATTTTTGCATGTATTTCTCAAAATTCTATAGAGATCTAAATGTTGTACACAAATTCCAAGTAAATTACAGAAATTAACTGACATTGTCTGGAACATATGGGATATATTTTTCTGAAAGATACAGGTGCATATTTCAATCACACTATGTCTTGCGAGCTCAACCTATAATTACCCAAGGGTTATTTATGCAAGAATGGCATTGCAACAAAAATGTATGCCGGTATGCAAGAATAGATACATCTCTGTAGTGCCTTTCTCAACAATCTCTAGCACAAAAAAAATGATAGAATGTAGTATTAGCTATATTTATTATGTAGTAAATGTTGATTGTACGAAGATTAGGCAGTGTTGTCTAGGGTAGCATTTTTTTCCCTTTTCTCTGAAAGAAAATGGATTTATTCAACTCTGAAATTAGCTTTATCAATCTGGACATGTAACATCTTATCTTCCATTCATTTCTACAATCAATAAGTTAACTGTACATTGTAGACAATTATCTCTATAATGCACGGTTATTTCTATCTTACTATCCTCAAACAATATATGTTTTCTTTATTTTCCATTACTTCATCTCTCTGGCTATGAGGTGTGCTACACGTGCTGTGCAGAAAGCCTGGTGCCAAGGACGAGAAGAGGCACTGCTAGATATGGACTTCCTGTAGCCTGTGGCTGCAGCTCAAGGCTGACCACACCGGCGATGGCCTCGAGTGCCTACCGAACGGAGCAAGTGTAGGAGCGATTCCCGGTGGAGCACTAATAGCAAGCATAGGAGAAAGCCGGCTTGATGGCCGATGGGCATAGAGTTGGCTTCGCGAGCAGCTCCTTCTCCGCCTCCTCTCACCGCGTCGTTGCCGAGGTCGCATAGACACTGCATCATCCATTATTTTTCCCCTCTCAAATTCCTCACAAATATGCTACATTAAGTAATAGTCACTAGCTTTGATCCTAACATGAAGATGTGGATGCGTGTTTCATCAATGCGATTCTCTCTAGAATCCAACAGAGAGTTGGAGGCAAGCACCGATGTGTTCTATTTGTATGCGTCCATGTTTTCTCTGTGATAAACCTTGCTTTTGATTTTGTGAACCCTGAATTGCATACTACCTTGTTGTTTTCTGAGCCCAGCATAACATACTTTGCCCCAGAATTGCATAATATCTTGTTGTTTTTTGAACCCAGAATAACATACTTTGCTTATCAGGTTCCTTGCAGAAAGATAGTTTTAGATTGTGTTGAGCTAATAATTGAAATACTCAAAGAAACTCGATTCGTCTCTATGTAGACTCACGCAAGGCAAGATGACCCAGTACAGACGAGGGCGCGGCAATGCCACCCGTAATTCTGAAACGAGCTTTCCCTTTCCTTGATTAATTACACGCACATGTACCCCTGAATCATCTATGTTATGATAATGTAATAAAACTTTACATTGTTGTACTGAAGATTTAAGTTATACAATTATTACTGCACTAAGAATTGCAGCAGCTGGAAGAGTATTGGTTCAAGAAACAACAGCACAATGGATGAATCATGAATGCAGATTTCCAAGGCCTCGAGTTTCCCTCTATCACCATATTGACACCATGACTATCTATCCTCTGTAACATTTGTATATCCTAGGCTGGTCCTCCACGGAGGGCGCGGCAAAGCCGCGCCAGTCTTTCTAGTGCTTACAAGATTTTCCAGCTCAAACACTGGACAAATGAAATAGGAAAGAGCACACTCAAATATAAAGAAATCAAAAGCAAAGTCTATTATTGTTTTGTCACCCATTGTTGGTGAAGACGTCTAAGGCGACAACCTCCAAAGTTTTGCCTACCAAATGGATTTTTCCCCTTGCACCCTCACACTGCAGCAACACCTATAAAACCGTAACCAATATATCACCATGATATAGTGTTTTTCTCTTATAACAAATCAACCAACAGTACTTTCAGCCATGGCTTATCAGCCAAGCGAACAGGGCGATATATGATCCCTTGAATATAGCCTGCATAAAAGAAGTATTTGTTTTTTCAAAAATAACGTCATTATGAGTACACCAAATTATCCAAATAATAGCAGCAACCGAATGTTGCTGCTTCACTCGGTGATTCCGGCGGCTGGCCTGAGCACATGATGCAGGCATGGATGAATTAGATCTGCCGCATATGGTGTGTCCAAATTGGAACCGCACGCGTGCACTGGATCTGTGCGTCCTCGGGTTGGGGAGGCTCGTGACCCGTACAACAGTGCTAGAGATGGCGGCTCGGCCTCGGGCCACGGGTCTTCCCCGTTGCCTCGCAAGACAACGCCGATCCCATCTCCTAGCATCGGCAGAGTGTTCTTTTTTGCAAAATTTATATCATGGAGATGGGCTCAAGAGGCCCATTGTATATGCCCTTACTCTTGTTCCCAATGCAGCGTGCTATAGGTGTGTGGTATGATCTCCATGGCAACCATTATATAAGCAATAATGCTATGTTTGTAGTTTCTAAAAATAGACGTTTTAGGATGGTCATGGCAACAACAATGTACATTATCTAGATGTATCGATTATTTCATCAAGTTTGGATTTTTTATTAGACCCTATTTGGTTGCCAGAAATTGAGAGAAATTGGAAAGTAATCTAATAATAAAATGAGAAACACTTTCTAGATATTGGTTTCATTTTATGGGATCTCAACAGCCTAGAGTATTTCGATTTTCAGCCTGCACCCTGTGAAGACAGCAACCGTCTTGACTATAGCATAGGGGGATACTATTAAGGCTAGCAGTTGTACAAGGTGAATGAAGATATTAAGAGATTTGCATGCATAATGGCAGATGGATGTCTGTGCTGGTGGCACCAGGAAAGAAGGTTTTGTACCCTGAACATAGTGGTGACAATTAGAAAATAATGAATTGCCTATGTATATTTAGTGAAGTAAAAAGCTAGCTGCGAAATGTTACCTTCTGTAGGAGTAGTAGGCATCGCTAGGATAAAAAAGAGCATTCAGTGTCGGTTAAGCCAACAGGTGGCCTTGTTTAGTTATTGTTAGGGAAGATGAGATCTGGACTACCTCCGTCCATAAAAGAATGCATTCTCACATTTTAAAGAGTCAAACGATTTAAATTTTGACTAAAATTATATGAAAAAGTGCTAACACTCATGAGTAGAGATGAAAACGAAAATGATAATCTCCGATTTTTCCGAAATCATTTTTGAGTTTTTTCTGATTTTTATGCCTAAACGAAAATGATAGCGGTAACCGAAAAAACGAAAATGATAACAGTAAAAATAATCGGAAACGAAAGCGAAAATGATATTGCCCTCTTCCGATCGTTTTCGAAGATTCCCGTATTTAACCGGTAATTCACCGTTGGTAATTACCGATTCAAAGGCCTTTAATTAATGAATCCTTATTTATTTATAAATATACAATGCATTACACACGCAAGCACACAAGACAATTTTTTTTGAAAGGATCACATCTGTACACGCAAGCTGCAAGCACACAAGGTAATTTTTTTTTTGGAAAGGATCACATCTGCACACAGGGCAAATAATTTTTGGAAAGGAACTATCTAACGGAAGTATTTCATGTGTATAACAAGAATCAACACTCGAGGTTCTTTTTTCTAGCCTTTACCTTGTATATGATGTGTTGGCTGCTACCTGCGACACATACATATATTGTGTTTGCTTCTTATTAGCTATGTGTTTCTCATATTTTTATTTCTTATTAGTACTATTGCGCTAATACATCTATTGCTATGAGCCTTACATATCTCCGTACATTAATATGATGTTTGTTACTAACTCATCTACAATTGTCTTGTATGAGAACTAACATATGTATGTATCCATCGCAAACTATGTAGGATGAATACTCAGAATATGGATGGAAAGATGTGATCGGGGACAACGATGACATATCTGACGTTCATCTTTAAGAAACCTACAGGCTACAGCCTCCACTGAAAAAGAAACTCTAATAATTCATGTTTTGATCACTATTTATATCGAGTCAACTTAGAGCATGATCGTTTATTTGTATCTTTGTCAAGAATTGCCATACTGTTGCGTGGTTTGCCACTATTTAAGACCTAAGATTGTGTGAATTATGCGGTTTCAGCTTGTGATCTTGTCAATTGTGGCTTTATTTACTATTGTCATGTGAGATAGGTTCAGTTATATGGATCTTCTCATGTTCTACAGTTTGGCGTGTTTATCGTTTTTTAGATACCGTTCTTATGGATTCCGATCATTATCGATGTATTTTCTGATCGACTACTATCGTTTTCGAAATTACCGGAACATCGGCGTCGTATTCGTTTTCGATAATATCGTATCGATTTCGTTTTCGAGAAAAAAAATGAAAATGAAAGTGATTTGGCCTCCTATCGATCGTTTCCGATCGTTTTCATCCCTACTCATGAGACAAAATAAGTATCATTAGATTAATTATAAAATATATTTTCATAATAAGTTTATTTGGAGACATAAATGCTAATACAATTTATTATAAAGTTGGTCAAGCTAATTTGACTGGCATGAATCCAATAATTGTATTCTCTTGTGGATGGAGATTGTATCCACAAGGAAGAGCAATGTATACAAAGGAACTATAACTGTTGAGAAATCTAATCTATATCGGCTGGCGGGGGTTGATTGATTCCGCCATTCGGGACCTACATGGGATGCAATGAAGTCGTAAGATTTTTTGAAGGCAACTTGCAGCTCGGCTCGCTTCCTTCTGGTATCCTCGGCTCTGATCTGCCTTGCCTTTAGATTTCCTCAACTCTCATTCGCTACACATTGAATTGCTCATAGAGGTTGTCCGCTGCGCTAGCTCTTGTTCTTCGTCATCCCCTGGTAATGCTGGTTGTTGGTTGTGTTGCCTTGGGTATTCAGGTGTAACACCCTAAAATATCGATTTTTGAAAATAGGGTCAACTTGATTTGATTATGTATTTTTCTGTGCATGAAGTATAGTGAAAATAATAAATCTTATGAAAATAAAATCAAATGTAAGGCGAAACAAGTTGATACATGGCATGCTGCTGCACAGAGTTGTATGATGACTTGTTTTTGTTTGAAAACAAATTTAGCTTTGAATTTGAATTTGTTTGGACTTTGAATAAAAAGAAAAGCTGTTTTGTTTTAAACTCTCCCATGCTCTCTTTTTTTGGCCCACCCTTAGAAGCATCACATCCCTTTCCGCTGATCAGACCAGCAAGCCCAGCTCCCTCACAGCCGCTCAGCCTAACTTGTGCCAGCCCACTCCCTACGTCTCCATCCCACGTGGGCCGAACTGACCAAGCAGCCTAGCACAGCGGGCCAGTGGAGCCAGCCCGTTCCCCACGTGCTCTCTCCGGTGTGCCTCATCTTCTTTCGCATGCGCACACTTGTAGCATCATCGCCGTCTCGTTCCACCACCTTCGACCTCACAGCACCTCCGTGTCTTCGTCTTCAACCCTGATGCCCTAATTGAGTTCCCCTTTTTTTTCGGCAAGCTTCTCACCGCCGGTAATGGAGCTCCGCCGCACTAGCCTTCATTTCCAGCGACCCTTCAGCCCGGCCAACCTCAGCCATACCTTTGACCCCCCTATGAATGTGAAATTTCTACTTTTTAAAAAAAATCATATAAATTTTAAAATTTTAACACTCTCGGTTCTCCCTAACTTTCAAAAAATCAACTTCCTAGCTCCGCCGTTATTTCCAGATCGATGCCTTAGATCGCATAGTCTTTCAACCCAATAATCGGTGCATGGTGCACCGCGTTGGTCCATGGTCGGTTCACAGCACTCGTCCAATTGTCGGCCGACACGTGGAGTCCATGTTAGCTAACAACCATGTCACATCGGAAGAGACCGAGTCAACCCTCCATATTTTTCTAAAATGCCTTTTCTTTTCTAGAAAACAATTAGTCATTCTGCTTTATTCAAAATTATTTATTTTTTAGTATTTTCTATTTTGAAAATAGAACCCACGGTCCATAGGAGCGAGTTTAAAACCTTAACCCTCGGGTTTTTATAAAAGATTATGTTTTCGTCCTTTTTTAAATCACAAATATACCTCATAGAGTTTGTTTTTAACATATCGACTCCGTATTCACTCCGATCAATGTGATTTTCGTGTTTGTGTGCTCGTAGCAACATGTATAATAGTTTTAAAACTTTTTTACTTGCTATTTTTTATGTTTAGTATACTGTTCTAACCAAATTGTATTTGGTTGCTATGCATGTATGTGTTGATGCTTGTATGGTGCTTATAGACCGTGTGTAGACAGTGAGAATTAGTGGGTAATCAGGAGCATTAATTTGATGATCAGGATTAGTAGTAGTGCTTTGAAGAAGGCAAGTGTAATATGATGCTTCCTTGTACCTATTTACCAGTAATGCAATCTCAATCATGTGCATATGTCTAATTTTATCTGCCTTAAGGATTATTCCTAGTTGTTGTTACCTTTCGTTGCTACCTAATGGGTTTATGCATGTCGGTAGTTTACTTATCTTTCTTTTACCAACCATTAAGATCTGAATTATGACTAAAGATACATGAAATTAATTTTAAAAATGCTTTTAGAAACTTGGAGTCGGGGGCTAGACCGAGCATTGGACCTTTTGAATGTCCCACTTTGGTATTGGTAATTGAGGGACAACCTCAGATGGGTAGATGTGTTTCATGTGAGATGAATAGACACTTAATCCACAGGTACACTAATGTGAGTAATACTTAAAGCCATGATTGAGAGGTGGCTTGTGGGGGTCTGCCTCGTTAATTTACCTAAATCGAGTGCCATCCACTTGAGCAACCCTAGTTAAGCAAATCAACCTCGGTGATCCCCGGGAGATGCTATCCACATCTCCACTACATCCATACTAGAATCCCAGTTGAGTATCATACCACAGTAGTCACCACAAATCAAGATTCCATCTCAACAAATGATTACATAAAATCAGCGAAAAACATATATTACAAGTCTTGAATTAATAAATTAATGGTACAACATGAATTTAGTGAAGATGCATGCTAACTTAGTTGTAGTGAGAACAAAATGATTATCTTACCATATTACACCTACACTTCGAAATACACTCTATCTAGTAACGGGTGGTCGCCTTACCCATGGGCGTCGCCACCATAGCTTGGACGGCTTCTGCCATTCACCTACTTTGCCAGCATCGACGAGGTGACATGGCCTCAAATGTCCTGTAGGTACCTGCAAAACAACTTAACGAATGCACCATGAGTACTGAAGTGTACTCCACATGATTTACCCAATATATAAACAACGGATTATGCATTTGGCATTAGCAAGGAATAAAAGTTGGGTCACACAAATAGCATTTTTGTATAAAGTAAATATTATCTATCAACTACATATAAGCATAGCAAGGTATAGCATATATGAGCATTAAGCTTAAAATGGAGCTTGATCTTCCACGAGTCCTTCAACGTCACTGCTAGGAATCTAGGAGTAAGAACAACCAATCAGTCCGAAGACTTCAGGCATTCAAAGAACAACTCTGCATAGGTGTACAACTGTACCCACACGAAAGGTGAGACAAACCTCCATACCTATGTCTGAGTAAGGGTTGCCTCACGTCCCCAACCTTTCACAAGTGTGTCCAAATCGCCCATGAACGTTAGGCGATGGCCCAAGAGTACTCGACTTCTCGACGTATCTCCCACACCTCATCCTGAGCTAATCCACGCTGTTATCTAGTCACCTCTAGCTAATTAGCTTGCCGACCCCATCCTCGACATGTTCTGTATGGGGGGTTACTCAGATTCACTACCATAGAGATACGGTCCTTAACTGGCCCAGCGAGCTCCGTCATTCAAGATCTCTCCCGTCTTACCATGACCCAACCTCTCACCTGCTATCGAGTCAAATTCATCATATAACATAGATCAAGTTTTAGCTCATTTCTTAATTTGATGTTGATTAGTGGACAAGCATTTGCTATATATACCTTGCGAACGGTGAGAAACCCATCACCAATTCATCTTCTATCTATCTAAGCAAGCTAAGCATGTGTTACGTTTAAAACTATAAAACAATCAATGCTTGAAGGTAATTGGAATGAATAACAAGGTTGGAGGCTCAACTAGGTGCTCATGTGATCTAGTCATATTGTACACATAGATATGCATATCCATAACACATACTTAATTATACAATTAGAAAAGAGTTAAGATGCTTAGGTGCCTGCCTGGTGGATGAGCAATGTTCCAATAGCTTGGACCATCACTCGGTGTCGCTCCGATATCGCGTAGCTGAATGTATGCACATGTTCCATGAGATGTTTATGTATGCATGACATTATGTAAAAGATAGAGAATAGAATAGAGAACACAAGATGAGAGAGTGTGTGTGATTCAATTCTTATGTGAGTGCAAGGTGCAACAAATAAAAATATGATGCTCAGCTTGACATGGCATGTGTTGGACATGGTGTATGATTGAGTATTAAGGACATACTACTAGGTGTATACAACATATGTGTTATAGTGTGGTCAAACGAGTGTTGTCGATGATTTCGCGGACTGTCCGGGATGCTGCCGGACTGTCTGCATGTGCAGTGTTTGTGAACAGCTAAGTGTTGGCTTTGGCGGACTATCCGTCAGAACGGCAGATGGTCCGTGAGTGTAGGACCCGAAACTGGCAAGTTTAGTCTGGGCTCTGAGTGTTTTGGCAGAACGTACCTGTGAATTGCCGGACGATCCGTGTGAATAGCGAAACGTTTCTCAGAATGATCTGCGAGTGCAATGACTTAGCTGTTTCATTGATTGTGCTCACGGATGATCCGTGTATTTGACGGATGATCTGGGTGCAGGGTTGGCTGAGGGGGGGGGGGGGGGGGGGGGGGGGGGGGTACTTTCGGGTTCTCTGAAAGTGAAGATATTTGCACTCATTGAACCATTGTAACATGATAATCTTATAAATTCTTAATCAAGAGTTTCCAATCTCCGTTTTATCCAAATTTTAGACAATGGCTATTTTATAATGTCTCATTAAATAGTTTCCAATCTCATTTTTATCCAAATTGTAGACAATGGCGATTTTATAATGTCCCATTCAATAGTTTTTGGTTGTTTGTACTAGGACTTTTGAAAACACGTGCCTGGCACGTGCATGTCCACTAATAAATAAAAAGACGATTTACATCCGCTTCGCTTCAGATATGATGATAAGGATTGCCAATTTGTCGATGCAAAGGGGGTGGTTCAGAGATGCTGCCATTGTGTTATGTGGCACTTGAAATCCTATATGTTACATCATGACAAAATGAGTGGTGCCTAAAAGGCCGTATGAAAAGTCTCGCATTGTAAACGTATAAAACGGTCAAGCTATGTTTCCCGGGTACTGAAAATTTCAGAGCGCGCCAGCGTATCTCTTGCTTAGAGAAAAATGTCCTTGAAAATTGTCATTTTACGCCTGTCCTCCGAAACGTCACAACAAATGTATAATCTTGTCCACCATTTTTGTGTGATGCCGCTATTAACAACGTGTTCGATCGACGCCACAATCCAAACGCGCCATAAATCTCTCCCCATATGCAAAATGTAGACACATGAACAACAAACACTTGCAAGAATGACCGCCGCGGCGCTGTTCCCAGGCGCTCTACTCCAACAATGGCGACTCCCTGCAACTCTAGTCACCGCAGTTACCGTTTCTCTCGTTTCCATCCTCCTCCTCTCATGGTCAAGGACACGACGGAGCAGACCCAGGTCAGCCCTGAATCTGCCTCCCGGTCCGCAGACGCTGCCCCTCCTCGGCAACCTGTACCAGATTGGCCCACTGCCGCACCGGAGCCTGTGGGCGCTCGCGCGGCAGCATGGCCCCGTCATGCTTCTGCGTCTCGGCTCGGTGCCGACGGTGGTGGTGTCCTCGCCGGAGGCGGCGCGGGAGGTGGTGAAGACGCACGACGTGCACTGCTGCAGCCGACCTGCCATGTCCGGGCCGCGCCGGCTTACGTACGAGTACAAGGACGTGGCCTTCGCCCCCTACGGCGACCATGTTCGTGACATGCGCAAGCTTTTCATCCTCGAGCTGCTCAGCATGCGCCGCGTCCAGGCTGCCTGGGACGCCCGGGTGGCTCAGGTACAAGTAATCCATGTCTGAGCTACCAGCAATACTTCTACTGAAACATATATAATTGACTACTAGGCGGGCAAGCTCGTCTTAAACCTGACCCGTGCCGGAGCGAACCCGGTGGCGCTGAATGAGCACATCTTCAGCGCCGTGGATGGCATCATCGGCACGGTGGTGTTCGGTGAAATCTATGGCACGGAGCACTTCAATTTGCAGTTCCTGAACATTCTTAGTGACGTGATGGACATGCTAGGCAGCTTCTCCGCTGAGGATTTCTTCCCCAGCACCGCTGGCCGTTTCATCGACCGCCTGACAGGCGTCACCGCCCGTCGCGACAGGATATTCCAAAGGCTCGATTCATTCTTGGAAGAAGTCATTGATGGGCACCTCAACACCGCTCACAATGAGCAGCTTGGCGACGGAAAGCGAAGATCAGATCTCGTGCAAGCACTGATTGGGCTTTTCAAGGACAATAATGGAAGCACGGTGCCTTTCACCCGTGACCATGTGAAAGCTATGCTCTTTGTAAGTTTACATATATACAAATTTATTTCATTATTAGTTCTCTCTAAATGACTGTATTGATTTGAATTAACAAATCCACATGGTGGATGCTAATCTTCTCTCAGGACACTTTTGTCGGCGGCATTAACACTACCTCTGTTACCATGGTGTGGGCGATGGCAGAAATGATCCAGCACCCGAGTGTGCTAAAGAGTGTACAGGACGAAATCAGAGCTGTGGTAGGCGGCAAAGAGATGGCTTCACCTGACGACGTGTCCAAGCTCAAGCTCCTAAAGATGGTTGTGAAGGAGACCCTCCGGATGCATCCTCCCTTAACCCTGCTGCTTCCAAGAGAGACTATTCAACAAGTCAATATCAAAGGGTATGACGTTCCAGCAAATACAAGAATAATCGTGAATGCATGGGCAATCGGCAGGGATCCAGACATTTGGAAGGATCCAGAGGAGTTCAACCCAGAGAGATTCATGGGGTCAGACGTCGACTTCAACGGTGCAAATTTCGAGTTCCTGCCTTTCGGCTCAGGTCGCCGGATTTGCCCGGGGATGGCCATGGCTGTGACTAACATGGAGTTCATCTTGGCCAACCTGCTTCACTGTTTTGACTGGGAACTCCCTGTGGGGGCGAGGAAAGAAGACATGAGCATGCAGGAGGCAGGGAGTCTGGCATTCCACAAGAAGACACCACTGCTGTTGTTACCAAGGAGGTACCAGACTAGTCATTGAACTAATGCACAACTTATGCGTGGAACACAGATGAAAAGTTACTACAGTAGTACAGTATGTGGTACTGATATTTGGTTGTTCTTGTTTCTGTATCGAATGGATGATAGATGTGTGGTAGAATGGATATTTTTATTTGATGTGTGTTTCTAGTGTAAATATGGGCATGTTTGGTTTGCGACCAAAATTTACCATGATTTGGCAAGCCAAAGTTAGGTAAAAAATTTGCCATAGATTTGGCAAGCCAAATGTAAGAAGTTGACGAGTTCCATGTCAAGAGTCAAAAGCAAATCAAAGAACAAGTCAATTAAGTCTACAAATTTCAAGTCCAGCGTCAAGCAAATCGATGAACAAATAGTCAATCAAATTCTCAAACATAGTACATGTTTAAAGTATGGGTCATGCAAGCGCCTAGACGTCCGGACGCGCAGATGCCCGCGCACCCGCATGCTGCTACACCTGCTAGCTTGCTACGCCTGTCTGCATGCTTCGCGCCCCGCACCTGTTCCTGCTGGGCCCATGCCTGCTGGCTTGCTACACCCGTGCGTGCTGCTGGGTTCGCGCATGCTGCTACTGCGCCTGCACGGAAGAGCATGTGCGTGGGGCCCGCCAGCTGCATGCAAAAGAGAGGTGGGGACCCCGGCTGCATGCTCCACTATGGGGACCATGCCTTGTGGTGTAGGGGCGCCTAGTTCCGTGTTCGTTCGATGCTAGCCTGCTTTGGCGCTCTGCATGCGCGCATACACTTTAACCAGGGAGTGCCCGACCATTTGGGCACTGACAGCTCATTGCGTGCACATCCGATTACTAGAGCTAGCCTGCATGACAGAGATAGGCAGCGTTGGATGGGTGCGTGCAGTGCTGTAGCGCGTGGGGAGCAGCACCTGTTGCAACATACTGAAACCAGGTGAAACAATTGAAATATACGTTTGTGACATATGTGTATAACCACTGCAACATATAACAACATCCAGATAAAATACTTGCAAAATACGTCTAAAAAAAGTGAAACATTTAGAACATACACTTACAACATACGTGTATAGCCACTGCAACATATGCAACATACAGATAAAATAGCTGAAACATTTAGAAAACACAGTTCCAACATACATGTATAGCCACTACAACATATGCAACGTCCAGATGAAACACTTGCAACATACATCTGAAACAGCTAAAACATTTGATACATACACTTGCAACACACGTGTATAGCCATGCAACAGATGCAACACCAGATTTACTTTTGCAAAATCTAGATGAAACATATGCAACATACATCTGAAACGCATGACACATGAAACATATGGTTGTAACATGTGCTCATTTACTTGCGGCCGCCCAATGAAGGTTGACGCGGGAGCGGGGGAACGCAGCGCGAGGCACGAGGCGTGGACGGCGTGCAGCACAAGGCACGGGCGCACTGCGTGGCACGAGGTGGGTCTGACGGGAGGCGTGAGGTGCAAAGCGCGGCACGAAGCGAGTCCAGCACGAGGCGCAGGGGCGCACAACACGAGGCGGTTCTGTCCTAGTGGAAACGTCCAGATTTTTTTATAATGGGTCGGTCAGACTTGGTCCGCAAGGCCTAGAGAAGGCGCTCGTCCGGCCGAACAGATGCTTGGTAGAGAGCATTACCGCAAAAGTATTGTGAATCAAGTCCCAAGTGAGTGAATGAAGACTCTCCCACACTGCACAGTGACTGCCTTCCACTGCCCTTATAGAAAAGTGAGACACCCCCACTAGCCTTTTACCCATATAAACCAATCCTTTTTAGCCATAGCCATTAGCTTTTGAGGAGTACTAGGTTAATTGATAGATTAATTAAGCTAAGGTGATAGCTTGATCTAGTGGCGAAGATATGTGAAGGCCAAAGTGGGCCATGCATGCCCCGTGGCAATTGAATTTTCTTAATGATGTCTATGTTTAATCCTTAGAAAGTAATAAAGATTTGCACACTAGAGATAGCTTCAATACAATTGGCCTCTTCTTGGATCCTCTTCAAGCTGTGCCACTAGCTTGATGAAGTTTCTAGTGCTTTGAGAACACCATTGAAATATGTTTGCCTTACTCATGAATACAAGGCAACAATAACAAGTAGTTACTTATTAATATCCATAAAGACAGTTTTATTTTTACAGCCTTACCTATAGCAATGTACTTGCAGCTTGGTGACAAAGGAAGGCTCATATTTCACTAGTACAAAATCGAATTTTGTTGATGGTTGCTATTTTTTACTGGTGGTTCACAATATATAGGCGTCACTAGAAATAAAATTGTGGGGCCAAGGTACGAACCGTCAGTGTAAATTCATTTTTACTGGCTGTTTTCTTAAGTCTACCACCAGTAGAGATACGTATTCCTACTAGCGGTAGTCTTAAGAAAACAACTAGTGAAAATGTATTTTAAACTGGCAGCTTTCTTAACCAAACGTCACTACAAATAATTTGAAATTAATTTTTATTTTTTATATGATCTCGGCTGGTAAATGGTCTAAATAAAAATTGTAGTATTCAAAAATATCTACAACTTTGTAGTTGATAACTTTTTCATTTAAAATCATTTAAGGCGCAGAAATTATGTTTTAAGATTAATGATTTCAAATTTCATTTTTTTAAATTTCACAAATGACTTTGTACGGAAAACGATCATAAGCAAGGTTGTAGATCTCTATGAGACTGAAACTTTATAGTTGAAACTTTTTTCATTTGAATCCGTTTAAGGCTTTAAATCTCCATTTCACAAATTGTTAGAATAGATGCTAAAAGAATATTTCTACTGTTTAGTCACAAGTGGGCTGGGGGTTCTCATATGCATGGATTTCTCTCAAAAATGAAAGAAAACACTCAATTGTGTATGGTGGTCTCGTGCGAGCCTCCTCGGATAAAAATTGCTATTTTTGAACCTGATTTGCAATTTAGAAAATTATTTATAGCGGTGGTTTGACCATATTTATAGTGGCGGTTCTCTAGATGACGCTTGTGACCTTCCGATTTTCACTGGCCTTTCACAGTGGCGGGTTGGTAAAAACACCAATGAAAATTTGTTTAGAACCGTCAGTACTAATGTTTTGTGTATTAGTGTTTCATCCATAAACACACCCACACACAACATACACATTTTCTTCAAAAAAAAGGCATCCATCCTTTTGAAGGAACAAGTCTTCCAATTTTATGCAAGTGAATAACATCAACAAAGCCAATGCAGTGAGTACGAGTAGTTGTTGTCTTAAACATGAACATCCCACTTCCATGAGAATAATTATTTCCAATAAAAGTAGTAGTGAAGCATTCCAGTGTGGTTCATGTGGATCTGTGAAACCTTTCAATATGGCTTTTGTTGTGAATCAAGGAAGATCAAAGGTGATTTCATTGGATGGCATCATAGCAGCAAGGCAATCGCAATGAGCACCTATATTTCATTATTTTGAGCTATGGCATGGACCCTCGAAGTGGTTCAAATCTCAAACTCAATTTAGTGGTTAATATGGTATGGACTTTCGCGATATGAAGCAATACTATAGGGGTTTATATGTGCCATGGACTTTTGATACGAAAATTTTTGTGTGTGACATGGATTTTCGCTACACAAAATCTTCTCAAAACATTTCTTATAAGACTAGCATAACCTTTTGCTTGCAAAACCTTTTTAGTGCGGTATGGAGTTTCGCCATAAATAAAGGGGAATTCTGTGTTTCTGCCCCTCTAGTGCATTCCAATTGTTGTTGTTTTTACTTTGTGATTTTGCCCTCGCTGTTTTGAAATGAAGGCTCCATTTGCCCCTACTTTGTACGGATATTAGCCGTCATCGGATTAAAGGATGAAAAAAAAACAAAATCATACCACACATGACCAAACTACACTTAACTATCACTTCCACTCCCCATTGACCTTTTAGACATTCCTGCTCCTAGGCCATTCCAAACTGTGAAACCCAACCAGCCACGAGCGGCGGCAAAATTTATAGGTAGGCGAGCATGATGGCTGCCTGTCACTGTAGAGAGGTGGGTGGCCAGCTGACACTACTAGAAATATCCACTTCTATGACGAAAATCTTAATGATGAATCCAAAACTATCATACAAGGTCGCTTTTTATGATGAATATTTCCGTTTCATCATAGATCAGGGGTGACGATCCTCAAACCCTCTCTATCTATGATGAAATCAGATATCATCACAAAAAACGTCATAGAAGAGCACAGGGTTTCGTCATAGATCACTCGTGCGACTCATCTGTGATGATCTTCTTTAATATTATGACGAACAAGGCTTCGTCACTGAACTAATTACACATCTGTGACAAATAATATTCGATTTGTAATGAACGACGCTTCATCATAAATCTCCACACAGTCATTTCTCCATCCGACATGTACCTATGGGACCTGCAGTTACTCATCTGTCACGCTTGCAATTCATTATAAAAGTCTCCACTCGATGCTTTCTCCATCCGACGTGTACCTGTGGAACCCTCTCCATCCGACCTATGGGACCCGACGACTTACTTATCACATGTACCTGTGGGGCCTTTTGATGAGGACATCGCCACGCTGGACACACCGACGCTATGGTCTTCCCCAAGTTGCAATTTATCTCCGACTCAGCTGCCACGTCACCCTCGGATTCAGCAGACACGTTGTCACTGTTTCGGTCATAATTGTCTCATACGACATCGAAACAGGGCGTTCTTGGATGCGTTGGAAAGGGGACGACGACGCCGTCGTTTTAGATCTGGTACTAGTTCTAGAAGGTCCGTGGATCATTCTGTGTGACCACGGCAAGGTGCTGCGTCACCTATTTGGGCCAACTTGGCCATGTATCGTGTCGGGCCTTAAGCCCAAGTTGTGGCCGTCCAACCCCGGCCGTCCTCAACCCTAGGTCGAGTCTTAGACTATAAACACAGCCGCCGCTGCTGTTAGACAATTGGGTTTTGTTTAGAGTTTAGTTTTCCATCGAAAAACTGAATCGTTCATTGTAACTGTGGTGACAAATCCTTTTATAGTGATCCAGGGTCCCTGTTCTTGATCTCCTCCATTGTGTCGATTAGTCCTTTGGAACCGAGTTCTTAAACCCTCTATTGATATTCGCATCATTCATATTTGCAAGTTCAGATTGCGTGTTTTACCTTCTTGCTTGTGCTCTTCGATTCGCTTGCAGGAAAAGCCTTCTGGCGAGGTCAATCAAGTTGTGCTTGGTTGATAACCAATAGAGCAGTGGTGTAACGGTTGCAGGGTTCGAATCGTGCATGATTTGAAGCCGGTTCGCCAACATCGAGATCTCCACAAATCGAACTTACCGGTTACCTCTCGGAAGATCGGGCCTGTATTTCATCACCTTTCTAGATCTCCATCCGACTTGTGGGACCCGACGGCTTGCGTGTCACTTGTGCTTATAGACCCTTCTCCATCCGACTTGTCAGACCCGATGACACATTTCTCCATCTCCATTCGATTTGTGAGACCCGACGGCTTGCGTGTCATGTGTACCTGTGGGACCTTTCTCCATCTCCATCTGACATGTGGGACCCGTCGGCTTGCGTGTCACTTGTACCTTGTGTGTCGCTGGGGTTTAATAAATTCTCATATTCAAAAAAACCATGAGACCTAGGAGTCGAACCTAGGACCTAGAGCAAGGAATTGACCGTCTTCACCTATAGGTGCGGTTGCCTAGCGGGTGGTGGTCAGCTAGGTGCAACAGGCGGATGAGGCGCTAGGCGGCAAGCTTAGCATAGCACTAGGCCCCACGCGCAGGCTCTATACTGCCAAGCAGCCCACCTATTCGGCCTAGCGATCCAACCTAGGACACCCAAGCTATCATTCAGAGGATGCCTCGGACAGGTCCTAGATCCTACATTGGGTAGTGGGTTGATGTGTGGAACTTCGGTGATTTATCACTCAAGACACAAAGGTGTGTCTTAGTTCCGACGTTTAAGCCCTACATCTAGCATGGAGTTCTTCATGTTAGAATGCTCAATCGAGTTCTTACAATGAAGAAGAGTGAGTGAGGTGGTAGGAGAGCGCTAGCTAGAAGTGATCTAGGGTTACACAATATGCTAAGTCTTAGCGGTCCTTAACCCACATAATCCAACTGCTAAAAGATAATAAAAGTGATAGCTTCCACATCTATCGCCTTAAGCAACACCTTAGCTATATGGATTAAATCTAATGAACTCGATAAGTTTTATGTCCCAACATGTTTTTGTAAGGAATAAATATGATTTGGATGACAAATATGATTAATGATGGAAGATCAACAACAACCCTTAAGCTGAAGGATCAGAGTTACACAAACAAGGGTTCACCCGGACATTTCAACATGATGTGCTCCTGACATGTAGGCATGATACAATGTTGCCAGCTAAGTCATATATTTGCAGATTGGACATGTAATGAATCAATGGATATTGGATATTTGTTTTGGCCTATTTTTATCATAAATGATCAATATTTTTTTGGCCAATTAAGCTCCTGTAGTATGCATTACCTTGGTGCCAATGGCAGCCAATGAATCAGGATTACCCTAGCGGCTAAACACCAAGGAAACACAAATTTTCTCGAGGGTCGAAACATCCAAGGAAATTGTTATTACCTTGAGGGTGTGAGCCCTCAGATAAAGTTAGTTTTTTTTAAAAAAAAATAGGGTTGATTTGTTTTACATTGACGGTATCAACCCTTAAGAAAATATATATCCTTTATGGTTGATACAAATACCTTTACGGTAATAAACACTCAAGAAAATATATAACCTTGGGGTCACCTGCCCTCAAAAAATATATCCTTTGGGTCATGCATCTGCCCTCAAGAAAAAGCAGATCCTTGGCTAGTCATACAATTTTCTTTGCAGTCATCAGCACTCAAGAAACATATATCCTTGGGAGTTATATTTCCTTGATGGTGTTAAAAATTTAACCTCTTATTTGTTTCTTTGGTGGCTAAACCCTCAAGAAAATCATTTATGGTGGCTGGCCCTCAAGGTAATAGTTATTTCCCTCACTAGTAGAGAAACTAGTTCTAGTCCTGGTTCTCAACCCCCTTTAGTCCTGGTTTTGGGAACCAGGACTATTTTAAGTTATTTCGGCTCTTTCTTAATCTTCAAAAAGAAATTAATCCGTAATGGTAAGATGAAAAAAGAAAAAATAAAAAGGAAGTGTGGAAAAAATGACAAGAAGATATTGGAACATCAATTTGAAAGAGATGATAGAAGCGGGAGTTCATTTTGGTCATGGTATTAAGAAATGGAATCCCAAAATGGCCCCTTACATCTCGACAAAGCGTAAAGGTACTCATATTACAAATCTTGCTGGAATAGCTTGTTTTTTATCAGAAGCTTGTGATTTGTCATTGATTTTTAGCTAGCTTTCCCACTCACATAAAAGGAATGAATTGAGGGTATTTACTTGCATTTCTTTGTCCTACTTGGGCCTTTAAGAAGAGAGGATTTATTAGCACGATGAGTATCGCATGCTAACTGGGGGATTGAATAGGATATCATAGAATGTAACATATTGTTTGAACTTATAGGGTATTTCCTATAGCAAATCCTCAGTTTCTGTCCAGAGTCCGCCCTTTAGGTGATGGATCATCTTTATAGAGAAACTAACAATAAGACTAGATTAGATCGTGTGCTTCTTTATAGACGGTGGGCTTAGGTGGATCTCCCTCATCTACCTAGATTAGAGTGCTCTTATCCTAACCTTAGAGCCTAGTTCTTTACGTGAACTCTTGGGCATTATCGCATTCATGATGACTTATGGGCATAACCAGACGAAGTTAACAGCTACCTATTGTGCATTAGGTTTTCCTCTAGGATCCAGTTCTAGGGAAAAAGCATTGGTGTATGAGCCTACTGTACCGACTCTCCTCATACTTATGGAGCAAGATTTTGTCTCTTTCTTATAACAGCTCAAGTCAGGAGGGGGAGTATAACACATACCCCTCATAGGCGGTGGCTAGTTTGAGAACTAATTGCTCAGGGTGAGCTTGTTGGATCTTCTTATCCAATCTATCTAGCCAATCTAAACTTTGTCTTATATTCCTATCTCTTAGCCCCTGCAAAGGCAATAGTCCAGAACGAGGAATGAGTGGAGGCGAGCCCGGATGCAGAGATAGATGGTGAAAAAAAAAGGTGTGGATGTGGATATTCGAACCCAAGACCTTCTAGTTGAGCTCTTGCGCGCGTTACCATCTCACCTCCCACCACACATCTAACTTAGATAAGATACACTTTCCTTTTAAATTCACTCTGGAGGCACCTTTAGTCCGGGTTTGAGACACAAACCGGGACTAAAGGTACCTTTAGTTTGGATTCGTGTCCCAAACCGGGATTAAAAGTCACACTTTTAGTCCGGATTCATGTCTCAAACCGGGACTAAAGCTTCTTGCACTGACACGCCTCTGACACACCTCGGTAACTGTTACAACCGGGACTAAAGGGTGAAATTAGTCCCAGCTCGTATTACAAACTGAGACTAAAGGTCTAGTCCCCCCTTTAGTCACGGTTGCAATTTTGAAACCGGGATTAAATACTTTTCGGCCATGGATGAAAGGTTGTTTCTCTACTAGTGCCTTACTCTCTACCTTGGTGGTCATTCCTTGTGGGCTAGCCACGAGGAGTTGTTTCCTTGGCGGGTTTCTTCCTTTGCTTGAGGGTTTTTGTCCTCAACGGTATTCCATTTTATGGTAGTGACGGGTTGATAGGTTTCTATATATGATCAAACTTTTGTACCCATGATATATTATACTTGAAATTTGTTGTCAAACTGTGATCTCGAATTAGTGCAAAGTCAAATAATACCTTATATATTTTGGGATAGAGGGAGTAATTATTGATAGAAAATTAACTCACTGAAAGGTTGAAGAAGGGTGATGGTTGTATCGAAATTCATCGCAAGATTAACGGTTATATTATTATAGGTAGGACACATGAGAGATCCTGACATGGTGAAGGCGTTCATTCTACATGTAGCTGACACTAGAAGTGGTCATGATTTATTTATTTATTTTTGAAAGAAAAACATGAGGGGCGGGAAGGAGGTGGGCCGTGGGGGCGTTGGAGTAGAGGTGCGCTGGTAGCCTGTGCTCGGCATGCAGTACCAGCGGCTCAGCCATGAAGGTGCTGTTTCTGGACTCGCGGAGGTCAACGACGGCCATACTGGCCGGCTTGCTCCAGGTGAAACCCTGCAGGAGCCTGCCGAACAGCATCATGCTCATGGCAGTGCCAAGCGAAGCCGCGATGCAGCCACGGCGGCCGGTGCTGAAGGAGATGAAGCGCAGGTCATTCTCGGTGAGCGTGACTTGTGCCTTGGGATCGGAGAGGATGTGGCGGTCGGGGTTGAAGCGGAGCGGGTCGTCCCAGATTCTAGGGTTGCGGCCGAGGCCGATGCGACTTAGGATGACATGGCTGCCCTTGGCGATGTGGTAGCCGGCGACGGTGGTGTCGCCGAGAGCCACATGGGGTAGGTTGAATGGAGCGACGGGGTGCAGGCGGAATGCCTCGCGGATGCAGGCCTTGAGGTAGTTGAGCTGCGGGATATCGGATTCCTGCATCAGCCGGTCTCTGCCGACGACGCGGTCCATCTCCTCCATAGCCTTCTGCAGCATTTCCGGGCTGCTCACCATCTCTGCCAGTGCCCCACTCATCCATGCAGCTTAGGAACCCATGCATATATATGTCCACGGCTGCGAACGTCATGTCCTGCAGTAATCATCCATGCATGCAACTTAGGAACCCATGCATATATATGCTACGCATAGAATGGAAACACGTATGATAAAGACCTGCACTGCACCTGCGACTGAGCTTTGACCTCCTCGATGGTGAGCAGCGGTTTTGCATGGGTGTCCTTGAGCGTAATGAGAACGTCGAGGAAATCCTCGGGCTCCTGCCTCTCGCCGCTCTTCCACTGCCTCCACCGTTCATCGATGACCTCGTCGTGAAGCCTGCTCACCCTTTTGTTGGCCTCTTGACCATCTTCTCGTGGCCATCGAGGTCGAGGCCCAGCAGCCAAGGTAGGTAGTCGGATACACAGAAGGCGTAGAGCAGTCCCAGGCATGTGAACACGGCGTCCATGTGCTGCACCTGTTACATAAGGTACCAACAAGTTGTATTTTTTTTTAATTCATAATATAGAATTTATTTTTTGTTTTGACAATTATACGAGGAAAAACAAAAGATGAACGGGAGGTTCTCCAAAAAGAAAAGGCAAAAAAAATTGTGAGAACTGGTGGGAGAACAAGCTGAAAGGGAGAAAATAACAGATATAGAGAAAACGAAAAACCAACCGGACCAAGGAAAGAAAAGCTAAAAAAATATGGACCGGACCTAGATGATATGAGCCTCATTTTATTGGGCTTGGTTATACTAAATAAATTTTAAAAGATGGCAGAGGTTGGGGTACCCTCCGGCTTCTTAACTGAAGCTTAACTAGAGGATCAGATTCTAATCTGGCCGGTGACGTCCCTCACATCTCAGCGAGAGCGCCACCTGGGTTTGAACACAGGACGATATGAGCCTCATTTTATTGGGCTTGGTTAAACTAAATAAATTTTCAGAGACTCATACTAAAATTAGTGTAAGGACATTGATTGAACTTAAATATACGGCTATTGTGGGACTTGTGACGACATTTAAAAGGTAGGTGGTGAGCCATACGTCTCCAATGCGCGATGTGAACGGACTCTGACATCATATGAGTAGTGTAAAGTTTTTGCAACTCTAAACTAATAATTGAGTGAGTGACGAAAGAAGAGTGATGCTGAGTAGTTAGGGGAAGATGGACCAAAAGAATGTTTGAGAAATTCTGGCTATACGCATGTGACGTAAGGGAAAAGGGGGATAGATCTAACCTGGGTAGCAGCTAGAAGAAGTACGTTATCAGAGTCGCGTGCGTAAGATCAAGAGTCCAGGTGAATGGATTCCCATGAATGGCTGTTTGCACGTCATACCCCTCCATTTTCAAATACCCATGACGTGCCTAATATATGTACGTACGCCTGCAATAGCCATGCAAAGAGTCCACACACACGGTTTTGTTTGCTTCTGCGTGTAACGTGAGTAGAGACTAGATGGGGGGACAGAGATCAAGTTGAGTATGCCAACATCTAACAGCAGCGCACCTCTAGCGGTTCCGGGGCCGCCGTCGGGCTGCGACTCGCCAAAATAGCGTCTGTTGAAGACCAGGCGGCGGATGACGTTGCCACAGTAATGGCGCGCAACGTGCCTGACGTCGACGTCCACTACAGGAAACTGGCTCTTTGCCGACTGCAATTTTCTTTGCCAACTGTTTTTTTTCGACACTCGGCAAAGAGGTCCCTTTGCCAACTGGAATTTCCTGCAGTCGGCAAAGCAGGATTTGCCGACTGCCTGGCTTTGCCGACTGCCAGGCAGTTGGCAAAGAATTGCAGTCGGCAAAGGCAGGCCATGGTTGACGCCATCCACACCGTCACCTTTGCCGACTGCCACTCCGTCAGCAGTCGGCAAAGGTGCAGGCTTTGCCGACTGCCATCCTCCCTGGCAGTCGGCAAAGGCTCTTTGCCAACTGCCACTGATGGCAGTCGGCAAAGAATTAATTTTTTTTTCGATTTTCGATCCCAGTTTTTTTGTGTTGCCTTGCTACAGTAAGTACATGATATATTCCAAGTTTGGGGTCATTTTGATTTATTTTGCTATATTCCATTGATTTTTGCTGTTTCTTTGATTTTTTCCGGCAGCTCTAGATTTGAACTACATGTACATGAAATAATGTAATCCGGCGATTTAGAAAATGATATTCATGATGTTTGGAGCATGTTGAGGCCGTGTGCGGGGCCTCGTGTGAAATTTCGACCGTGTTGGTGTCGGAACACGCCGAGGCACGCGCGTGAAAAGTGTTTTTAAATTTTATAAAATCGAAACGGAGTTCGAAAATGACGAAACTTGACGACGTGTCTTGCCATCGCATGCGGAGGCTGTGGTAAAATTTTGAGAAAGTTTCGAGCAAGTGGCGACGTCGGGTGGCTAAAACCTGGACTAACGTCGGGTGGCTAACTTGTTATCACATGTAAATGACATAAACCATGGTTTAAGGCGCATGGTTTTTGACACACAGTTTTTCGTCATGTTGGCGTCACAAATGTTGATATGTGACATAAATTATATATATTATGACTTAAATTAATTGTCATAAACCCTCACATCTCTTGTAGTGATGGAGACTCTAGTTCTGATATTCTTGCAATCAAGTAAACATGCCTGTTGTCTTTCTGTTTTGATGAATGAATGGATGGATACATATAAGCTACTTGCTACCCTCCAAGATTTAGACTCTAGTCCCATGTATGCTTCCTGTTGTTCTGAAATTGCTACTAGTTGAAGTGTTCGAAATCTGAACCTTGTGGATCCACTACAAGAAATATGTCGGTTTATGACATTTATGGCATGATGTTAGGTCAAAGAGTCACTAAATCAACCAGTTTATGACGATTTTTCTAGAGGCATCCGAACTTAGTGACATAAGTAAATGTATGTCATAAAAAATGTCTTAATGCTAGTCCAATTGTATGTTATGACAATATTTGCCATGTCATAAAGTGTACTTTGCAAGGATGTTGTGTCACAAATTATTTTATTGATTTTATTAACATTGTTGTCCAAGGTGGCATGCGGGTCTAACTATCAAGACGGGTCTAGTAACACCGTAGGTGTTGATCAATGTCGTTAATCCTGTCCATAATCATATATCATTATAGTAATTGACAAGTCAAAGAAATCAAGATGTATATAAAATATATAAATATTGTTTATTGTTAGTTATTTCAAATAGTAGATAAAAGTATACACTTATACGTATATATGAATAACAATAAATAAATGTTGTAATATATATGTGTGGCTGAGTTGGGTATTAAAATAATAATTAAATAAAAATGCATTTATATATAGACACATATCTTTATTTTTAGTGTGGAAACTCAATTTGTGCCAAATGTATTTGTGTATATATGCATATGTACATATATTTGTATATCTCTGCTTATATATATAATTGTTTATATACTTAACAATTTGTTAATTAAATGAAGATTTAGTTAACAAAAAAAAGAAAATAAAAAGAAAATGCCACGCATACAACACAACGAGACCCACACATTGATGAGTTATACATATTTGATGTATAAGTTATACATATTGATGAGTTCTACCACTTTGTTATACATATTGATGAGTTCTACCACTTTGATAAGTTATACATATTGATGAGTTCCTCGTTGGTTACAACAAAGTTTTGACACTACCCCAGACCAGTTTTTCCCCTACGGTAGGTAGCAATCGTCTCGGCTGAGAACCCTCCCGTCAGGGGCGCTACTTCTTCCCTCACGTGTCCGGTAAACCGATGCAAAAGGCGTCAGGACCGTCAGGAGCTGTCCGCGCTCCCTCCGAAAACACGTTCGCGCTCCTGAAAAATGAGTCTCGCGCGCTCCAACTATGGGCATGACCCACACGTAAGAGAGAAGAGCCAAAATAATGGCGCGGCTGGGAGGCGCACGTGGACGCACGATGAAAATATCTCCTCATCCTTATCCATTCACCTCCCAGAGTTTTCCCCATTGCCCTTCCCCTTCTCTCTTTGACGGCGGCGGAGCACATCGAAGTCGCAGGGAAGGACACCGCCGCCGCCGTCGCCGGTATCCAGTTAGGCGAGCGCCCCTCCCCTTCATCCATCTCCTTCCTACTCAAGACCATGGCATCACGGAACCACTCGGCATCGCATCTGGCATCGCGCCGGCACGGCAGCGAGTGCTCCCGCTCCTCTCTCCTCCGCGCCCTCATGCCACAACCCCCGCCGGCGCCACTGCCTTCGCCGCCGCCAGGCCGGCCGTCGTCCTCCCAGGTTCGTCCTCTTGCTTCCCCTTCTCCTCGCCGTCCACTTACTCGCTCGCCTGTCTCCTATGTGCGTAACGTGCGGCATGTGTCGCAGGGGCTTAGGTGCCGTGGCGCTGCGGGACGGCCACAAGGTTGCCAACTGTTGCATCCCCGAGATCCGTAGAGTGGCGGCGCCGGACGAGGTACCGGCCATGGAGTAGATTAGTTCTTTGAATTGAGAGTATTTTCAGAAGTTGCAAACAGACCAAAATCTGACTGTTCTATGTTTCATCTAGATTTGTTGTCCTTACACAGATGGAACTGGATATTCAAGGGCAGTCCAGACTACAGAGATTTAATTGATAAAGCATACACAAAGCTAGTGAGTTTGAATCCCTTCCAATCTTGCACACATTCTTGGTATTACATATTATGCAGCTTTATTTAATAAATTTATGCCCACACACACACACACACACACACACACACACTACTAACATTGGTGCCATTTGCAATGAAACATTAAATAGATTACAAATACTAGATTCGTTCTGTTGTCCTACGTGCATTTTTTCTGCTGCAAGGACTTGTGTCACTTATGGACTTTCCAATAATTTCTCTTATTTGCATAGATAAGGTCCTTTCTCAACTATTTTTTTGATCTTATTTGGTATACTCTCACTAATGCTGGCAATTCTACCATGCTAATTACCCATTGCCTGACAAAATGAAGGCCAGCACCCCACCTGCTTGAGAGGAACTGAAATTAAATGGTAATATTAACATCTTTTAAAATATTTTTATTGTGAATTCTGCTGGTTAAATAGGTTTTAGTCTAGATCAGATCATTTTAGGTGATTTACTTACTCTTCTATAGATTGCCAAAAGATTAAATTTTGACAATAAATACTGAACTTTATTGCAATAGTTTTGTTTCAGTGAATGGAATTGAGATGTGAATACTGAAATAGATATGTAACTTTTTGTATAGCATGGCACAGTAATATATGACCCAAGGAAGTAAGTTCTTGTAATACATTCACATGGCCTATTAATGTATAAGACTGTTGAGTGTAAGTGTGTAACAGCTATTGCTTGTGTGGATTCCTAATTAAATGAGCTGCTAACTACAGATTTCACACTACCGCAGATCAGATTTCATATGTGATTGTTTTAATACATTTTAATTAGCTAGCATAGCTACTTTAATGTTTCCTTTCACCATATGGATATAAGGGAATCCTTTTCTTGCAGGTGAAATGTGTATGCTTCTGCAGGACAAGGCACTTTTCAGCTAGATTAGGTAAAAAATATTCATCAACTATCCTATGCCTACTTTAACTTTCGTCACTTAATAGAAGCATGCATATACCTACATTTCATTTATTTTCACATGTTTCAGGTCATCGACCATATATTGACTGTTTTAGTGCTTTACATAAGCAAATTGTGATACTTGTACAGAAGGTGGGAAAGGGGAAGCATTATGTGTACTTATATTTGCTTGAGCTCCAACTGTTAACCTCTGATTTGTCCAGGTGCTGCTGCCATCTCCCTCCAGCCCTCACTTAAATGAAGAAATTTTGAATAGCCGGTAAGTTTGTAACACTCCGGTGTTACGCAATGCATTTTTGCATAGCAATCATATTGCACCGCATTCATAACATCATTATCATGTGTGATAATTTATATTTTGATTTAAACAAAAGCTTGAAAATAACTATGTGATGAGTTATATTAATTTGATAATCACATTGTACCAAAAGTCTTGCAACTATAAATTCTACATCACTTGGAACCCTAGTTCAAATTCTGGAGCAACTAGATGACTCAAATTTTGTCAAAACTTGTTCAAAATTATTCATGAAAATTATTCAAAAATATTCCCTTATTTTAGCTTTTATTCTACCATTCAAAATCTATCAAGAATTTTCAGTTGACCCCTTAATCAAAGTTGTAGAGAATTTAATCCTGAGCAACTTTTATTTTTGGGTCAATTCCAGAAAATGTCTTCCTCTTGTTCAAAATACAGTTTGAAGTTTGAAATCCATTTGAATTAATTTTTGAAAATTGGAAAAATGAGTTTTCGCATTAGCAGGCCGCGGCCTCACTTCCCGGCCCCCTCGCGAAGCCGCCCGGCCCAGCCGGCCGCGCGCGCGCCCGCGCGACGCAGACGGCCTGGCCCGCGACCCCGGCCTCCTTCCTCCTCCCGCGCGCGCCCGCGCGACGCTGGCCGCCGCGGCAGGGCGCGTTCGCCGCGTGTCGGCCATGCGCTGCCGCCGCTCGCCGCGCGTCGCCCTCGCCCTGATCCCCCGCCAGCGCGAGCGCACTCAAAACCGCCTGCCCGAGCCTCCTCGCTCCCTCACTTCCCCTCCCTCACTCGCCAGCCACCCCTCCTCTCCCCACCGAGCGGGCGGACGGCTCGCCGCCGCGAGCTCCGGTTTCGCTTCCCCGTTCCGACGTCGTCAGGCCACCACCCTCAAATCCATCTTGCACCGAGCTCCGCCCCGTTCTTCCCTCCTCCGAACAAGCATCTCCGCTCCCTCGCTGCCCACGGTAGGGCTCAATTCCTCCTCGCCTCGCCGCGCCACCGCAACGGTGCCGACGAGCCGCGCTTCTCCACCGCCTCACCCGCCACCTCTTTACTCTCCCGCACTGTCTTCACGTATTGGCCACTTCTTGGCGACCCTATTGCGCGTCTTGGTGGGTCGCTGGCTGGCCGGAACCGGCCGATTGGCCGTGACCGCCGCCGCGACGTCGATGCCGGGAACGCCGGCGACGCGCTCGGGTCTCCCCCCCCTCCTCCTCGCTCGGTGGGCTGGACCGTGCCTGCGAGCCGAGCCCGAGCAGGCCGGCTCGGTCTCCTCCCCCGCGCGAGCGAGATGGGCCGCGACAGCCGTGGGCCGAGCGTTTTTCTCGGGCCGGCCCAGCGACATTTAAATAAATCCGTTTTCATTTCTCTTTTTATTATTTTTGATGAAAAACACTTTGGAAAATGTTTTCTTGGTCATTTTAGCTCCAAAAATGATGAAATAAATTTCTATGGACTCTTTGGGACCAGATCTATGATATAAAATTATTGCATGTCAAATTTGAGATACTTTTCTGTAGAGTTTGTAATTAACTAGTGAAATGGCTATTTTCTTGTTAAATGCTTAATAAATCCTAGAAAAGTCAGAAAAATATGATTCCAAATTTATTAATCTTTTTGTGTCATGTACTTGCTAGGGAAATTTTTATATCTTGGGTGTTCTGTATAAAAATATGTAGGTGTAGTTCAAATGCTTTCTATTACCAATATCTGTTATTTTTGTTATTTAAATAAATTTGAATAAAACATGCAAGTGATAATTTTTCTATAGTGTTTGTTTAGGGAATAGATAGTAGGAAAATTCCTAAATCTGTTGTTTGATACTTTTCATAATGTAAAGTATTTTAAATATCCATTTTAGGCCTTAGTTTGTTATTTTTGTATAGGCAGTTCTAGTTATCCAAATGCAGTAAAAATTTTGTGTCAAGCTATTCTTGATATTAGTAATCCACTGTAATTTTATAAGATTTTTCTGAGCTACTAAAATATGTGTTGCTGTTCAACCATAGGGCTAATTAGGGTTTCTATTTATTCTTAATGCAAAGCTAGTTAGAAAAATATACTTTGGTGTATCTTTGAAGCATCTTGATTGTCAAGTACTCTCGCATGGTAGAAAATAGTGGTGGTAGTTTCCGAGTACATGTTCTTGGATGACGTAGACTACCTTGTAGAAGAGTCATAAGTTCCACATACTCCGATAACGTGACATATTCATTACATCGCATGCATTCCGCATCATCATCATCTCATGTCACCTCTGCAATGCATCTATGCATGTTGCACTCATATTTCTGCATCATACAGGATCGCAGGAAGTGGTTCCGACAGTTGTTCCCGAGGACGCAGAGGAACAGCCCGAGGTGACAGAGCCGGAGCCAGCAGAAGCAGAAGAGGAGTCCGGTGAAGAGCTTCCGGAGTGCCCTGACCATCGTCCCAGTTCCTTCGAGCGAGGCAAGCCCCGGAGCATTTCTCCCCCGGTTTGCAAATAATTATTTATTAATTTTACTTAATCTGATGCATTAAGTTTAGGAGTTGTTTGCAAACGTTGCTGCATTATACCTTGTTCCCCCTTGTTTTACCCGATCCTTGTTACCCTGGTGTCCACGGTCAATAATTGCTTAGCTTGCTTAGATCGGTAGAAGTCGGGTGATTGCCTGTCATCCGCGAGCTATAGGGGATTACCTGGTTTATGTGAAAGAATGTCAAGTGAGAATAACTAAGTGTGGAAATGAATTTGAGACCGGGCGGAAGCTTGCATGGTTCTGGACTGTAGTGTCTTCCGTCTGTGTCGATTAAGGACCGCCCGATGTCGGGCCTCGGGTCATGTTGAACGCATGCCTCACATTTAGCTGGCCGAATAAAGTACCTTTCGACCGCGAAGCCGGGAGATTATTCGGGCCGAGTGGATTGCCCGCAACGCACTGTACCAGAGCAGTAGTGGCAGGAAACGGGGGCGCGATGATAAGGCCAAAGAGCAGTCGGGCGGCCCCCGGGTACATGTGGTTCCTGGCAAGCTCGCGACTTTACCTGAATGGTTGACTCGGTGACCAGTACCTCACTTTAGCGGGTGAGTGAGGTTTGTGTGAGGAATAAATTACCAGCTGGTTAATAATCGATTCGAATCGCCATCGTTCACTGGATAGTGAACACTTGACTTGAGTTACTTCATCGTAGTAATATTGATGAAACACTTGGATAGTTATGTGAAAATGACATGGTAACTATTGTTAATTATCAATGGTAATCCTTGCTTGCTTAATTACATGGTTACTTTAGCATAAGTGCAAACATAGTTGACAAGGGAGTAAAGAATTAAAATATTACATGCTTTTGTAAAGGAATTGATAAGCTAAAAATGCTTTTCTTGCAAATGAGTCAGCTACCCCACCAAAAAGCCTATCATGATCCTTGGTGTCATTTTTATTTTGGTTCTGTCGGGTAAGTCTAGCTGAGTACCTTCTCGTACTCAGGGCTTTGTTCCCACTTGTTGCAGATGGACAGATGTACTATGGTTATTGTATCAACTGTCTCTACCATGCGATGGGCGAAGCCTAGGACCATGGGCAATGGTCACTCACTACTTCTCACCTGATGCTTTTGTGAGAGATGATCGCGAGCTAGCACTTTATTTTGGAAAGCATGTGTGAGTGTGTGTGCGCTTTGAACTAATGCTTCCGCTACTTTATTCGAAACTGATTTGTAATAACTATGTTTTAAACTCCGATGTATTTTGTGCCGCGAACTACTATGTAACTTATGAAGGTAATCGCTAAACTTATTACGATCTTGGCTGTGATGTGAAATGGTTTGAAATCCGTCGAGATTTCACGGACTACCGGGTTATACGGGCTTGAGTTTGGTAAATTGTCCGTTCGTTGGATGATTTTCTTACTTAATCTCGTATAATTGGGCGGTTCCGTTATAGCTGGCATCGGAGCAAGGTTTAGCGTAATTACTGTTCATAAGTGTATTTAAACCAAAACTCTGTTTAAAAAGTGTGATTTTGAAACTAAAAGTGTGCCAGTGGTCATATCCTGTATGCCCAGTTAAGGACTCTAGGTGGCTATTTAAGTACTGACTTGGGGTTCGTGCACCATATTTCTTTTTCGTTGCTCATACGGCGTGCTATTGTATGAGTGCCACTTAATTGAGTGGTAATGTATGGATCAATTACCTCTACGCTTCGGTAAGTGTGAGCTGTGAGAGCATGATCGGATACACCGCCGATCTAGGGAAAGTGCTTATATGATACTTGGATAATTACATGTTTTACACATGTTCTTATGAAAGTGTCGCATGTGTGGGTGTTCTGTCCGTTGAGGCGATGCCGTCAATAGGACGATGTGTTTGGGTAGTTACTACCGTTGTACACGCATCTGGGGATTCGTGTAAAGCGTGTAGGTAGATTTACTGCTTTCATGCATTCATGGGGAATGGGCTGAAATGAATTTTCTGCAGGTACATAACAGCGTATCGTGTAGACCGAATTAGTTACGTATATGAGAGATCGTTTGTATGCCACCGAATTCACCGTTAGATGCTTTTATTTCATAAGTTTGTGAGAACGTAAGACTCGTGCATGCATCATATTGTCTGTGCATTCCATTCATGGCATGCATTCCTCCCCTTATAAAAGGATTTTCCCATTTTGATAAAAGTGACCTCAACTAAAATATGTTCTCACCGGGTAATTAAAACTTGTGCTACAGATGGCCCGCACGAAGCAGACTGCTCGTAAGTCCACTGGCGGAAGAGCACCCCGTCGTCAGCTGGCCCCGCGGGAGCACCGCAACACGGACACTTTTCTAAGCGAGTTTGGCATGCCCACCTTGCTTTGGAGAGTGCTCCATGATGTGGGGTACCCGGAGGGACAAGAGCCAGTTTACTCTTGGAGCGAGAGCCAGTTAGCTGAAGATGGACTTGCTGTTGTAGAGATCACCGTCCCTGCTCTTGGTGATGCGCTAGAATGGGATGGTTGGCATCTGGAGTTTGAAGGACGCACTCCATCCGAGGGTGCAGAGGGCGCAACTTTTCACGTCATCCGAGACATCATGAGCAGATTTCCCAATGAGTTGGCAGCAGCTTTGGCCGGTACTTTCCCGAGAGATGATCCTCGCGATGCCATTTGGGTACAGCCGCAAGGAAGTGCCCTAGTTAGAGGCCCCAGTGAAGGACGGGCTAGCGACAACCACACCATGAGTGCCATGTATGCAGCCATCAGAGCATATCAAGGTCTGGAGAATACCTATTGGACCTTGACTGGTCTACGCGGTGATGATCGGCTTGAAGCAAGAAAACAGAAGAAGAAGCAAGCACGTGCCATAGCTAGCTTGCAGGAGCAGTTGGCTGACATGAGCTTGCAGCGGGACCGAGCTCTCGAGAGAGGCGAGAGTTCCATGCAGCAGGTACAGAGGTTGACTCAGGCCAACAGAAATGCAGACCGCCTGATGGAACAGCTAGTACAAGAAAGGAATGAAGCCTGGAACGAGAGGGACCTTCTGAGGCAGAGGGTCGAGGAGCTAGAAGAGTACAATGCCAACTTGCATGAAGAGTTCCATGCCCTCTACAACGGGATGGGCCCGTATGCTCCTCCAAACGCCGCTCAGATGGACATCGACGACGACGCTGCTGCTGAAGGTAGCGATGGCGACGCCTCCGACATCGACGACGGCCCCGAGGAGTAGGATAGTGTCCTGCGTTAGTAGCTAGGCTTGACGCGATGGCCTTCTTTTGGTTTCCATGTATCATGTTGTATCCTGTTCGACCTTGAGACTGACGATCTTTGAAGTTTGGTTGTGTATGCGATACCCGAACGCATAAAAGTCCAGTGTGTGTATGCTGGCAACGTGGTTGTATGGAACGCGATGTTGCTCTTGAAGTAACTTAATTGGTGTTGTTGTTTAATTGGAATGAAATTATTGCGCCTCTGTTTTCTTGTATGACTTGTTCTCTCCAATGAATTCAGTATGGCATGATTGTTCATTCGGACACAATTTTACAACTTCACTCAATTGTTGCTTGTTGCTGAAATATGCAGATGGCCAACACTCGTCGCGCTACTTATGAAGCCGCTGAGACTGGTGGCAACGGTGCAGGAGCTGGTGGAAGTGGTGCAAACAACGTCAACCACCAGGAACCACGGCCAGAGCCACATTTGCCCCCTCCTCCGCCGCTCACTGCAGAGATGTTCTTCACACAGTTTCTTGGGAGTCAACGCAATACTGAACAGTCACAGAGGAATATGGAAGATTTTCTGCGTACCTTCGCTGAAAATGTGCAAAGAGGAAATAATCAAGGTGGTGGCCATGGAGTGAACCAGTACAGCAGTTTCAAGGATTTCATGGATACTAGGCCACCTATTTTCAAGGAAGCAGCAGAGCCACTCGATGCCGAAGAATGGATCAACACTATGGAAGATAAGTTCCGTGTGCTGAGGCTGACAGAAGTTCTGAAAACAGAGTATGCTGCACATCAGTTACAAGGACCAGCAGGAATGTGGTGGAAGCATCACCGCACCACTTTTCCTCCCAATGCCCAGATTACTTGGAGGGATTTCACTGAAGCTTTTAAGGGAGTTTATATTCCCCCAGGGTTGGTTGAGATGAAGCTTGGAGAGTTCTTAGCCTTAAATCAGGGTACCAAGACTGTGACACAGTATCTGCATGCCTTTAACAACTTGTGCCGCTATGCTCCAGACATGGTTGACACAGATGCAAAGAAGATTGCTAGCTTCAAGAGAGGTTTAAGTCCGAAGATGATGAAGCATGTGGGTACCAATACCCGCAACAGATTCAACGACTTTATCAGTGATTGTTTGAAGCAAGAAAAGAACAATAACGCCTACACCGCGTCCAAGAATCGCAAGAGAGTGTTTGAGTCAGGACCATCCTAGTCTAGAGTTGTCACTGCAAATCGTTCATCTTATCGTCCGTCCGCTCCTGGTGCAAGGTTTAGGCCGCCGCAGCATAAAACCCAGAATTACAAGGGGCCACAGAAACCGTACAAGATGGCAGTGCCGCCAACAAAGACCAACGCAGCTGCAGAACAGAGCAACTCCAAGGGAGCTATAGGGTCTGCCGGTACAGTGAAAGGGCCCTGCTACAACTGTGGTCAGCCAGGCCACTTTTCAAAGTTCTGCCCTTATCCGCCTAAAAAGAAGCAACAGACTTACAATGCTCGTGTGCACCACACCACCATTGATGAAGTTCCTGAGGGAGAGCCTGTAACTGCTGGTAAGTTTCTTGTGAACCATCACCCTGCAGTTGTTCTTTTTGATTCCGGATCCTCGCATTCTTTTATGAGTCAAGCATTTGCACGGAAGCATGAACAACTATGCACAGAATTGAGTTATGGTTATCGCATAAGTTCAGCAGGAGCTGATGTGTTAACCAATAAGATGGTTAGAGGGGCAACCCTTGAGTTATGTAGTCGGAAGTTTCGAGTGAACCTGGTAGTGATGCCTGGGCTAGTTTTGGATGTAATAATAGGAATGAACTGGATGAAAGACTGGGAAGCAGTCATAGATACAAGCAGTCGGATGCTTACCCTTAAAGATCCCGAGGCAGAGGGTACTTTCCAGGTACCATTGCCTAAAAGAACAGATCTTGTGAGTGTGACTTGTGCCATGGAAGTTGCTCATATCCATCAGATCCCGGTAGTGTGTGAGTTCCCGGATGTGTTTCCAGACGAGTTACCTGGCCTTCCTCCAGATAGAGATGTTGAGTTTGGAATCGAGTTGATCCCCGGGACAGCTCCTATTTCGAGGAGACCTTATCGGATGCCTCCGGATGAGTTAGCTGAGTTGAAGAAACAGTTGGAAGAGTTATTAAAGAAGGGGTTTATCCGCCCAAGTAAGTCTGAATGGGGATGTCCTGCCTTGTTCGTAAAGAAAAAGAAAGAGGGTACTCTCAGGATGTGTGTGGATTATCGACCTCTTAATGCTGTAACCATCAAGAATAAATACCCCTTGCCTCATATCGACGTTCTGTTTGATCAGTTAGCTAAGGCTAGAGTGTTCTCCAAGATAGACTTAAGGTCTGGGTATCATCAGATAAAGATTAGACCACAAGATGTTCTGAAAACCGCCTTTTCTACCAGATACGGGTTGTACGAGTATCTTGTTATGTCATTTGGACTAACAAATGCTCCTGCATATTTCATGTATCTGATGAATACGGTTTTCATGCCAGAGTTGGACAAGTTTGTAGTTGTCTTCATTGATGACATTCTAGTATACTCTGAAAATGAGAAAGATCATGAAGAGCATCTGAGAATTGTCTTGACTAGGCTAAGAGATCATAAGTTATATGCTAAGTTCAGCAAATGTGAATTTTGGTTGAAGAAAGTTCCTTTCCTCGGTCATATTCTATCTGAGAATGGAGTTTCTGTAGATCCGAGTAAAGTGCAAGAGGTCATGGATTGGAAGACTCCAACCACAGTGTCAGAAGTCAGGAGTTTCCTAGGGTTAGCTGGTTACTATCGCCGCTTTATCCCAGATTTCTCGAAGATCGCCAAGCCAATGACAAGTCTGTTACAGAAAGATCACAAGTTTGTGTGGACAGAGGAGTGTGAGACAGCTTTCCATACCTTGCAGAAACTGTTGACCACTACTCCAGTTCTTGCACAGCCCGACATCGAGAAACCTTTTGATGTGTTCTGTGACGCATCAAAAACAGGATTAGGGTGTGTGCTGATGCAAGAAAGAAGAGTCATTGCTTATGCCTCCCGACAGTTGAGAAAACATGAAATCAATTATCCGACACATGATCTTGAGCTTGCCGCTGTAGTGCATGCCTTAAAGATTTGGAGACACTATTTACTGGGTAATGTGTGCAACATTTTCACCGATCATAAGAGTCTCAAGTACATTTTCACCCAACCAGAATTGAACATGAGACAGCGAAGATGGTTAGAGCTAATCAAAGACTACAACTTGAATGTACAATATCACCCTGGGAAAGCCAATGTGGTAGCTGATGCTTTAAGCAGAAAGTCGCATTGTCTGAATCTGCAACCCTTACTGGAAGATGGTTTCGATCTAATGCACCCTGCCGTGCTACATAGTATTCAGGTCAGTTGTTCCTTAGAGAGTAAGATTATAGAAGGTCAGAAAGCAGACAAAGGAATATTCCACATCAAAAAGAAGATTCAAGAAGAACCCTCGAAACACTTCAGGGTGGATGAGCAAGATGTGTTGTGGTTCGACAACCGTCTTGTTGTTCCAAAGGATAGAGAGCTTAAGAATAAAATTATGGATGAAGCTCATCTCTCTAAGTTGTCTATTCATCCTGGCAGCAGTAAAATGTATCAAGAACTAAGACCTCGTTATTGGTGGACCAAGATGAAGAAGGAAATAGCAGCGTATGTAGCCAGATGTGACACATGTTGTAGAGTGAAAGCAATTCACATGAAGCCTGCCGGAATGTTACAACCTTTGTCAGTGCCGAGTTGGAAGTGGGATGATATAAGTATGGATTTTATCACGGGTCTACCCACTACTCAAAAAGGTCACGATTCCATTTGGGTAATTGTGGATCGTCTTACTAAGACAGCCCACTTTTTGCCTATCAAAACGGAATATAGACCACCTCAATATGCTGAGAAGTACATTGCAGAGATTGTGAGGTTGCATGGTATACCAAAGACTATAGTGTCTGACAGAGGGTCACAGTTCACTGCTCACTTTTGGGAGCATTTGCACAAAGGTTTGGGGACTAGTCTGATTCGTAGCACTGCTTATCATCCTCAAACAGATGGTCAGACTGAAAGAGTTAATGCTGTTCTAGAGGATATGTTAAGAGCTTGTGTGTTGTCTTCCAGAGGTTCATGGGAGTCATGGTTACCATTAGCAGAGTTCTCATACAATAACAGCTATCAAGAGAGTATCAAGATGGCACCTTTTGAGGCTCTGTATGGCCGAAAGTGTAGAACACCGTTAAACTGGATTGAGCCAGGAGAAAGAAGGTATTATGGTATTGACTTCGTAGAGGAAGCCGAAAAGAAAGTTCATATCATCCAGCAGAATATGAGAGCAGCTCAGTCGCGTCAGAAAAGTTATGCAGATAAGAGAAGGAGACCGCTTGTGTTCGAAGTTGGTGACTATGTTTATCTAAAAGTTACGCCAATGAAAAAGAAACGGTTTGGTGTGCGCAGAAAGCTGGCCGCCAGATTTGTGGGACCTTACAAAATCCTAGAACGGAAGGGTCCTGTGGCTTACAAATTGGAGTTACCAGAGTCAATGGGTGCTATATTCCCAGTTTTTCATGTATCACATCTCAAGAAATGTTTGCGCGTTCCAGAGGAAAGGATTGAACCTCGAGGCATAAAACTCAAGTCAGATCTGGTGTATCGTGAGCAGCCAGTTCGGGTATTGGATACCAAGGAAAGGGCTACTCGAAACAGTGTGGTGAAAACATATAAGATACAATGGAGTCATCACGATGAAGGGGATGCTTCTTGGGAAACGGGTGAATACTTAAAGAATGCATACGAAGATTTTTATAATAAATGGTTCGTAACCCAAATCTCGGGACGAGATTTTTGTAAAGGGGGAAGGCTGTAACACTCCGGTGTTACGCAATGCATTTTTGCATAGCAATCATATTGCACCACATTCATAACATCATTATCATGTGTGATAATTTATATTTTGATTTAAACAAAAGCTTGAAAATAACTATGTGATGAATTATATTAATTTGATAATCACATTGTACCAAAAGTCTTGCAACTATAAATTCTACATCACTTGGAACCCTAGTTCAAATTCTGGAGCAACTAGATGACTCAAATTTTGTCAAAACTTGTTCAAAATTATTCATGAAAATTATTCAAAAATATTCCCTTATTTTAGCTTTTATTCTACCATTCAAAATCTATCAAGAATTTTCAGTTGACCCCTTAATCAAAGTTGTAGAGAATTTAATCCTGAGCAACTTTTATTTTTGGGTCAATTCCAGAAAATGTCTTCCTCTTGTTCAAAATACAGTTTGAAGTTTGAAATCCATTTGAATTAATTTTTGAAAATTGGAAAAATGAGTTTTCGCATTAGTAGGCCGCGGCCTCACTTCCCGGCCCGCTCGCGAAGCCGCCCGGCCCAGCCGGCCGCGCGCGCGCCCGCGCGACGCAGATGGCCCGGCCCGCGACCACGGCCTCCTTCCTCCTCCCGCGCGCGCCCGCGCGACGCTGGCCGCCGCGGCAGGGCGCGTTCGCCGCGTGTCGGCCATGCGCTGCCGCCGCTCGCCGCGCGTCGCCCTCGCCCTGATCCCCCGCCAGCGCGAGCGCACTCAAAACCGCCTGCCCGAGCCTCCTCGCTCCCTCACTTCCCCTCTCTCACTCGCCAGCCACCCCTCCTCTCCCCACCGAGCGGGCGGACGGCTCGCCGCCACGAGCTCCGGTTTCGCTTCCCCGTTCCGACGTCGTCAGGCCACCACCCTCAAATCCATCTTGCACCGAGCTCCGCCCCGTTCTTCCCTCCTCCGAACAAGCATCTCCGCTCCCTCGCTGCCCACGGTAGGGCTCAATTCCTCCTCGCCTCGCCGCGCCACCGCAACGGTGCCGACGAGCCGCGCTTCTCCACCGCCTCACCCGCCACCTCTTTACTCTCCCGCACTGTCTTCACGTATTGGCCACTTCTTGGCGACCCTATTGCGCGTCTTGGTGGGTCGCTGGCTGGCCGGAACCGGCCGATTGGCCGTGACCGCCGCCGCGACGTCGATGCCGGGAACGCCGGCGACGCGCTCGGGTCTCCCCCCCCTCCTCCTCGCTCGGTGGGCTGGACCGTGCCTGCGGGCCGAGCCCGAGCAGGCCGGCTCGGTCTCCTCCCCCGCGCGAGCGAGATGGGCCGCGACAGCCGTGGGCCGAGCGTTTTTCTCGGGCCGGCCCAGCGACATTTAAATAAATCCGTTTTCATTTCTCTTTTTATTATTTTTGATGAAAAACACTTTGGAAAATGTTTTCTTGGTCATTTTAGCCCCAAAAATGATGAAATAAATTTCTATGGACTCTTTGGGACCAGATCTATGATATAAAATTATTGCATGTCAAATTTGAGATACTTTTCTGTAGAGTTTGTAATTAACTAGTGAAATGGCTATTTTCTTGTTAAATGCTTAATAAATCCTAGAAAAGTCAGAAAAATATGATTCCAAATTTATTAATCTTTTTGTGTCATGTACTTGCTAGGGAAATTTTTATATCTTGGGTGTTCTGTATAAAAATATGTAGGTGTAGTTCAAATGCTTTCTATTACCAATATCTGTTATTTTTGTTATTTAAATAAATTTGAATAAAACATGCAAGTGATAATTTTTCTATAGTGTTTGTTTAGGGAATAGATAGTAGGAAAATTCCTAAATCTGTTGTTTGATACTTTTCATAATGTAAAGTATTTTAAATATCCATTTTAGGCCTTAGTTTGTTATTTTTGTATAGGCAGTTCTAGTTATCCAAATGCAGTAAAAATTTTGTGTCAAGCTATTCTTGATATTAGCAATCCACTGTAATTTTATAAGATTTTTCTGAGCTACTAAAATATGTGTTGCTGTTCAACCATAGGGCTAATTAGGGTTTCTATTTATTCTTAATGCAAAGCTAGTTAGAAAAATATACTTTGGTGTATCTTTGAAGCATCTTGATTGTCAAGTACTCTCGCATGGTAGAAAATAGTGGTGGTAGTTTCCGAGTACATGTTCTTGGATGACGTAGACTACCTTGTAGAAGAGTCATAAGTTCCACATACTCCGATAACGTGACATATTCATTACATCGCATGCATTCCGCATCATCATCATCTCATGTCACCTCTGCAATGCATCTATGCATGTTGCACTCATATTTCTGCATCATACAGGATCGTAGGAAGTGGTTCCGACAGTTGTTCCCGAGGACGCAGAGGAACAGCCCGAGGTGACGGAGCCGGAGCCAGCAGAAGCAAAAGAGGAGTCCGGTGAAGAGCTTCCGGAGTGCCCTGACCATCGTCCCAGTTCCTTCGAGCGAGGCAAGCCCCGGAGCATTTCTCCCCCGGTTTGCAAATAATTATTTATTAATTTTACTTAATCTGATGCATTAAGTTTAGGAGTTGTTTGCAAACGTTGCTGCATTATACCTTGTTCCCCCTTGTTTTACCCGATCCTTGTTACCCTGGTGTCCACGGTCAATAATTGCTTAGCTTGCTTAGACCGGTAGAAGTCGGGTGATTGCCTGTCATCCGCGAGCTATAGGGGATTACCTGGTTTATGTGAAAGAATATCATGTGAGAATAACTAAGTGTGGAAATGAATTTGAGACCGGGCGGAAGCTTGCATGGTTCTGGACTGTAGTGTCTTCCGTCTGTGTCGATTAAGGACCGTCCGATGTCGGGCCTCGGGTCATGTTGAACGCATGCCTCACATTTAGCTGGCCGAATAAAGTACCTTTCGACCGCGAAGCCGGGAGATTATTCGGGCCGAGTGGATTGCCCGCAACACACTGTACTGGAGCAGTAGTGGCAGGAAACGGGGGCGCGATGATAAGGCCAAAGAGCAGTCGGGCGGCCCCCGGGTACATGTGGTTCCTGGCAAGCTCGTGACTTTACCTGAATGGTTGACTCGGTGACCAATACCTCACTTTAGCGGGTGAGTGAGGTTTGTGTGAGGAATAAATTACCAGCTGGTTAATAATCGATTCGAATCGCCATCGTTCACTGGATAGTGAACACTTGACTTGAGTTACTTCATCGTAGTAATATTGATGAAACACTTGGATAGTTATGTGGAAATGACATGGTAACTATTGTTAATTATCAATGGTAATCCTTGCTTGCTTAATTACATGGTTACTTTAGCATAAGTGCAAACATAGTTGACAGGGGAGTAAAGAATTAAAATATTACATGCTTTTGTAAAGGAATTGATAAGCTAAAAATGCTTTTCTTGCAAATGAGTCAGCTACCCCACCAAAAAGCCTATCATGATCCTTGGTGTCATTTTTATTTTGGTTCTGTCGGGTAAGTCTAGCTGAGTACCTTCTCGTACTCAGGGCTTTGTTCCCACTTGTTGCAGATGGACAGATGTACTATGGTTATTGTATCAACTGTCTCTACCCTGCGATGGGCGAAGCCTAGGACCATGGGCAATGGTCACTCACTACTTCTCACCTGATGCTTTTGTGAGAGATGATCGCGAGCTGGCACTTTATTTTGGAAAGCATGTGTGAGTGTGTGTGCGCTTTGAACTAATGCTTCCGCTACTTTATTCGAAACTGATTTGTAATAACTATGTTTTAAACTCCGATGTATTTTGTGCTGCGAACTACTATGTAACTTATGAAGGTAATCGCTAAACTTATTACGATCTTGGCTGTGATGTGAAATGGTTTGAAATCCGTCGAGATTTCACAGACTACCGGGTTATACGGGCTTGAGTTTGGTAAATTGTCCGTTCGTTGGATGATTTTCTTACTTAATCTCGTATAATTGGGCGGTTCCGTTACAAAGTTTTTCCTCAGTGATATCTTGCCTTACATCATTGATAACTGTGATTACGTTCTTGTCATGAAAAAATTGAGAGTTTAGCTGTTGCAAAATTATTTGCACAATGTTACACAATTGGGATTGGAGAAAATATTCTGTGGACTGCTTGTGTGTGATAAACTGCTACTCACTACTAGCTGTTTATGTGCCAACAGTGATTGCCTTTGAGTAGTGATGGTATGCTCTTTGAGTAGTGCTGCTAGCAGGTTAGCACTTGTTGCAGACATGTTAGTATAGAACACAAGTTCATTGGCTGCAGTAGTAATGACCAGTCAAAACACTGCTTCAGTACTAGGAATCTGTCGAGTTTTTGCTAAAAAGTTGACCCTATTCAGAAGAAAAAAATGATCCTCTTGGTCATCAAAGTAAATTCATTGTCTTTGTGATCTGTTCATTTTAGAATACAGCCAAGATTTCACTTTCCTAGCATTTACCTACTAATTAGCAGATAGTAAACTTATTAAGAAAAAAGGTGGCAGACTTGTTAAAGAAATGAGCTAGCATACTTGTCTGTCACTTAAACAATAGTAATAACTGGGCATATCTTATTCTGTCCTTTTTACCAACTACTAGATAACTGCATAGTGGTTGGCCTATGTGTTTCAGGGAAGCAACAGAAGGAAGGCATAGGAGTGATTCCAGCTATATATTAACATGCCAAGGTTCTATGGTAATGCTACTGCTCGCTATGTGCTGAATGTTGCTGACTAAAAGCAAATATGTTGCTCACTTTGTGGAAATTTGGTTTAAAAGCATATATGTTACTGCCTAAATATTGTACGGTAAACTGAATTTTCCTGAAAGCATATAAAAGTGTCTATCTAAATACTGAATTTCCTGAAAGCTTTAGACTGAGTTTGTTCCGGATGCTTTGTTTGTCTATCCTGCCATTCTCTTGGCAGTAGAATGATGTTTTTCCTGTTTTTATATGCTTTATGTGTTGCTGTTGGGTTCTCAACTGATGGTAGTGTTGATGGCTGGGACTTGGAAAGCATATAAAAGTGTCTATCTAACTGTTGGATTATAATTTGTGATTTTGCAAGGTTTTGATGCGAGAAAACAGAAAACAAAAGCAAAAAAAAAATTCCAGCTTTGCCGACTGTTTACAGTCGGCAAAGCTAGGTAAAAAAACCCAGGACAGAGTCTTTGCCGACTGCAATGGGAGGCAGTCGGCAAAGAGGTCAAACCTTTGCCGACTGCAACTCCGAAAGCAGTCGGCAAAGAACATTTCAAAAAAAAATATTTTCTTTCTTTGCCGACTGTTGAGCTGGCGGCCAGTCGGCAAATAATTTTTGAAAAAAAAATTCTTTGCCGACTGCCGAGAAACCAGCAGTCGGCAAAGCCTGCCGTCAGGGCTGACGGCGCCACGTGGCTTTGCCGACTGCTGGCGTGGCAGTTGACAAAGGCTTTGCCGACTGTGTACCACGTGGCAGTCGGCAAATCCGCCTTTGCCGACCCAGGCTTTGCCGACTGCTCTTTGCCGACTGCCACGTGGCTTTGCGGTCGGCAAAGCCTTTGCCGACTGGGTTTATGCCTTTGCCGACCGGGGCAAGCAGTCGGCAAAGAGGCGTTTTCCTGTAGTGGTCGCCGCCGGAGACGAGGTTGTAGACGTAGCCGGTGAGGTTGTCGGCCTCCTCTGCACGCTTGTCGTGCAGCCACTTGTGGCAGGAGGGGCAGATGATCTCGGAGGTAAGAACGCGGCGCATCTTCCTCCACTGGTCGCCGTCGGGGGACAGCACGGCGTTCCGGTAACCGGCGCTGAAGGTCTTGGAGGTGAAGGTGAGTGGGCGAGAGGCGAAGTTGGCATCCTGTTTCTTCAGCACCTCGCGGGCGATCATGGGACAGCTGATGGGGATGATGTGGACGCCGCCCAGCTTGATGCAGGCGATATCGGTGCCCATCTCCTCCATCATCAGGTGGATCCACCGGAACGCCGGTTTGTTGAGCATCATCTCCAGAAGTTTGCCGACGACGGGCCACGACACTGGGCCCGGCGGTGGAGGCGGCGTGCAGGTGCTCTTCCGCTGCGACCAGAGGGTTTTAACGAGGCAAACGATCGTGACCACGACCAGTAACACTTGGACGATAGAGCAGGGTAATAAGGAGGCTCCAAGCACAGCCGAGGCAGCTGCCACCGCCACCATTGGCATGTTTTGTTTTTATAGTTTAGCTGGCGCTGGTTGCAGGATGCGAGAGATCGGGCAAAGATAGATGAATTCGTTGTCGAGGAAAGATGGGCTAAGCTGTGCTGCTCGTTGAATGTGCTTGCCGTGCGGTGACTATTTATATGGTAGGGCTGTTCAAATGCAATGAGGCAGCCCCTGGCGGTCCATGTGGCTTCACTGGTATGGATCACTGTCGGGTCTAAATTCAGCATCACGGTCGGAATAGGATCCAGCATAGGGTAGTTAGTAGTGATGAGTTAGCTTATCACTGAACTACCTTATCATTGGATGCTTGTTCCTAGATCTGGTAATGATAGGACGAGGAACACTACTGGGTCAAACCTTGGCCCGACTCTGAGAGTGTATGATACCTATTTTCTGAAAGCATTCCACTGCCCTATCACTGGACCACATGTCCATTCGCACATCTTAGTGGCACTTGTCGGGCTGCATCTTAGTCCGGAAGCAGCGGCAAGACCAGTCGAGTGGCCAGTGCAGGGCCTACCCAGGCCTGGCCCTAGTCTGGCCCAAATAGCACAGAAGTACCTCTGTAATTTTTTAGCCCAAGAGCCTAGCAAATCGCCAGCCCTGGACGACTGGACTGGATGCAGGAGCTGACAAGCAGCGCCCCTGCAACTAAGACTACGAGGCTGTGACTGAGAGCCAGTGCCCCTGCTGTGGGCAGCCCCTTTGTAAATTACTCTAATTCTCTGCTCATTTTGAATCCAAGTTTCGAATTTCAACCATTTTGAATCCAAGTTTCGTCATAAACATTAATATTTTTACCTATATATTGAATCAATTTTTAGGCACTTTAAATGAAAATACGCCTAAAATTGCATTCTTTTAGGATGGAGGCAGTAGTTGAAGAATTTCTCAATTTGCAAACTTTTTTGAGATTAACGGCTTTTTAGTACTAGAATTAGCCCACCAAATTCTAGTCCGCCACCGGTAGGATTGGAGGTGAGGTCAGCAAAGCAGCAACAACCACAAAGACAGCCTAGGCCTAACAAGTTTTTCATTGGATTTAGTTCTATTCTCTGTGTATGTGAAGCCTAAATTAGTCCATTTATGCATATTTTGATTGCCTAATGTTTGACATGTATTCTAAATTGCAGATAGCCCGATATGCCTTGCAGATTTAATTATCGAAATATGACATAAGGATTAATTGGTACGCACCCATTCTATTCCGGTGACAAAACCTTAATATTATTTAGGTTTAATATTGCAAGAGAACATCATTTAATCGCCAACACTAGCGCCCGGACGACCGGACGGACCCCCACGTCCAGACACCCATGCGGCCATGCCTGCCCTGCTGCACGCACAGGCGGGGCCCGCCCACGCCACTCCCCCACGCTTCCCTGCTTACCGTGCCCCTCCACACCTGCTGTGCCGCCCCCCTCCATGCACGACGCCCCAGCAGCTGCAGCAGACAGCTGCGGCAAGTGGCTCACATTGCCACATGCACAACACTCTCGATCTACTTTTGAAATATTCAAATGAAACAACTGCAACATAATACGAAACAGCTGAAATATTCGAAACATGCGTCTAAGCCACTTGCCGCAGTTGTCTGTTACAGCTGTTTTGGAACGTGCAAACAAATTGATAGTATCCATTGGAAATTAGAGATCAAATTGAAAGGGTGTTAGTGTGCAAACCATTTGATTGAATCCATTTGAAATTAGAGAACAATTGAAAAGGGCTTCTCTTTGATATGTATTTTGATAATTTTTTCTATGTTTCCAAACAAAACTATTTTGAACTAGTTTTGTTGAATTAATATACAACATGATGAAGTCATATTAGTTAGTGAGCAGATGAGCCGTAGCTAGTGAAAAATTGTGGCTTCATCAGATCCTAGTTTATTTTCAAATCAGAGATAAAAAAACAGCTCTAGAGAGAGAAAATGACTTTGTTGTACAATGCACAGAGAAGCCAGACCTGGCTGAGGCTCGACTAATGTGGCCTTAGCCTGGTTTAGTTTAGACCTCCTATTTTTTTCTTCTAGATTCCCAATTGCATTTATGTGACTTATTAGGCCAGTCTTTAGTGATCGGTTTTATCTGGGTTTCATTTGCATTTAATACTGTGACACATTAGCAGATTCGATGACTGGTAGCTTAATTATGACCCGCTATGAAACTCAACACTGACACTAACCTTGGTAAACATCCTAAACGTTAGGTTGCCATGCGCATATGCCGATGTGCAAGTGGCAGAATGAACCCATATACTATATGACAATGCAACGTGTATGATGACTTGCACCTGTGGCTGAGCTTTGACCACATCGATAGTAATCAATGGATTGGCCTCGGCGACCTTGAGCATAATGAGAACGTCGAGGAAATCCTTGATCTTCTGCCTCTCGCCGCGCTTCCACTGCCTCTAATGGATTTGGATCATCCAAAATTTAATAAGGCATTTGTTGTTTTGGACATGCTTGGATAATATCCATTTGAATTTGATATCCATCTCCATGTGGTCCAATAATATCCTAAATTCATTGAAAAGCAACTCAAAAGATCTAATGTTCATTGGATATATCTTTGGGCTTAAGAAAGTGGTCTCTAATGTGTAGCTTAGATTTCTAATATGGAGCTCACATGTCGATCTTGCTGCACTAATACACAGAGTAACTGATTATCATATTGAGTCACCTCAAACAAATTTTAGTTAATTTTGTTAAAATTTTAAAGGGTGAACACAAGGTTTTAGTTGTAGGTCCAGGTTTTACGTGACGCCACCATTTTATATATGCCACTGCTCACGTCCGAACGACCAGACAGATGAGGCGTCCGGACGCCCGCACCATTTCATGCGCACACGCGGGCCTGCGCCGCCCGAAGGCACCTGTCCGGGAGCTGCCTCAAGTTATCGCTGACCACTACTGCAGGGGTGTGGTCTGCCCACTGCCATTAACCGCCATGCAGTCTAGAAACACCGCCCAAAATCAAATCCACACCGACCAAATGGAGATCCACTACACTCGCTCGATCTACTTTTGAAACGTCTAGATGCAACACTTGTGTTGGTGTTTTGTAAACCGGACTAGTAAACTTATATGATTACCGCGCTGCTCTAGGGAGACGGGTAGCATCCAAAAGACACGAGGATTTATATTGGTTCAGGCCGGAGCCCTACGTCCAGTCTTAGAGATGAGCGAGTGCGTGTTCCTCGCTTAAATGCTCTGAAGTTCTTACAATGGGGTTGCAAGAATGGTGGAAGAGGTAGGAGATCTAGAGCTAGGGAACGGGCTGCCCGAAGGAAAGCTTTAGGAACCCTTCTACGGTGGAAAATGAATGAATGAGAGTTGGATTCCCAGGATGGGTGCCCTGGCTGCCCTTATATAGAGTTCGAGGCCAGGGCGTATAAAAAGAAGAAGATTCTCCTGACCGAAGGGTCGTGAGCCTGAGATAGGTCCTAGCTAACTTGGCTTTAGGAGCCCTTCTACGGTGGAAAATGAATGAATGAGAGTTGGATTCCCAGGATGGGTGCCCTGGCTGCCCTTATATAGAGTTCGAGGCCAGGACGTATACAAAGAAGAAGATTCTCCTGACCGAAGGGTCATGAGCCTGAGATAGGTCCTAGCTAACTTGGCTTGGTTGTCATCATGGTCTTGTGGCCATGTCGCGGCATGGTGTGACATGGTGCTACTGTGCTGGCCATGGCGGGCACTATAGGCACGGTGGTGGTAGGCCCGCCGTCCTGTGCGACGTGGTCCTCGCCGTGGTCTTCGTCATCGCCTCCTGGTTGCTGCGGCAGAATCGTCCGGTTAAACATGCTTTCAGGGGCACTTGTCTTCCACTAGACACTAAGTGCCCTGAAAGTGAGCTAAACCAGACAATTCCGTCGAGGAGGACTCGAACATTCCACATTTTTAACCTGGGATCCAATAATGAGTACAAGCTTACAATACTTAGTCTATTTCATATAACATAGAGTCTCAGAAATCATTTATTACAATACCAGGGTTCAGAGTGCGATAAATTAAACAGCGAAAATAAAATAAACATCTAGCGGAGCGAAATGAGAATCCGTCTGTGCCCACCACAAGAATCCTCCACACAAGTCTACCTGCTCAAGGTGTACCTGCAACAAGGATAAGATAAACCCTGAGTACACAATGTACTCGCAAGACTTACCCGACTGGGAAAAATATATTTCCCGACTCTCAAGGATTATGATAGGCTTTATTGCTTGTGGGTTTCTTGTTGCGGAAAGCAGCACTAAAAGTGTGTCCTTAATTCCTTCTTTTTAATAGCCATATTTTATTTATTATCCAACCTTCTATGTAAGCACCTAGTCTATAATCAACAAGGTTAAGCAATCGGAACCATTTCTCTATCTTTCAACTGCCAGTTCTTACTATGATGTCAGAGCGTAGTCAAGCCATACCGTCACGTAGAAACGACGATTCATGAATCAATGTGCCCAGCTAGGTACCCTAAAAAACACACGCCTCGCTTGCACCCAAGGCACAAATGAGACCAACCCGTTCCACTCCTGTCACAGGTTTCAGGTCCCCGTCCAAACTTGGACTCCAAGCCCCCGCACTTGAGGCCCGGCCTCAATGCGGTGCTTAGACCTCCACCTATCCCCGCCTCCAATCAGTCGGTCTGGAAAGAACCGGAGCCCATGACAAGAGAGTAACAAGCCTTCCCGCTCCCATAAGCAAGTATGTGCTCGGGATAATAAGTCTGTGACTTGACCAAAGTCCATGCAACGAACGGTCCTTAATTGACACGGACAGGGAAACAGTGCAACCCAGTTATGCCCCGTGGCCGCAGAACACAACTTGTTACACCCACCAATACCCATACCCTATCCTTGCCCGGTCACCATTTCCTTTCCATCATTTTATCATGAATGTGATAATAATAATAATCATAACCACCTATTGTGAGTAACGACAGGTTACTCACGCTACCGATAAACCTAAGCAAAGTAGCTACTCGATCCTGTACTAGTAAGACTCATAGGTCGATATATATATGCATGTGGGTATCATAAAATTCCTACAACATAGTGCACAACATTTAAATATATATAATGATTTGCAAAATAAGGGTTATGCATCGGGGCTTGCCTTGGGCAGGTGCAAGGTCAGAGGTGTCAGTCACGGGCGGCTCCTAGAACTCCTCCAGCACGAAGATCTCCTCCTCGCACTCCTCGATGACTTCCTCGTAGTCCTGGTCCTCCGCGGCCACGTACTCAACTTCCTCGTGATCTACATGCATGCAATGATAATGCGGCACTTAATACGATGACAACATTAGCTCTTACAACAGCAACTACTACTAACTATTTAGCTAACTCTAATGGCTAACATGCCAAGCCATCCACTACTCCCAATAAGCAAGATCCAAACGGTCTAGATGTTTTCTACCAATTAGATTGCATCACTTTCTTTTGTTATCGATTCAACGTATACTTGATTGGGAGAACTTAGCTACCTCATCTAGCAAACTATTAAAATGCTACAAAAATCACAGTAAGCCTATCACATAGCCATTAAACTACTGTAAAATTTTTAGGGTTAAAGCTATTACGGTTTTGCCACAACAATTCCTACACGATTTAATATCTAAATAACAATCGTTGTTTTTGCATCGATTTAATAGACTTAGCCTCACTATAGTTATACGTGAAGTGATTTCATCAACTGCTAGAGCATGAATTTACCAATCTAACAAAACTGGTCTCGTGATTTTTGGATGCTTAAATGATTTATTACAACTTTCCAAAGTTTAGTCATTCACATGAAATAATAAGCCACATTGATTTTCTTATGAAAATGGAAAACTTCAATTTGACAGCACGGCCCAAACCTCACCACCACGGCCCAGCAACACGCGGCCCGTGCGAGCACAAGGCGGCCCACGCGGACAGCCCGCGCACGCGCTCTGGCTGTTTTGCAAAAATGACCCCGCGCTTAAGCTAAACTCACCCGCGCTCCTATGAACTGTTCCCTGAGTCATAGACCTTTCAATAAAAACCCTCAGCTCTACCTCCTTTGCAACGGGAAGGTCCCTGGACGCCTCCCCACGCTCCGATGCGGCGCCCACTGGCACGGAGCCACCACGCCGGCCACCTGAGACCCAACTACTCAGATTAAGGGGGCCGATACTCACCACGTTGGCAACACGGGACGATGGGTGGTGATTAGGGGACCGGGGGTGGACCAGCGTAGCCTCCCCATGATAGCAGCCGAACTGTAGAGCCAGCGATGATGTTCCGGTGAGTGGTGGCGCAAAAAGATCAGTCGACATAGGGTAAAAGCTTCCAGCGCTCATCGGAGTACTGCCCGAGGCGATAGTCCACTCAGGGAAAACCCACACCGAGCCGGCCACGAACGACCCGAAGGTGCGGCGGCATTCCACGGTGGTGTAGTCGCGTTAGCAGCGACAAGAGGGTGGTGGGGGCCCCACGGTGGTGTGCAGGGTGGGGCGGTGGTGGTCGCGAAGCTAGCTGTGCGACCAATTGGGGGTTCGAGGCGAATGGGATTGGCTGCCGTGATGCATGGCCGAGCTCGGCCTTAAGGCTAGGCGGAACTGGGAAACTCCAATTGGAGCACGGTGGGGCCAAGCTCGAGGTGCGGCAAGGTGATGAGATACAGGCCCGATCTTCCGAGAGGTAACCGGTAAGTTCGACTTGTGGAGATCTCGACGTTGGCGATCCGGCTTCAAATCAGACATGATTCGAACCCCGCAACCGTTACACCACTGCTCCGTTGGTTATCAACCAAGCACAACTTGATTGACCTCGCCAAGAAGGCTTTTCCTGCAAGCGAATCGAAGAACACAAGCAAGAAGGTAAAAACACGCAATCTGAAATTGCAAATATGAATGATGCAAATATCAATATAGGGTTCAAGAACTCGGTTCCAAAGGACTAATCGACACAGTGGAGGAGATCAAGAACAGGGGCCCTGGATCACTGTAAAAGGATTTATCACCACAGTTACAATGAACGATTCAGTTTCTCGATGGAAAACTAAACTCTAAACAAAACCCAATTGTCTAACAGTGGCGGCGGCTGTGTTTATAGTCTAAGACTCGACCTAGGGTTGAGGACGGCCAGGGGTTGGGCACCCACAACTTGGGCTTAAGGCCCGACACGATACATGGCCAAGTTGGCCCAAATAGGTGACGCAGCACATTGTCGTGGTCACACAGAATGATTCACGGACCTTCTGGAGCTGGGACCAGATCCAAAACGACGGCGTCGTCATCCCCTTTCCAACGCATCCAAGAACGCCCTGTTTCGATGTCGTATGCGAGAGTTATAACCAAAACAGTGACGACGTGTCTGCTGAATCCGAGGGTGACGTAGCAGCTGAGTTGGGGACGAATTGCAACTTGGGGAAGACCATAGCGTCGGTGTGTCCAGCGTGGCGATGTCCTCATCATCCTCCCCTTCTTGAATTGGAGTCGTCCTCGACTCCATCTTGGCGATGTCCTCATCACAAGGTCAGTCGGCTGGCAGGCTAGAAAACGAATTCGTGCTCGAGGTGAATTGGAACACGGTGGCCGCTCCCGGACGAAAGAAGCAGCGGGTCCACGGCATGGCAACAGTGCGAGGAGAGAAGAAGGGGGGCTTGCTGGCGAGGATAGTGTCACCACAGGGAGGACAAACTGCAGACGCCCACACACGCGAGGATGCAGCACAGACGCACAGCAGAGGCGGCAACGCGATGTGGTGACGCGACCACACGGCAACGCAACTGCCACGCAGGGCGACCGCGGCGCGTAGCGTAGCAAGGGGCCAAGGGGGTAGCGGCTGCAGCTGTCTAGAGAGAGAGGTCAACGGCGCGCTGCGGCCGGCTACGGCCAAGCAACGCGGGACCCTACCGACAACGCAGTGCCCCACGCGGTGACCGCGCACCGAGAGGGCAGCAGACGTCGACAGGACGCGTGCACGAATTTTGAAACGCCTACCAAAACTATCTTGGGGCATACCAAGCTCCAACCTCGACGTCAAGAGAAACATGGTATATCCGAGTACCAACTAGAGCCAAAACCCGACATCATTGCCTAGCTAAATTTCCTGGAACAGATGCACGAACTGGATGTCGTCAAACTATAATTTAGGTTTTCCAAATTCGATTTCCAAGCTACTCGAAATACTAGCTAGCCAAAATACTTTTCCACCGCAAGGGTTGCATTCCACTCTACAAAGTTAGTACTTCAAATCTTATTAAAGTGTTGCATATATGTTCTATAGAATTTTTGCCCACAAAAAATGATTTTTCAACCTTAAGTGATAATCGAGGGCTATTGCGGCAACTTCCAATTAACATTTTTATTAGCTATTTAGGATTACCAAAATGATTCTTCGAACTTCGACACCTGCTAAAACACATAAGTACGATGCTCATGACATGTTTTGGTGTGTTGTTATGCGCGGTAACTCCGAGGGTGTTACAGTTTCCTGGGGCGTCGTACAGGAGTTGGTAGCCGCTCCCAATGTTAGGTTATGAGGATGTTACGCTAGCCGAAAAACAAAAATTTGGACCTCATAAACTAGGATCAACTGCTAGTTATAGATCATGGGATTACCACTAGACGCGCAGGTGCAGCGGAGTAGTCGTACGCGTCATAGCAGTGCCATTCAGTTGCAAGGTCATCCATCCATCCATCCCCCTCGTGCGGTTCGTCCTTGTGCTCCAGATGCAGTACCTCCAAGGTATCCACACGTACAGGGAGGAAGCGTTACTCCTTCAGACTGCTAGGTCTTCAAGGAGCAGCAGGCGCGGGCATGGCATGGGCGGCGGTGGCTGCCAAATGGCGTGGCTTGACCTAGCCCTGTTGCCCACCCCTTGCTTATATAGGCGTCCTAATGAGCTCCCGAGTTGGAGGCCCATTAGTAACCCTAATCTATGTCTAATTTGGGTCCAACCCAAATTAGGCTTCCAGCACCTTAAGCGTGCGACCCTATGGGTTCACGCACATATATACATGGCCCGAGTACTCCTACTTGGCCATTAGTTGATAGCAGCCTCTAGCAAGGCGTCTTAACTCCTATGCGTACGCAAAGATCATATTAGACGAACTACCACAAAACCACATACTTGTTATTCCTTGTCTCACGATATTTGGTCCAACTCATAGGTTAACACTTAACCCAAGCACGGCCATGCATTTCTTGATCTAATCATTAGAGTGATCCAGTGATATCTCTCTCACATAAAGAGGGGCAAATTTTATCTTGATTGTCTATGTATCACAGCATGTTTCCCAACAAACCCAAAAACTACCTTTATAACTACCCTATTACGAAGTAGCGTTTGATAGTCCCTGAGTAGGTCATTTCAGATCTTGAATACATACAACAATCTCAGGTCTAAGGACATAACATACATGATATGTATAGAGACAATTACAACATCTCATGTTGGGTCAATCCAGCCCCATGTCATACATGTGCCCACACTATTAGTTTGACATCTCTGTGTCCATGACTTGTGAAACATAGTCATCAACCAATATATGTGCTGATCTATTATTCATGTGTGTGTCCTCACACGAACTCTGATCAGGGACAACTTTAGAATAACCATACAAGTAAATGAGTTTCACAAACAATTCACATAATTGCCAGTCGATACAAATTATCTTTAATGGATATTCAATGAACACATAATATATCATGGATACAATTGCAATATCATCATCTCTATGATTACCTCTAGGGCATATTCCTAACAATCTTCCACTTGCACTAGAGTTAATCTCGAAGATATCTAATACCCATAGCTCTCATGTGCGCCTCATGCTTAGGCTGTGGAAGAGCCTTTGTCAAAGGATCTGCAACATTCAAATCCGTGTGTATTTTGCACATCTTGATCTCATCTCATCTAACGAACTCTCGAATGAGGTGAAATTTCCGCAGTACATGTTTGTTCTTTTGGTGATTCCTTGGCTCCTTAGCCTACACAATTGCCCCATTGTTATCACAATGTAGATTCAATGGGCTGGACGCATTCGGAAACACACCAAGTTCAATGAGGAACCTCCTCATCCAAACACCTTCCTTCGCAGCTCTAGAAGCTGCAATGTACTTGGCCTCTGCTGTAGAATCGGTCACCGTCTCCTGCTTGGAACTTTTCTAACTTACAGCACCACCATTTATTGTGAACACAAAACCTGATTAAGACTGTGAATCATCCGTGTCATTTTGGAAGCTAGCATCGGTGTAACCATTTACAACGAGCTCCTCCTCACCTCCATATATTAGAAACACATCTTTAGTCCTTCTCAAGTACTTAAGAATGTTTTTTAACAAGTGTCCAGTGACTCTCACCTAGATCAGCTTGGTACCTGCTCGCAACAATTAGAGCATATGAGACATCTGGGTGAGTACATATCATGGCGTACATGATGGAACCAACTGCCGAAGCATATGGAACCTTACTCATGCGCTTTCGCTCATCAACTATTGAAGGACACTGTTTATCACTAAAGCGCATACCATGTGACATAGGCAAGAACCCTTTCTTAGACTGTTCCATGTTGAATCGTTTCAACACCTTATCAATGTATATATCTTGGCTTAATCCTATAAGCCTCTTTGATCTATCTCTATAGATCTTGATACCCAAAATGTATGCTGCTTCATCTAAATCCTTTATAGAAAAAGTATTATTCAGTGAAGTCTTTATGGATTGCAACATTGGAATGTCATTCCCAATCAATAATATGTCATCCACATACAAGAACAGAAATGCAACAACGCTCCTACTTTCCTTCTTGTAAACACAAGGTTCCTCTCCATTCTGACGGAAGCCAAACCCTTTGACCACTTCATCAAAATGAATGTTCCAACTCCAAGATGCTTGCTTTAACCCATAAATGGATTTATGAAGCTTGCATATTTTTCCAGTATTGTTTGGATCAACAAAACCTTCGGGTTGTATCATATACACGTCCTCATCCAAATTTCCATTGAGAAAGGATGTTTTAACATCCATCTACCATATCTCATAATCAAAATAAGCAGCTATTGCAAGAATGATCCGGATAGATTTAAGCATCGCTACCGGCGAGAAAGTCTCGTCGTAGTCAATTCCTTGAACTTGCCGAAAACCCTTTGCAACAAGTCGAGCTTTATAGATGTGAACGTTTCCATCCATATTCCTTTTTCTTTTTATAGATCCATTTGCACTCTATGGGTCTAACCCCATCAGGCGGGTCAACCAAGTTCCAAACTTGATTGTTTCCCATGGAATCTATCTCAGATCTCATGGTACTTTGCCATTTCTCAGAATCTGGGTCCATCATTGCTTCTGCATAAGTTGTAGGTTCATCATCGTCTAACAATAACAAATCCCCACACAACTCATGAATTCTTGCTAACCTTCATGGTTGCGGCGGTGTTTCTATTGCCAAGGGTATCTCAACTTGTTCTGCTACATTAGCATCACTCGTAGAGTCCTTTCCAACTGGCTCATCTTGAACTTCTTCAAGATACACCTTCTGTCCACTTTTCTCTCTTTTGAGAAACTCTTTCTCTAAGAAAATATCGTTTCGAGCAACAAACACTTTGCCCTCTGATCGGTTGTAGAAGTAATACCCTAAAGTTTCCTTTGGGTATCCCACAAAAAAAACATTTATCCGACTTGGGTGTTAGTTTATCTGACATAAGTCTCTTGACATAAACTTCACAACCCTAAATTTTCAAAAAAGACAAACTGGGACTCCTACCAATCCACATCTCATATGGTGTCTTAACTACGGACTTAGATGGTACCCTATTTAATGTGAAAGTGGTTGTTTCTAAAGCATATCCCCAAAACGATAAAGGTAGGTCCGACTGGCTCATCATTGACCGAACCATGTCCAACAAAGTTCGATTACGTCGCTCGGACACGCTGTGTCTCTGAGGTGTTCCAGGTGGCATAAGCTGTGGAACAATTCCGCAACTCTTTAGTTGATTGCTAAACTTGTGGCTCAAATATTCGCCTCCACGATCAGATCACAAGGCCTTAATTTTCTTGACATGTTGATTCTCTACTTTATTCTAAAATTCTTTGAACTTTCCGAATGTCTCAGATTTATGTTTCATTAAGTAGACATAGCCATATCTACTAAAATCATCAGTGAAGGTTATGAAGTATTGGAATCCGCCTCTAGCTGTCGTACTCATTGGTCCACATACATCAGTATGTACAAGTTCCAACAAGTCAGACGCCCTCTCAGGAAAACCTATGAAAGGTGCTTTGGTCATCTTTTCCAGCAAGCAAGCCTCACATGTCTCATATGATTCAAAATCAAACAAAGTTAAAAGCCCATCAGAATGGAGCCTCTTCATGCGATTCTCACTTATATGACCTAAACGACAATGGCACATATAAGTAGGACTTAACTCATTAAGCCGAGGCCTTTTAGCACTAATATTACAGATAGGTGCATCATCAAGATTTAAAATAAATAACTCATTCACAATGGATGCAAAAGCCACAAACATGTCATTCTTAGAGATCACACAACCATTGTCTTTACTCGCAAATGAATAACCATCCTTCATCAAATATGAAGGTGACACAATGTTTCGACTTAAACTAGGAATAAAATAACAATTATTCAACTTCATAATAAATCCTGACGGGAGGTGGAGTTGCATCGTCCTGACATTCAACGCAGCAACTCTTGCATTATTGCCCACGTGAAAATCAACTTCTCCTTTTTCCATGCTTCTACTTCTTATCATTCCTTGCATCGTATTGCAAATATGAGCAACCGATCCGATATCAAATACCCAAGAATTAATATAAGAGTTAGCGAGGAAAATATCCGTAACATAAACAATAAGTGTATGAGCAGCGGGAGTACCTTTAGTGCCGCCATCCTTCTTTAAGGACGCCAAGTACATCTTGCAGTTCCTCTTCCAGTGACCTCTCCCCTTACAATGAAAGCACTCTTCATCAGAAGATGGTCCAGCCTTGGGCGCAGATGGGTTTGACTTAGAGATCTCATCTTTAGCCTTGCCCTTCTTCTTCTTCCAAGAATTGCCCTTCTTAAGTTAGGCTTGTTTTGGACCGCCATCACATGGCTACTGCCAGCACCTTTCTTGATATCAGCCTCTGCTGTTTTAAGCATGCCACATAATTCATTCAAGCCCTTCTCTGCCCCATGCATATGGTAGTTCAAAATGAAGTTCCCATAACTGGGAGGAAGAGACGTGAGAATGAAATCAGTAGCCAAGTCTTGGCCAATTGGGAAGCCTGGCTTCTCCAACCTCTGAGTGTAACCAACCATTTTGATCACATGTGGCCCAACTGCTGTGCCCTCTGCTAGCTTGGTTTCAGCAAAAGCCTTTGAGACATTGAACCTTTCAATCCTGGCTTGAGTCTGGAACATATCATTGAGTGCCACGATAATATCATACGGTGCATGGTTATTGTCGAACTGCATCTGCAGATCTAGTTCCATACAAACAAGCATAAGGCAACTCACTTCAAGGTCAACATCACATGCTTTCTTGTAAGCATTTTTCTCTGCAGCAGGTGCATTATCAGTAGGTTCATCTGGTAATGGGGTGTCTAGAATTTCTTTCTTTTTCTCAGCCCTAAGAACAATTCTCAGGTTGCGGATCCAATTCACATAGTTTGTTCCATTCAACTTATCTTTCTCAAGGATTGAACGCCAAGTAAATGGTTGATTGTTAGGCGCCATTTATCTATAACAAAAGTAATGCAAAATACTAAGACAATGTATCCATGACAGAGTAAACAATATTAAACCTTTAATAGAATCTACTCCTACTAAAATCAATATCCCTCTATTGAAACTTAGTGATTCAAAACCCACAACTAACAAGTTTACTAGTGAGCTTTGGCATCACCGCTAGAAAACATGGTAGATTGGTAAGCAACTCTTTGCTAATCATATCACATATGACTCTTGTTGTTGGGTAGCATGTCTATGCTGTGTCACCCAACTCCTTATGCTCCAAGGTCCCTAACCGTTAGGATGACCTTGTTCAAGTAACCAACCCTTCTGCAGTAAATATCTGATACGAACCTGTCTAGTCAACGAAAACTAGTGGTACCCTAATTTCATAGACCCACCACCGATTGTACAAGACACATGACAGTGCAAGGTTTGGGGGAGCATTTTAACTTAAACATTGCCGAGGGATCGTTCTACTTCACAATCGCATGTAGACAAAAACATTATCGCACATGAAAGTAGAACATAGTAAGAACGGCATTAACATAGATATTGACTTGGTATAGCCCATTGTTCCTTTGGGGATCCCCATCTCCATTGAACTGTTCATCATGATGATCTCCATCTCCATGATCCATGTATGCCATCCTCCAGTGATGAGTCCACCAAGATTAGCTATCACTAACGCAAGGCAGTGAAGTTATATTACATAGTCGCGGATAGAATCATCACAGTTTGGCACGCAGGCCATTACATCAAATTGACAATATCTATGTGGCTCCAGCCATATTGTCATACTCATGACATGCAAGACATGAATTAATTACATACACGCATCACATACACATAAGGGCTATACCGGTCATAAAATCCTGCAAAATAGAATTAACCGTTTCCGACGTCTAAACTTGAAACGTCGAAACACCATTTTCCCGACCGTTTTTCGCAATTCTAAATTCAGCGAAATCGCCAAAGGCATCACCATTGGATGTAAAATTTTCTGTAAATCAATTTTCATATATAATGCGTCTCAATCCGAGGTCGTATGCAAAAGTTACGGTCGTTTTACCGAACAACACTTTTCTTGTACTTAGGCGCCCGGCAGTAGATCCAATCTACCACCGCCGCGCATCATATGCGCTCGGCACTTGACCTAGGTTCGATTCGATCAATCTGATTGATCTCTATCTCGCCATGACTGGGTTTACATGTATCACTTAACTCAGATGCCAAAATTCCGACCGGTACGAGTAGATCGTTACAAGACCAACATAGCAAGATCACGAACCATGATCGGAGACTCATCTACAACCGTGCATATCTCTATATGCAAACAACCGAACCTATAATAAGGCAGCTATGGCTCTGATACCACTGTACGGTTATGAGGATGCTACGCTAGCCGGAAAACAAAAATTTTGACCTCATAAACCAGGATCAACTGCTAGTTATAGATCACGGGATTACCACTAGACGCGCAGGTGCAGCGGAGTAGTCGTACGCGTCGTAGCAGTGCCGTGCAGTTGCGAGGTCGTCCGTCCGTCCGTCCCCCTCATGCAGTTCATCCTTGTGCTCCAAATGCAGCACCTCTGAGGTATCCACACGTACAGGGAGGAAGCGTTGCGCCTCCGGACTGCTAGGTCCGCAAGGAGCAGCAGGCGTGGGATGGGCGGCGACGGCTGCCAAATGGCGTGGCTTGACCTAGCCCTATTGCCCACCCCTTGCTTATATAGGCGTCCTAATGAGCTCCTGAGTTGGAGGTCCATTAGTAACCCTAATCTATGTCTAATTTGGGTCCAACCCAAATTAGGCTTCCAGCCCCTTAAGCGTGCGACCCTATGGGTTCACGTACACATAGACATGGCTCGAGTACTCCTACTCGGCCATTAGTTGATAGCGGCCTCTAGCAAGGCGTGTCAACTCCTATGCGTACGCAAAGATCATATCAGATGAACCACCATAAAACCACATACTTGTTATTCCCTTGCCTCACAATATTTGGTCCAACTCATAGGTTAACACTTAACCCAAGCACGACATGCATTTCTTGATCTAATCATTAGAGTGATCTAGTGATATCTCTCTCGCATAGAGAGGGGCAAATTCCATCTTGATTGTCTATATCTCACAACATGTTTCCCAACAAACCCGAAAACTACCTTTATAACTACCCTGTTACGAAGTAGCGTTTGATAGTCCCTGAGTAGGTCGTTTCACATCTTAAATACATACAACAATCTCAGGTCTAAGGACATAATGTACATGATATGTATAGAGACAATTACAACATCTCATGTTGGGTCAGTCTAGCCCCATGTCATACATGTGCCCACACTATTAGTTTGACATCTCTGTGTCCATGACTTGTGAAACATAGTCATCAACCAATATATGTGATGATCTATTATTCATGTGTGTGTCCTCACACGAACTCCGATCAAGGACAACTTTAGAATAACCATACAAGTAAAAGAGTTTCACAAACAATTCACATAATTGCCAATCGATACAAGTTGTCTTTAATGGATATTCAATGAACACATAATATATCATGGATACAATCGCGATATCATCATCTCTATGATTACCTCTAGGGCATATTCTTAACACCCAGTCGTCGATCACCTTGTTGGTTTGAAGAACTGAGGGCCACGATCCCAATCGCCGGGGACGTGGCTCCTGTCGGTCTAGATGGCCTCTAAGTCAAGGCCTTCATCGCGGATCTCATCCTGTGGTGGGTAGAATCGTACACGCGTCCTGTCAGACCGTATTTGGACGGTGGATCGCCGTACTGGTTGTCACCACCGTGCGGTGTTGTCTTGTCTGCACAGCGTGGTGAAGGGATGGCGTCTGATTGGGCCGAGATGACAGCTGTCCCTTTAGTCCTTGCGAAGTCAGAGCAGTGTGCTTATCTTTGCCAGAGCAGGCATGTTTGGCTAGGCTTGACCTCTCCCCGTTCCTCCCAGGGGTCGTGACGGTGAAGAGGTCGTGAGTCTTCTGTTCGTTATGCGGCTGAGACAGAAGGAAGGGGTCGTGGCTAACCCTAGTCTCGGCGTCTGTCCTTTTTCGCTTGGCTCAGTTGGGCCTCGATCGCTCGGGCTTTTGCTAGCTGATATATTCTGGACCACGTGGCCCGTCAACTAATTGGTGCCTTGTTACACCCCGGTGTTATAATCCCGACAACTTGCAACATACAAAAGAAGACAGAGGAAACACTTAAAACATGCTTCTGAAACACTTGAAACATGCTTTTGAAACACTTGAATCATGCTTTTGAAACACTTAAAAACCATTGCAAACATATGTTGCATCTAGATGAAAACACTTGCAATATATGTATGAAACATATGCAACATCCAGATAAACACACTTACAACATGCGTCCGAAAACACAACTGAAACATTGGTAACTGACCTTTGCAACATATGTATACAACATATGCAACATCCCGATATATACTTTTGCAACGTCTATCTGAAGCATGCGAAAGCATACGCTTGCAACATGCACTTTCAACAAAACTTGGCAGGCGGGCGGGCGGAGCACGGCATAGCCGATCCGGCTATGCGGTAGCGGTGGAGAAGGAGGATGGCAGCGGGTGGGCGGCTACGCAGCCCCCGGTGAGTGCCTATGATGTCCCCAGTGATAAGGCGTGTGCGGTGCCCGCGGTGGAGGCGACAGCAGGACTTGGGTAGGTGCGGCCTCGCCCCGCGAGGCAATAACAATTGTGCGTTCATTGGCGAGAACACATCGCGGCGGTGTGGGCGTGCGACTGTGGTGCAAAGGCCGGCGGGAGGCGCAGTGGAAAGGAAGGCGTGCAGGAGGCGAAGCGGAGCGCAGTCGCGGCAATGCGTGAGTTGTTTTTTGTAAACTGCGGTGACCGGAGGGTTGCAGATAGAAACGGATAGGATAGCCTTCTAGATGTCGGGGTCCAGGAGCGTCCGGCGTGGACGAACGTCTGCTTCACAACATTACCGTAAATTATAAGGTGTGATCCTGATATATTTCAACTCGAGGGTTCACGTGGGGTTCACATTTACATATACCAACACCAATTTGCACAAAATAGTGGGTTGTCATACTGAATAATCTCTAACTTAATTTTGTCAAAATTTGAAGGCGCAAACGTGATATTTTTTTAGTTCTAATAACGTGCAGCTTCAAACATGATGTCAACGTATGAACATAATACTTTTGCTATTATTTGAATCGCCCGGGATGGATCTGGACTTTAAAGCAATTGGATTCGATTGGATGTTGATTTCTTTTCCTTCGATTTTTAATAAAACCTCTCTATTTGGATTTAGATTCCAATCCATTACCACATCTATCTCCACCGCTCATGGTCTCATGGATGACCGCGTCGAAGCCTGCTCACCCCGTTGGCCTCCTTGACCACCATCTTCTCGTAGTCGTCAGACTTCGAGGCCCAGTAGCCAACAAGATACACAGAATGGCATCTGATGCCAAAATCAAATCAAAATGAGAGGCTGTCGTTGTCGTCGCCGCCGCGTGTATGATCGCCCGTCTCGTCTTATCTGCCGGTGCGCAGAGAGATACTCGTACTCCTATTTTGACTGCCAGAGCCAGACTACCAGTTGCAGCTGGATAGCTAGCTAGCTAGCTGCTTGACCCACGCGCGCCGGCCTTCTTCACCTCCACCTTGAGCGACTTGAGGTACCTGACGGCCTCGTCGAGGACGGCCGGCGTGTCCATCCGGTCGGCACCGGGGATGATCCCCTTGAGCGTCCGCACCATCTTCTTCATCCGTTCCTTCTTCTTTTCGCCGCCGCCCGTCTCGTGCTTCCGGCCGCCGCTGTTTCCAGCGTACCCGCCGGACGAGCACGTGGAGTCCGGGGAGCCACCGGCGCGGCAGCCCGGCGTGCGGCCCGTGCTGAGCACGTCGTCCTCGTCGTCGCCGTCCTCCGTGCTCATCAGCGCGTCGATCTCGTCGGTGTCCTCCTTCTGCCGGACCGAGACACCGCCGCCGCCATCGTCACCACCGCAGCCGTGGTACTGGTAGGCGCTCTCGCCGGGGTAGCTCTGGTGGTCGTAGCCGTAGCAGTGGCTGCCGTAGTCGTACCCGCCGGCCGGGTTGCCGAAGTTGTTGGCCAGGGACGGGTGGAACATCACCCGGCTCCGGTCGTACGTCTGGTCGAAGATGACGTAGTTCTTGGGGCAGGTGTCCGACGGCTGGAACTCGAGCCCCGTGAGCGGCGCCGGGAAGTCGTGCTGCCTCTGACCAGCGAGCGGCTCCTCATAGGCAGCAGCTGGCGCGGCAGGATACCGGTCGGTCGCCGAGTAGTAGCCGCCTCCGCCGCCGTTGGCGGCGGCAATGTCGTAGCCGTAGCCTCCAGCGCCGTATCCACCGTACCCGCCGGCGCCGTAGCCACCGTACCCGTACCCGGGGTCTCCCTGCATTGGACCGACCACTCGTGCAGTGTTGCTTGGTCTCTGGCTGTGTTTGTGTGGCAAATCTAGAGAGTTTTCTGACTTCTTCTGATTGCAAGGAATTGAACAGGAACTCGAAAGATTCTTGTTAACTGAAGAAGGAGGCTGGCTAATTTGTGGTTGAATCCAAAATTGTGTTTCGGTTAGTTTGGTTCGGATTTGAGGTTGTTTGGACGGAGAGTTGGGTGGTGAGCGATGGCTCCGTCAGTCTACGTCTCGGGCTTCAGCAGCTGCCGGAAGTATTCAGGCCTGCAACAGGTAATGAATGGAAAACAAATTAGAGTGATATTTGCATGTAGCAGACTATGTAGAATAGTTATCGGTTGCGATTTGTTTTCGTATGAAATATGTTTTACAACTTGTTCTAAAGTGTGTTACAAACTCACTCACAGAAGGATCACAGCTTGAAAAGTGAGAACAGAGCACAAAGAGGGTAGAGCATGCAATTTGGCAAGTTGTATAGACAAGTGCAACAAGATATTAGAGCGCGAAAGGTAAAGTAAGTGCATTTTAGTGTCTAGCAATTTGTGAACAGCATTACAACAATGCCGGTTAAAGGTAGCGACAATGTATGATTGCCAGTTTTTTTGCCGGCTGTGCTTGCTGACACATAAACTAGCTTATCCTATGGACGTCCATTAGAAGCGCAAGCAAGAGTGTAGCAGAACAGAGGAGGAACAGAGCACACATTTCATAGATGAAGAAAGAACATACTATACGTGCAACCAAAAACAGAGTAGCGATGGTGGCGCATTCAGCAACACTACCTACACCAGTTTCTCCAAAAGCAAGTTTCAAAACGCCATCTTTTGACTGCGCAAAGCATTGTCAACACGCTGTCCTATCCCTCACCGTTGACGTGGAGAGCCGCCACGTAGTGGACCCCGGTCGCTTTCCTATCTACAGTTCTACATTAGTCGTAGCATAACAGACTGCACCAAGTTGCTCGCTCGTCCACATATTATGAACAGATGACGACCCGATGCTTTGCAGTTGCAGGCAGCAAAATGCGCATGGGAAAACAAAAATCCGAGAATTGAACAATGCATGCAACGGAAGGAAAGCTGAAGACTCGTTGGTGTGAGATTGAGGGCTGACCTGGCAAAGTTGCGAAGAACGCGACGCGCCACCTGTCAAACGGCGGCGTCCCGTCGAGGACTCGAGGCTCCTCCGGCTGAACCCAAAGCACACGCCCTCCACAGCCCCAGCAGCCGTCGACGATCGGAGCGGCGCGAGATCACAGGATGACAACGCCGAAGAACACCGCCCGCCGCACGACCGTCGCCACCCACGGCATGCTTCCTTCGCCTACTACGCCTGAAACAGCAAAGCTCTGATGAAGGCATCTGGAAAACTGGAACGGCCAGCATGTATGTAGGAGCAGTGATCGAGGTCATACCTATCACGGCTCTCTGAAACGAAACGACGACACCAATGGAGGAGGGTGAGCGACAGGAAGGAAGGAAGGAAGGGAGGGAGGGATGGAGTGAGCCGGCAAAGGAGGGGCACAGGGTTTTGTTTTATACTGCTAGCGTAACGGATGACCAGCGAGCGAGCGGCCGGTGGTGGGCTGGATGGATGGACGCTGCGACGGTCCGATTGGTCGCCTCCCCTTCCCTGCCTCCTGTTGCTCGCTCGTTTCCTTTTCGAGGCACTTCTTTTGAGTGTGTGTGGTGAGATGGTGGTGGAGCGGCGAGGCGGGCGGGCAGCAGTGCCGAGCGCAGTGATGGATGGGAATGGATGGATGGGGCGCGGAGCCGGAGACGAATTAATGAGGTGGCGTGCGCACTCGATGGGTGCTGTGGGTGCGCGTGCCGCTTCCCACCGTGCCGCTCTCCTCCCCCGGCCAGGCACCCGCACCCAGGCCCCGCCCGCCACACCATCCGCCGCCGCTGATCCGCGGGTCCCCGTCGCGGGGAGACCCCACGCGTCAGCGAGGGGGGGCGCGCCGGGGCGCCGTCGGAGGGGGTCAATGGAGGTGGGCATCGTGGCAGAGCAATCCATCCCAACTTCCCGAGCACGAAGCAGGCTGGCTGGCGAGCGAGCAAGCACGCCCGCACGCCCGCACGCTGAGGGCATTATGCGGCGCGCGTGGAGGGAGCGCACGGGCGGGGCGTCGGATCGGCATCGTGCGCCGGAGGGGGTGCCGGGCCCCGCCACCGGCGCTGCGCGCGTGCCCCCGGGGCCATCGATCGCGCGCCTAGGGACGCTGGGCGGTAGGCCCGCGCAGACGCAGCAGGGCACAGGGGCTAGCCATCATGCTGCGGGAGTTCAGAGGATCTGTATTCATCATGTCAATACCCTAGATTTTTTTTTTAACAAACAAACACTTGGAGAGATATTCATGTGTACCGTTCTGTTTACCAGTGGTAGTAGTGCGTAAGACAAAAAAAGAAAAAAATCACTTGAGAAGGCAGGATTCTTTTATAAAGTTCCTGTAAATTTTTGGGTTCCTCAAATCGTTTTAACAAAAATTGCGCTCTTGTAACTTAGGTACCGTTTGGATTCATAAGGATTTTACAAATCCAGATAAAAAAATCTTAAAAGCCTAGAATCTCACCCAAACACTCTAGGATTCTACAAGATTCTAACACATAGACACATAATCTAAGAAAATCAAAGATTATTTTTATCCAGAATCCGGATTTTAGAATCCCATCAAAACAATGCCCTTAAGCATACGTGGTAATTTCATATGGACATACACTTCGCTGAATTCTCTCCAAGTGACCCTGGCAAATATTTACAAACATGTTTGTAGCCAATGTTACCGAAGGTTGGACCATATGTATACCTAAATGACAAATTTTTGGGTTGTACACTTAGATTGAATGCATAATAATACGCCTAACACGCTAGCGATGTTGCCTAAATGAGTTAAAAGTTTTTAAAAAATGAGTTAAAAGTTTATCCAATTATCTCTAAATTTGGCTGCCTCGTTAAGATGGTGGGTTACTTTAATATGCACAAAATAAACCATTCCAAAACAATATTGTTTACTAACACACCATGCACATTTCGTGGAGGCTCTCTACGTGACTCTCTATCACAAAATTTAGGGAAAAAAAACATACCAACTCCAATAAACTATCTAAACCACTATTGATATTTTCCACTCTCCGCTTTTGGGTAGCTATATGGCTCGATAAATGTACTATATGGTAGTTTTTTTATGATTTTTTTACATAAAGAAACTTATAATAAGCTATTGGAGTATATGACGAATAATAATTAGAGAGTCCATTAAAGACACAATCTGCTTGGGTCGATAATTAGGCTACGTTGTCATCCTTTGACCGCACTCAGCTTAACCCTCGATCCAAGCAGTCAACCTGGTGTACTATCCATATAGCACATGACTATGCAACCTCCATCCATGATCAATTGTAAGAACATGATTCTCATGGTTCGCCATAAGTTTACATCACATTAATAAAAAAGAGGTACTTAGTTTACAACATGTTGTTCATCACTTAGTTCATAACACATCAGAGTCCGGTGAAAGTCTTAAACACAAATAACGTAAGTTTGTTTTCGTTACATGCCCACGGTTGTGCCAACATGGTGGACCTACGCGTCATAAGGCAAGTCTGTTGGAATATATGGGCCTGGCCTAATAAGAATTTCTGAATATTTCAGAAAAATCTCAAAGGCCCATTCATGTATGCAAAGAGGGAAAGTGGAAACTCTTTAATCCTATCTTACTTGTGGAAGTGAACGTATTCATGCTTAAATACGAAAGTCCTCTCCATTTTTCTCAAGTGTAGTGTGAGGAAGAGAAAGGAAGCCCACATGCGTGCGCTCACCTCGCCGATCTATTATTGTCGTATGCTTGCTGTTTTGATAACGATGTTGGTCATCGTGTCGTTGCTCATGTTGGCCAATCTAACTAGTATGTTAGGCTTCACATGCTATCTAAGGGTTGTCATGATTAATGTTCTAACTTTAATCTCAAAATTGCCTACTTTGTCAACAGGGCTCTAGTACTTCCAGCGCGTAAAAGTAGAGTAGATTTTAGGAAACTTTGTGCTCATTTGTTGCTCTCCCAAGCTTGTTATACCTCACTTGTATCTAGTTATTTGAGTTACTTCATACTCTTATGTCACATAATCTAATTGTTATAGTTTACACACCCACTATACTTTGATACATTAATTGTGATATAATCAAAATTCCACCTTTAATAAAACAAACATGATACCAACTCCAGGGTAAAATGCTATAATGTACTTCTATGCGCTTGCAGAATCATACTATTTGAACATAAGAAATAGCAATTGATATCAAGTATCATTGATTTTTTTTTAGAATCACATTATTTCAGTGGCGTAATTATTTCGACTCTGTCAGTTCTCCTTTAGTTTATTGCGGCGGCCAACGAGCGTATGACACGAAAACGCTGTAAGATAGTAGTACGGCACAAAGGATTACTCTGCATCTGCATGTAAGTGGCGTGATCAGGCTATCATTGGACTGGTGGACGGAGGTTAATGCTAATCCGAGCCGGCCGTCCGAAGCACCGGAGGCTGTCATGGCAGTGGCGACTTACGACCTCGTAAGTCGTAATCGCAATCCCAGCTGGGCTTCGGGGAGACGCATGCAGACGCTCGAGCGAGCCGCCGCCCGTGCCAGGGCCCCGCTCCCAGGGCGCACACTCCACCTCGTCGGCGTGCCCCCTGTCGGTCCGCCGTGGAAGCCATCATCGCCGTCAAGTGCCATCATCATACGGCTGGCCGCGACGACCGAGCGCCGGGCGGGGCGGAGCCGATGCCAGCAGCTCTCCGTTCCTTGTTCCGGCCCCGCGTGAGCACACGGAACGAGTGGGAGTGCGAGCGAGCACGCAGCGCGTAGTGGAGTAGGGGAGCAGCAGCATTGCGATTTGCGCGCGCCACCGCCACACCACTCAAGCGCGTGTGCGCGAACTCACTCCTGGCTAGCTGTGGCCGGCCGGAAATCCTCAGGTTATCCGCACTCATGGACCTCTATACGTCCTAGTCAGTAAGATTCTTTTCTCTATACTCAATTCTTCCGCACTCATCCATCTTCTATATCATCCTCTATCCACTCTATCTACTGTGGGACCTACTTATCACTTTATCTAAATATATCCATGTGTGATCTAGTTTTGAAGAATTTATTGAGACGAATTTAATGGTGCAATCGAAACTTAATTTGGATTTTTGGTTTGTGAGTTATAGTATTTTTTCCTTTGTTTAGTTAGTAGGGCCCGCCACTGCCCACTATAGAATAAGCACTATACCACTCTAAGGCTCCGTTTGGCACGGCTCCGCTTCACCAGCGAAGCCATTTTTTGTGTTTCAGCTCCATGAACAGCTCTATCGGTGGAGTTAGAGCCGTTTCGGTAAAAAACAGCTCGACATGTAGAGTTTCTTAAAACATGCTCTCACAGAATGCCACGTAGGATGAGGTGAAGCCGGGAGAAGCCACTATTTTTGGCTCCTTCTCACCCCAAAGCTCTATGAGAGCACGTTTTTAGGGGCTTCATCGGTGGAGCCATTTCATTTTACCCCGTCTAACAGAAAACGACTCCAAACAGCTCCTGAAGCCGCTGGAGAAGCCCTGCCAAATGGGGGCCTAAATAGAGTAAGAAAAATGATATAGTATCGTTTTAGAATACCCAGTACAATAATTTTTATTCTGTATTCATACTCTAAAACTTTAGAGTATCGTTTTAGAGTAGGATAGTCTCATCTTTTACGCTCATTGACGTGAAACTCTTCACTGCCACATAGTACGCCTAGTAGATGCTACAGAAAAGGTTTTTGTCTACAACTGTACGCTGTGGGTGTGTCTTATGCAGCATTATACTTTTGGTATGGGGCCCGCACCATGATACGAACTTGAGGTGACCATCCAATATGAATATGGGGTACCACTGCACTGAGATTGCAGGCGTACAGTGCCCCAGTAATCTAACCTATCATTTCGCCAGATAAGCTATATCGTACTGTGAAAGTGAATTGGCTATCGCTTGTATCTCACAATTACTCTTTTTTTTTGTTTCAAATAATAAGTTGTTTCTTAAGCTATATAGTCTTTCCTGGCCTCTGTTCTCTTCGCTGACAAACAAAACACCATTGGCTGATTTATTGTGAGACAAAAACACCGTACCATTTGATAAGTCAGATTGATAACTTCAAGCGAACATAATATACCAAAACTAAAACAACTGAATTTCTTTACGGCTTTTGCCGCCGAGCGAGCTACCACGCCCCCGCCCGTGTGCGTTGTTGCTTTGCCTCCGCCCACGGCATGGAGGTCACTACTCTACTTCTCATGCTGCGCACTCGCTCGGGGGAGACCACCATAGCGTGCCAGCTCTAGGCCACGTTGTGGATCGGATGTTCGAGGTGGATACGCAATCTATACTAGCCCTATAAGAAATGTCATGTTTACTTGTCAAAATACCCTGTACTCTTTCGAATTAAGAAATGCCACTAAATATCACAATATATTGTATTGGCATCATAACCGGAAAGAAAAGACTACTAGCAAAAAAAAAAAAACATGTTCTATTATGCCAGTCTCAATGGAGAGTTTCATTAGGTTGTTTCTAAGACTGCCACGTCATTTAAAATGAAATGAAACTTGGATGAAATACCTACTCTCAATGGAGAGTTTCATTCCGTGGTTTCATAGGCATTTAATTCTAAGACTCATAGAGAGTTGGTAATCGTGTCATGAGAGTTTCATCTAGATGAAACCCATTTCTTCTCTCTTCTTAAATACACTGCCATGTCATCAAAAGTGCCTATGTGGCAATCCATTTAATGCAAATGAAACTCACGTGAAACTTTCACTGAGACTGGAAGTACGTACGACAGAGCGCATTACCTCTACTCTCGTACAGTACTGTACGTGTCAAACAGTCAATGTGTGAGCCGTTTTAATTAACTAATCAAACAATATTCCATGCTGGTGAAGCAGCAGTCAGTAGTCTCTATAGGCAATGATGCGTGCGCTTTTTGCCCCCGATCCAGGCCGATCCCCCCCCTGGTGAGGCGGCAGCAGGAGGGCAGGAGGCCTATATCTGCCTGGGGGTTCTCGCCAGTCGCGCCACCAGCCCCGAGGCGTATCATGAGCCCCGGCGCACGGTAGCCATGATGACTCCGAGCCTCGCCTCCTCCCACGCACCGCAGCGTGGGGGATTCTTGTTTGCGCTTTTCCCTTCTGTTTGACGTAATCATGCGGAGCTGCCCGCGTGTCGGCCTCCTGTCCGGCTCCTCTGTTTGTCTCTCGTGTCTGCAGCCATTTCATCGAGGTGGATACAGGATACTACTCGAGACGACACGGCAACTCGGCGACAGTACGTACGTGCCCATGTCCGTCCTCTCTGCTAACTCGATCCATGCGCGAAAATTTTATACTGGGAGAATGTTCCATTATCCTTCATCGTTCATCCAAGCGTTGTACGGGTGAAGTGAAAAAAAAAACCCTAGACTGGCTTTCAACCAGTGACGGAGCTGGTCAATGTTCATCCTTGGGCTACAATCAAAATGTATATACCATTCTTAGGTCCAGTTTGGTTCCTAGGTGATTTTTAGAGTCTGGATAAAAAAAGGGGGATTGGAGGATTGAACTTCTTGAGGAATTTTTTTCCTATACTTCCTTTTGGTTCACAATAGACAAGAAAGTACTCCCACCGTTTCAAATTATAAGAAGTTTTGTTTTTTCCAAATATGTAACATTTACTATGCGTTTACATATACAGTATATCTAGATACATCATAAAGTAATGTATCTAGAAAAGCCGAAACATCTTATAAGTTAAAACAGGGAGGAGTATTTCATAGGATTGCAGTCTTATAGCTAAATTTCATAATAAAAAAACAAGAGCTCAGGCCACTTGAAAACTTTCCTGGCGTGAAAAGAAATTGCTTGTGTGTAGCTCACGTTTGTTCGCGGCGGTAAAACACAGGCTTTGTGTTTCTTCTAGAGGGGATTTGGGCCTTTGTTTTACCTGAGCTCTTACAAAAGGTCCTCCCATCCACTTTCCTTTATTTTCAATTCCTATAGAATTATGGAAGTATTTTGTTTCTTGAGTTTTTATCTTCCTATATTTCCCCTATCCTATGTTCCAAAGGGGCCTTTATTACAACTCTAGAAAAATCTATATAATCAATTAATCATTCATGGAACTTTAGATCGCAGAGTTCAACATTAAAATAGATCCTAAATAGTTGGTTTTCAGAATGGGAAGTTTAGGTGTTTGCTTGCTTTCTGCCAAAAGTTTCGATCGTGTGTGTCGTGCCCTGCTTCTTTGGCCTCGACCCACAACGGCATGATGTTGGGTCGCTGATCGCAGACTAGTGCGGGTGCGGCTAAGGCCAGGTGAGGCAATCACTCCAGTGGCCTTAGACATACTCTGCTTTCAATAGTGTCCCGTGTCTTGTGACCTATTTTTTATTTTCCTTGTACATAGGAATACCTGGAGCCAGCCAATTTTTTCTATCTAGTTTGTAGGAGTCCATGACAGCTGTGTATTTGGATCAAAAGGTGGTCTATATGTCTGATAAATATAATCTATATCTATATCTCTTCTTCTCTACCAAATATATTAATTAAAGAGCCAAATGTCCACTTTGGCATGTGATTAGAAAACATTAAATCCCATTCTGGCCCACTCCTTGTTTTTCTGTTGCTTAGAAAGTATGGTTAGTTTCAGTTTTATGAATTTTCTATTGCTTAGAAAATATTTTTATATGTTTCTCAAATTTTTTTGACAAAGGAAAAGTGATTGTATTCAGTTTTGTTTTTCTATAAAGAAGGGAGACGTTCTTTTCCTTGTTCCCGGTTCAAAAATCCCATTTTGGCCCAATACTTCTTTTTCCAGGGCCTAGTGTATTTGTTTTTTTTTTTTGACGCGCCACGTACACCATGCTAGCTGGGCCGAACCCTCTCCCAGTGGCAGCCTTGCTCTCTCTCTCTCTTCGTGCTCGTGGACTGGCCGGTTTTCCTGGCCCAACAGTGAAGTTGCCGCCCCTCTTTTGCCTCTCTCATCGCTGCTTTTTCTTTTTTTTTACGCCTCTCGTCTGGGTACAACTGTAATATTTGTTCATGTACAGACTTATACCAACCTTACACACGCACACCATACTCACACTACGCATACACAAACAAATCTACAACTACATTCAGAACACATCGTGCCTTTCGTGAGATCACCACGTCTATCCATGGCTCCGTAGACGATGGATACCATGGCGGATAAGCCTGGCTGATAAGTTCAAGCGAACATAAATCTTAACGTTTTATTCTAGAAATTCGGTCAAAGTTTAAAAAGTTTGATTTAAGACAACTCCAAGAATCTGTTTATTCAGAGACAAAGGGAGTATATATTAACGAGACGACTAGCGTCCGGACGCCCCCGCTACACTCCATTTCTCACGCTTGCACTAGCACGCCCTCGCCTGCGCGCCTGGGTTTCACATGCCCAAGTGGGGCCCGCGTCGCCCGGGCGGGCACCGCCAAACCGTGCACGTGGACCATCCGCGTCCCCTTCGCTTCTCACGCGCATTGCAACATGTGCAACACCCGATCTAGTTTTGAAATATCTAGATCCAATACTTGCAATATACGTCTGAACATAGATGAAACACTTCAAACATGCATATGAAATACTTGCAAACACATGAAAAACACTTGAAACCACTGCAAGCATATGCAACATCCAGATAAAACACTTGTAACATACATGTGAAACATATATAACATTAAGATAAACACACTTGCAACATGTGTCTAAAAAACAAATAAAACATTGGGAACAGAAGCTTGCAACATATCTGTACCATTGCAACATATACAGCATCTCAATCTAATTTTGTAACTTACCAACGAAGCATCTGAAACACTTGAAACATATGCTTGCAACATGTATTTTTCACCCTTCTTCTGGACGACACAGAGCAGAGTGGGAAATGACTAGTTCCGGCCAGCCAACGACCGAGGATGGCAGCATAGCCTAGCAGCGGCCTGCTGCGCCTGTTCCTGGCTTTGTCCCGTCCAGCGACGACCCCATCTCCTGGCCGCCTAGCCACACATAGCAACCGAAAGTAGCCGCATATCTTGGTGAGGTCGGAGAGGATGCCCACAAGGAGCGACGGGGCAGACGGCGTGGCGGCGGGGTGCGGGGACACGGAGCGGCGCGCGCGGCGGCTGCCTGTTAGGGTGGGCGGCTGGGAGTCGGGAGGGCAGGTTGAGGAGCGGGTGCAAGAAGTAGCACACGTGCTCTCGTATGAGCAGGCAGCGGCTGCGTTTCCCGTTTGAAGGATGAAGAGGATTTGACGTTGGGGCCTGCGTGTAAGAGAGGGGGAGGGAATAAGTGAGGTGGGCCGGTTGGGCTGCTGGCGGTTTGGCCCAGGGAGAGGGAGCGAATGCGTCCAGACGGGAGTCATAGGATGGATGGCCGCGGCTTATCATTAGCGATATATTAATTTAGCGGCATCTAAAATATACTGTAGCAATGTCGCAATCAATATTATGCCATGTATGTAATCAAACATTTTAAATACTCCATTCATCAAAAAGAACTTGATGTTTTAGTTTCATTTTCTAAGTCAAGTTATCTTAAGTTTGACAAAATATTTTCCATCCGTATCCGAGTATGAATCCATTTAGGGTAATTTAGATCCATATGTACGGATATTTAGTATTCGATAGGGCATCCATACACGAATACACAAATAGAATATATTCTCTCTGTCCTGTAATATAGTGCATTCTAGCATTCAAAATTTATCCTCAAATATTGCATTCTAAGGACAAAAACTAGTTTTGCATTAAATATTTTCCATTTATAAACCAATCACCATTAATCATGTTGATGATAGTGTTTGATTAGGAAATAAAATGACGGTATATGGTCTTTTATGTTCTCTTTTAATATGTCTTAAAATTCCTAGAATGCACTATATTACAGGATAGATGGAGTATACGATGTTGTTATCCTTTCGTAACTTATCCGACACAGCTGACACCATCCGTATCCGATTCCAAGATATACTTTAGCTGTATTCGCAATCATAAATATCCATACGCATTTGATCGAATGCATTCCTAGCCAGCGCTGGCGATGGGGTTGAGGTGCCCCGAGCTTTTCTCCTCTGATTAGAGTTTGAGAAGTGAGAACGACTCGTTTTTAGGGACAGAGGGAGTAGAGCCGAAGAGAGCACCAAAGGAATCGTTGTCATGGAGTTTCATTGAGTTTGGTTGTGTGTTGGTAACAGTAAAGGATGGATTCTCTTCTCCCCTCTCCTCATTAACACCCTGCTAACTAAGGTACTGTTTGGATGCCTCTAGCTTTTGGCAGTTTTTAAGAATCTTCCTTTTGAAAACTGGGTGGAATCCAAACTGAAAGCCCAAGTTTAGTTTTGGTAATTAATGACACCAAGTTGCTAATGCTATTGTATCAAGTGTGATTAAGCTAGGCATAAGCAACATGTGATGGAGGTGGAAATGGCATGGAGAGATGGCCACAAGACCACATGATTTGGTGCATGAAATGATGAGCAAGATCATGGTGGAGACGCACATAATATGATGGACATGATGATCAAGTGGAAGAGAAGGATCTAAGAGCGCAAGGCAAAGGTATAACCATAGGATTTTCCTTTTGCCGGTCTAAGATGAGTAGAGAAGTGATTGACCTGGTTTAGGATACATAGCCGACTATCAAGAGGGGCAATCACGGTTAGCTCGGGAATCAAGTGCCACTAGATCAATGTCTTGAGCATATGCATTAGGATCTAGTAGAGAGCTAACATAACGCCTTGGAAAATATTTGTAAAATGCTAACACACATGCACATGGTGGTGTACACTTGGTGGTGTTGGCACATTTGCGAAGGCGGTGGTGTTTGAGCGGTAGTAAGGGGTTTGGGGTTCGCTCTCCCTCCCGCCGAGCGTGCGAGCGCGGGATTCAGGCGTTTTTGAGGAAATGAAATGCCTATTTTCTATTGCGTCGGAGGCGAGAAAAGGTGGCGGAAGTCCGAAATGGTTTTCACCGAAAAACAGTGACCGGACGCGGTCTCGGTTTGACCGGACGCGTCCGGTCAGTTCAACACGGCGCGGGCACTAGGGTTTGTGACCGGACGCTGGTCTGGCCTGACCAGCGCGTCCAGTCAGTTCACCTGTGCGCAGAAGGAGAGCGCGCGACCGGCGTGTCCGGTCCCTCACGGAACCAGAGCGTCCGGTCAGGCGTCCAGAAGGGTAGAGTGTTGATCGGACGCGCGACGCGTCCGGTCACGTGCGATCGGACGCGTCCGGTCTCGACGGGAGCTTACTAGAACGCGACCGGACGCTGGCACTGTCGCGTCCGGTCAAACGCTAGAGCGCGTCCGGTCAGGGCAACGGCTAGTTCTGACGTGCACTATTCACGGTTGTCTTGTAGTGACCGGACGCGTCCGGTCACCCTGACCGGAGCGTCCGGTCAGCGCGATTTCAACTGAGTCGTCCGGTAACGGCTAGCTGCGTACCCCTTCGTTATAAATAGACGTTGGCCGGGGTTTGAGGGTATCTCTTGCACATTTTGAGACCTAGAGACATCCTTTGAGCTAGAGAACAACCCCTCCACTCATCTCTTTGCTTGGTTGCACATCTTGAGTGAGATTGAGTGAGATTTAAGTGCATTGCTTGAGAGTTGCATTCTAGAGGCACTTGATCTTCGAGTTGCTGCGGATTTCTTGTTACTCTTCCGTGTTTCCTGACACGGTAGACGGCTTGGAGCAGCGGAGGTGATTGAGCTCGCAATTGGAGATTGTTGGAGCCCTCACCAAGTGTTGTAAGGGGTTCTTGATCCTTCCCCGCGGGAGTTCGCAAATTGGATACTCTAGTGGAGCTCGTGGCTTGGAGGATCCCCATCTTGTGTGCGGTTGTGCGGCGCCCGCCGAGGGCTCGACTCTTGATAGTCGATTAGCTCGTGAACCGACAAGTGGGTGTATCGCCACAACGAGGAGTAGCTTGCCGGGAAGCAAGTGAACCTCGGTAAAAAATCTTGTGTCATCCCTTTACCGAGGATTTCTCTTGTGGTTGATCATTGTGATTGATTCTTTGAGTGCATTACTTCTCTACATCGTTGGTATAAGAATCAAGTCACTTGCTCTTCATTTTCTTGTACTAGTTCTAGTATAGTTTGCTTAGTGTAGCTTTTATCTCATAGGAGTAAGTAGCTTAGTGACCTAGTCTGGTTGGTGTGTATTAGAGATCATAGCCTTGCTTCACTAGATTTATATAGGTGGTTTGCATAGTATAGTTGAGCTAGTGCTAGAATTAGCATAGCCATCTTTTATACTAACGTGGTTGTCTAGTGAAGCTTGTAGAATTTTAAATAGGCTATTCACCCCCCTCTAGCCATTTGGACCTTACACAAACACCCGTAGTTTTTGTCAAATTCTTAAAAACCAGTAAGTTATTAATACTCAGCTTTTGCCAGATTCTTATGACCTATAAAGTAATAAATGAAGTCAGATTCTTAAAAAATGGAGAGATCCAAATACCTTCACCAATTTTTGCTCATAATCCATATTTTAAAAACTAAAGGCAAAAACTGGTTTTCAAAAATCTAAAATTGATCCAAACAGGGCCTAAGCAAATGTGCTGATAATCACACGTTTGCTTGGCACATTGAGAGTGGAGACCACCCATCCCCACCATCCCCTGTGGAGTCTCAATGGGAGTTTCCTCAATGGCCCATTGATAATCACATGTTTCGCGTGCATCACGTAGGCATAGAATTTTGTCTGCAGCAGTGGAGTCCGTGTAGTGCGTGTGGAGAAACCGTGCAAACACGTCCCAAGGCCACATGGTTCGAGAGTGATTGACACACTACAACGCTCGGACTACCGGCAACCATTTGTATGGCGCATATGCAGTGTTGGATCAGCCTCAGACGATTTATTGGCCGAGAATTCTGAGAAATATCTTTTGTTTGAATGGTGCTCCCGTGCTCTCCTTCCGATGATAAGGTTTGCGTTTTGTGGTGGAAAAACGGTGGTGTCCAGCCTGCAACATATTTCATTTCTTTTATTAAGGAAGAAACCTCCGACTAATAATCATTTTATTATTTTTTGTATTTTATCAGTCGGATTTAAATCTGCTCACTCGATTTAAAAATTTGACTTGAGATGGGTTATCAAATTTTACTAATTTTATTATACGATTTAGCGGCCAATTTTGCCGGTGGCAGGCAACTTTGCCATCAACTACGAAGCACCTAAGGGCGTCCGCGTTTGTACTGCTAATCAAGAAAATTATATATATAAATGACTACAACTTTGTGTTGTAGAAATTATATATATATATTACCCTACAGTTGACTACAAAATAACTTATTATGTAGCCACTTTGAGTTACGATAATTGCTATACTAATTTACGAGATTATAGTAACTCCTCACTATGTGATTTACTATAACATTATGGTAAATATCCCTATGTGATATATATATATATATATATATATATATATATATATATATATATATATATATATATATATATATATATATATATATATAGGCAAATTTCTTTTTACACGTACGTGTAGCTACTCGTAGTAGAGGAACGTGGGCGTCCGGCGTCCGGCGCGCGCTCGTACCTAACGGGCCGATGACGGCGTTCCATATATATATATATATATATATATATATATATATATATATATATATATATATATATATATATATATATATATATATATATATACGCTATTCTACACCTTAGGTGTAGAATATTATTCTACACCACAAGTCAAAATTGAGTAGAAAAAATACTGAGTACTACTGAACAATGTTCAGTATCACTCAGTACTACACCCAGCACTACGAAAATACTGAACAATACTGAAACGTGAGTACTGAACAGTACTGAATTTTGTTCAGTATAACAGCTTGGTGTAGAATAGTATTCTACACCTAGGGTGTAGAATAGCGTGTATATATATATATATATATATATATATATATATATGGCACCGGTCTCTCTCACAGATCACTGTAGCATACCCGTTATGAACAATACATACCTGTTAATAAAACAGTCCAAACCCGTTATCAACAGTAACGGATTGCGGAACAGTCCCGTTCGAACCCGTAATCAACAGTAACAAAATTACCCGCTATGAACAGTACATACCCGTTAATAAACAATCCAAACCCATTACCAACAGTACAGATTGTGTGAACAGTACCATTCGAACCCGTAAGCAACCGTACGAATCCCATTACCAGTACGCATCATCTTAAAAAACAAAATAAAACATCCGTGCTTTGCACGGGCTTCTGTTAGTTATTATAGAGTAATCCATGGTCAAAGGTTTGTCCTAATTAATTAAATAAAATTAGAAGGCTTGTAACTTCGAGTTGAACGAGTATGTCATGTTTCGTATCGTGACAAAACGAGGGTCCCACGGTAAATTGTCGTATTTATCAGTGTGCATATAGCATATCCAAACCATAAGTAAAGTTTACATGTGGATTGCGGATCCTCCATGTCATATCTGACCATGCACGGTGCATCTGCCTTAAGGTTCGTATGCAGCTCTACACATGGTAGACGTTGTAACCCAGTTTTCTAGTACTCTAAGACTACCCGCAGTGGGTACTCTAAAACGATACTCTAAAGCTTTAGAGTATGAATATAGAGTAAAAACTGCTGCACTGGGTACTCTAAAACGATACTCTATCTTTTCTCTCACTCTATATTTAGAGTAGTACGGTGCTTACTTTATACTCTATAGTGGCGGGCCCCACTAGCTAAACAAAGAGAAAAAATGCTATAACTCATAAACCAAAAATCCAAATTAAATTTCGATTGTACCATTAAATTCATCTCAATAAATACTTCAAAACTATATCACACATGGATATATTTAGATAAAGTGACAAGCGGGTCCCACAGTGGATAGAGTGGATAGAGGATGATATAGAGGATGGATGGGTGCGGAAGAATTAAGTATAGAGGAGAAAATCTTGCTGACTAGGACGTATAGAGGATGAATATAGAGGTCCATGAGTGCGGGTAGTCTAATAGAGCCAAACTTTTCTTCTAGTTTATGACAAATAAGTTAAACTTGACACTAGTTAGGATTTTGTTTTCAACGAATAGGATCCACACAAGTTTTAAAAATAGTTTACAAACCGAAACAAACATAAATATATGTGAGGTGTGCTTTGCTTGTTTGCATTGGTTTGTTTCAACTTGGTGGTACTATTCCATGAAAGCCCTTCGTTGTTTTCAAATCAAAATCCTTCAACCCCCGTGTTTTAAATGCTGGAAAATAATCAAGAAGGCCAGCCATGTCATGTCAGGGCGGCGCCGACTGACGTGAGTATAAGGACGTGGCCTTGCTCTCCCTGTAGGAACATGTTCGTCAGATGGGCAAGCTCTGTTCAGCCTCGAGCTTCTCAGTATGTGCAGCGTCCAGGCTGCCTCGCAGTGATGGAATGCGGATATCACCTTTTATCACATTTTAATTCAAATATAAAAATTGATACGGACATTTTTTAATACGAATATAAAACAGATGCCTCGAATTCAAATTTCTATTTAAATATTTACTCAATTCAACTCAAAGTGTCTATTGTTGAATTCAACAGACATGAATAAATTTTTTCTACTAAGTTCATCGTTAACCAAAGTGAACTAAATAAAAGTGCACTTCTAATAATCTCCAATATCGAAGTAAAATAAATTATAATGGATAATATTTAATAAAATAATAAGTGAAGTGAAGAAATTCAAATAAAAGTGGTAGAAAACAAATAGCCAATTTGCTTTATCAATATTTTTTGGAAATACAAAATTATTACACAAGCAGTTGTGTATATAACATAGACAATGATGGCTCATAAAATAATATAGTTATCAATAAATATTTAATAGTTAAATATATCAACTAATCAATCAATATTATATCAGTATAAATATTTATCAAACTGTATAAAATAATTTACACCAATAAATACATAAACTAAAGTATTGAAATATTTTACGACAACAAATATATTAGGTTTAAACTATTATGTACCATTAATAATTTTAAATTAATAGTAAAAGTTATTTAGATATAGTGATATACTATTAAATGGTTTCAATGAAGCATGAGTAATAATAAAATTAAATAATTGGTCACCCATTGTGGAGAGAAAACTTTTAAATAGGTTCATGATACCTTGGTTTTTTGTGGATACGGATACTATCGGATATTGTCGAATACAGATCTAGAATCGAATAGAGAAAAATAATGGAAATCGAATTCGGATACATCCATTTAGTATACATATTAGAAACAGATACGAAATCGCAGATAAATCTGTTAGTAGAAATCTTGTATCTAGTAGATAGTAGATAGCAGATAGCAGATTATAGATTATACAAATGTCATTTTTGAGTAATCACACAATTTCAAATTTGACCAAATCTAAATATTAATAATACCAAATAACTATGACTAGAGTAGTCATGAAATATATGTTTATAAAATACCTATTTAGAATCATAAATGTATTAATATTTTCTAAAACTTACTCCGTAAGTTAGATTGGCTGAATCTAATCTAAATCTAGAATTGTATTTGGATGAAGGTTGTATATTATCTGACATAACTTGTTTGAGGCAGTTTATAAGTTGCTTATAGTCAAAATAAGGTGAAGTAAGTTTTTCTTTTTGCATCTTCTTTTGCCACATTTCTCCCCACAGCTCCCATTTATACTAAAACGTACTCCCTCCATCCCAAATTATAAGACATTCCAAGAATCTTGGAGAGTCAAAGGATCTCAAGTTTGACCAAATTTATATGATAAGATAATAATATTTATAACACCAATTAAGTATCATTAGATTCTTCATTAATTATATTTTCATAATATACCTATTTGATGATATAAATTTTTGTAATTTTCTCTATAATTTTGGTCAAACTTAAGATGCTTTGACTTTCCAAGATTCTTGGAATGTCTTATAATTTGGAATGGAGGGAGTAGAACGTAGATCAAACCAACTTGATCGTGCTTTTCTTACGTTTGTGCAGGCGTGCAGCTTCTCAGAGAGAAGCGGTATGAGCCATTATATGACCATAACTCCGATAATGTTGTATATGATCGGAAGTGTTGTGATGACACCGCCCATCAAACAAGGCTACATGAATATGCTTCCCACATTACAGGCAACGACCAAAAACCACCATTAGTTTCCCATGGTCGCATAACCAAAACAAACATTCTAATAACATCATATCAAACCCAGACACGACAATGAGTACGCATTGCCACCTGTTGTTAAATTGAAAACCGAAGCACATCAAGCGCACAGGGCATGATGTGGAACAAGCAGGGTAAATCAAGGCATATTACAGTGCAGCACTAAATATCTTAAAGCGTACAAAATCCATGTTGCACTACAACATCGCGTATCAAGATCTCACTTCAACTTCCAGCAGTTCTTGCTCCTAACAGGCTACACATATTCCTACCAAAACCATGGAATTCCATCCCAAATCCTAATTTCCTTTTATATATCAATCAAGCAGCACCATGCACGACATTGCAGCAAAACCTTGGCAGGAGGTACTCTATGAGCAGAAAATAAGTATCTCTAGACAGTGGTTGTTTAATCAGTCGATCTTCACAGAAGCATATATCTTCCTCACGAACCAGAAGCAGGCATAGAAGCCAATGGTACCAGTCAGCACAAAGAAGGCATAAGAGATGATCAGCATGTAACCAAAGTACAGGATGCCTGAGACAAACTTTGTGATCTCCAACTTATTGAAGAAGTAGAAGATAGCATAAGCAAACAAATAGAGTGCTGACGAGCCTGCAGTCAGGTATGCCCTCCACCACCAGTGGTAATCCTCACTGCACAGCTGGAAGTAGCATAGCACAATTGTGATCTCAGCACATGTCACAATGAGGATGACAAAGACTATGAAGAGGAAGCCAAAGATGTAGTAGAACTGGTTCAGCCAGATTGATGTCAGGATGAAGAAGAGCTCAATAAAGACAGCCCCAAATGGCAATATGCCACCAGCTAGTATTGCAAAGGCTGGCTGCAGGTACCATGCTTGCTCAGGAATTTGCCTGGGAATCTTGTTTGTCTTCACTGGGTCCTCAATGGCTGGCTGCTTGAATCCCAAGAAACTTCCAACAAAGACCAGCGGCACAGAGATGCCAAACCAGAGGAGGAACAATGCAAACATTGTTCCAAAAGGAACTGCACCAGATGATTTCTCACCCCAGATCAGCGCATTCAGGAAGAAGAAGACCGAAAAGATAATACCAGGAAACATGAAGGCAGTTTTGAGGGTGATCTTCTTCCATTCAGTGCCTTTGAACATCTTGTACAGGCGAGATGAGGTGTATCCTGCCAATACACCCATGAACACCCACAAAAGGACCATAGCAGTCATGAGTCCTCCACGGTTTGCAGGCGATAAGAATCCAAGAAGAGCAAACATCATGGTTACAAGTGTCATCCCAAAGAACTGAACACCAGTGCCAACATAAACACAAAGGAGGCCTGAGTGAACAGGAGGCCGGAATACATCACCATGCACTAACTTCCATCCAGTTTCTTCCTGAGCCTCATCCTGGTTGTCAAGCTGATTATAGTTTGCTATGTCCTTGTAAAGGGTTCTCATCATGATCATGGCCACCATACCAGAAAGGAATAGGACGATCATCAATGAGTTAACAATTGAGAACCAGTGTATTTGGCTATCACTGGAAAGAAGGTATACATCCCATCGAGATGCCCATATGATATCACTGGACTGAAACAGGTCAATTCAAGATTAATCAAAATTGGGAGAACAAGAATCTTAGTGAAAGAATCTTATGAAATGAACTATACCTCAAAAGTAACGTCATAAGAGAATACAACATATGCATCAGGAGCCACCTCTTGAGGAGTGTGACTACCAGGTGTAATCTTAATGTTAGCATTGCAAGTTTGCGCTGTGGGATTATTGTCATCCCAGGCACCATATTCATGCTTGATGCTGTAACAAATCAGCAGAAAGGAGTTACAGATATAGATGACTCCATAGTTCATATGCCGACGGAAGTGGGAAATCAAATGTAAGCAGAACAAAATATTGGAAACAGATGAAAGGAGAAGTTGTAGGTCATGAAATATGGCATACCTGCTAGGAATCACATGGAAGCCAACAATGCGAGCATCAGGAGAAGTTTGGTCTTCATGGTACAACACTTTAAAACTCAAGTGATTGTTGATATAATACTTGTCATCTTTGAGCTGGCAATATTTCATTCAAACCAAATAAGGTAACCAGTATTAACCAATTCATGCTTCATTTATGAGATAGGAATTTGTTATGCTCACCTTGTAACCAACTCGGTAACCATGCTCAAAGCTTGGTGTTTGGCTTCCTTCCCGTGTCTGCCTAGGTACCACAACTGGGAGATTATCTAGGATCCTACATGCCCAAATTTTTTTGAAACAAATTAAATTTAGTTAGGCACAGCACTGAACATAACAAACACATAGCGACATAACTCATGGGCACTTTTGAAATTTAAATTCAATGTCTCATGGGCATGGCAGTTAAACAAGTAAATGACAGTGACAATGGAGCAATATATATCATCTGTACATAATTGGAGGAGCAAATCCTCAATCTTCCCGTGATTTGATGGTCACATTGTTATACTGACATAGAAAAGAAATAAGGCATGAGCTGCAAACTAAAACCATACATGTTTACTCGGTATTCATCATCGATCTTTTCTTTGAAATTTTTCGCAGCTTCTTGAGAAAGGTGCCTTCGACAAACAACCTTGCAACTTTCATCCCTCCTCATCTTGAACTGCATGAATCGAAAAAGAAAATGGCAGTTAACACAGCTTCTCATAGTATTTTTTTTTTTTCTTTTCAAGCAATCCCACTTGTTTTTGCTGCACTAGTATAAATCAAAGGGTTTCATGTCCTTACATTGTAGACAGAATTTTCGATGCGATCCCCACGAAGGACTTCACCTAAGTTCTCAGCATTGTTCTTAATCGCCTCAGGTTTGCAGTAATCCAGGAAATAGTAGTCATATGGAAGCTGTGTTTTTATAGATGACAATTTATTGACTTTCACTTGAAGTTCATCATCCTGCAAAGTGAAAGGCCATAAAAATTAATACTATAATACAAATATCTGATATTCTGTTTATAATCTAGCCGACATGTGGTCTCCACTTCTGCAATGAAATGACAAACATCACGGTAGCATAATCGATGGATATCAGGAATCAACCACCAAGTAATGAATCAAACAAATACCCAGTTTAAAAACATAAGGGACAATAACAAGTGTTGATTGAGTTATACAACAGTGTATTAGTTGTCCCCCTTGCCTCATATCATAGTTATTACACTTGACTACTTGAGGAATCAACAACAACCAACAAAAATGCAGCATTTTCAGCATATAACTGTTGCCATGATGGGATATGCATTTGAAACTCAAATGAATAGCATTTAGGTATTGAACCAAGAGATCCAAACGTGATTAATAAACAGACACAACACATCTACTAGTGATGGAATTGTGGAACATGGCCAATGTGTATCATAATTCTATAGGATTTGTGTATATCCCAATTCTTCATATCTTAGCTAGCAACCCTAGCAACACATCTACTTGTTTGCTAGAGATGAACCCTCTTTGCTAGTTAACTATAATCATACAGATTGAGCTAAATACTTGCAAGTTATATCAAGAAAATACCAGAAACTCCATATTTGCCACCAAAAAAAAAAAAGTGTAATTACCGTGACCACTTAAAATGCGAAACCTACACTAGTGTCCTCACTGCATGACTGAAAACACATGTTACCCGTACTGCCAAACGAAAAGGCGGGCGATCAAAGATAGAATGGGGCCATGGCGCGCCGCATCACTTGTTCCCACGCCGAAAACAGGCAGACGCACCAATGCTGTTGTCCATCCTTCCAGACACTTCGTATCCCTAAACCCTAAACCACGCGCCTCACCCACTGCTCCCCCGCGGGTCCCGGAAGCCAGATCTGAGGCCGCTCCTCCAAGCACTGCCAGATCCGCGGGCACCGACAGCCGCGAGGGAACACCTAGCGCTGGATCCGACCGGGAGTGCAAGCGGAGAAACATGCCGGCGAGAAGCCGGGGAATGAGGTCGATTGATCACCTTCTGGAAGTCGCGGGGGGCGACGCCGGGGAGGTAGAAGGCACCGGCGGGGGAGGACGCGGAATAGAGCGCGGCGGCCGCGAGGAGGATGAGGAGGTGGCAGGGGCGCGGGCCGCCGCCGTGGGTCGCCATGGTTGGGGGGTCCCGGAGACGTGCGGGCGGAGAAAGGAGTGGGATGGGCGAGGGAGGTGGTGGCCGGTGAAGAAGTGCCGAGTAGTTAAGACGGAGACGGGACACGCGGGCCGAGGGAGCTGTGATTATTCCATTCCTGGTAAAAGAATTGAGAACACGCTGTAAAAAATTTCAAAGGAGCTTCGGTAGCTCTAGGGCTGGTTTAGTTCCTAAAATTTACCTCTAAATTCTACTATATAAAAAAAGATCCCTCATCATATCAAAATACCGGCATATATATGAAGTACTAAATGTAGATGAAATCAAAAACTAATTGCACAGTTTGGTTGTACTTTACGAGACGAACGTTTTAAGTCTAATTAATCAATGTTTAGACAATTATTAACAAATAAAAATAAAATTGCTACAGTGTTACACAGTAATTCAGGTAGGCCCAAATCGAGCATCTAAACACAGCCCTAAGCAGGGTTTTTATTGGACAAGTTGCACGGCCCGCTCCTTCTGCGCTAAGCAGAAGAGCTAAAACGAATGATAAAAACAGCTTCTTCTACGCTAAGCAGAAGAGCTAAAACGAATGATAAAAACAACCGATTGTTAGGTTGCACTCACCGGAGCTACTCAGAAAAGAGCCAAAGCCAGTTTTCATCTTCATCTGTCTTCACTTTATCAAAAAAGAGAGAGAAATAACTTCTTGCTACACTATAATATAAGATCCCTAAAAAAACCCACAAGAAATCAAAACCGTTTTGAAAAGAGAAGCACTATCGAACGATGCCTTATTGAATGAAAATTAAGTATCTTTCAAAAAATATCTAATATTCCTAACCGTCACAAGAATATGAACTTTCGAGCTTATCTTAGAAAATATAGAGTTTGTTGAATTGACAAGCCAACAATAGTCTTACTAAATCTTTTTGGATTTTCATTTAAGAACGTGTTCATCGTGACATCATCTTGAAATTTTCTAGTTTATAAATATGTTGTACTTATAATATATAAAAGGTCATAAAGTAGTTAACATTGAGGCCCTCGGCTTCACAAAAGAAGGTAGAGAAATCAGACAAGCCACGTTTAGGTGGCTTTTGCCCTTTCAGTAAAAAAAATGACTTCTTCCTTCTGTAACTTCTCTCACAAAGCTATTTTATAAGTTAGTGTCTGATAAGGCTTCACTCACGAAAGCCAAAATTGTCCTCTAAAAGCCCTACCAAAAAGAGCTTCAATTGATGCAATTAGTATTAGGTTGATCTTGAAAAAGAACCCATAATGTATACCATGAAGGATACAATTCTAATAACATATGGTTAAGTCAAACCATGTTAAGTCATCTAAATTTATATAAAAAAAATTACTCTCTCCATTCCAAATTATAAGACGTTTGGGTTTTCTAGATAAGTTATTTTTACTATGCATATATCTAAATGTGTGACAAAAGCTATAAATATAGAAAAACCAAAATATCTTATAATTTAGAATGGAGAGAGTCGTAATGAAAGTATGATTAGATTCATTGTATTTTCATTATAAATATATTTAGAGTCATAAATATTGATACTACTTTTATAGACTTAATTAAAATTCAATTAGTTTGACTCATATCAAATCTAGAATTATATCATTTACTAGGATGAAGGTAATACTAAAAAAAGAATGCATATAACAAAATTGTATATAACCAAGAAAAGCGGAAGTAATCCTTAATAAAAAACGATAATGGAGAGGACGTCCATCCAGGCGCATCCATCCAGACACCCCATCCCTGGCCTGTGCAGCGATCGAGCCTAACAGGTCTGCTCCACTCCACCTTAAGCATGTTTTCTCCAAAAAAGAAAAAGCCAACGACATTTCTTTTCCTCACCGCAGCACGCATGTGATCCTTTTCCTACCACCGCACGCACGCAACCACCACAGGCTCCATCGTGCTGCAAGCATGTGACCGTCGCGGGATCCGCTTGCTGTGGCTTTCTCCAGCGCGGCGACGCCGTACCCAGCCCCATCCCACGCTGCGCCCCCATCCACCTCGCCCATCGTGGCCACGGCGTGCACCGCGCCCGACTAAAGACACCATGGTAGAAGGGGAGGCCTGCACCTACACCTCGGTTACGCTAGGTCGTTGCTCTCGACGTCTCCCTGACCTGAGTTTGCTGGCTACCGCAGTTCCCCACCAGGTAGGCCGTTGGCACCAGCGATGTTGTCCTTCAAGTGTTTCAGGCGTTTCAGACACTATGTTTCAAGTATTTCATCTGGATGTTTTAGATGTTTGAAACGTATGTTTCAAGTGTTTCATCTGTATATTGCATATGTTGCTATGGCTCTCTGTGTTTCAAGTGTTTTATCTGGATGTTTCAGATGTTTCAAACGTATGTTTCAAGTGTTTCATCTGTATGTTGCATATGTTGCTATGGCTCTCTATGTTTCAAGTGTTTCATCTGGATGTTTCAGATGTTTCAAACGTATGTTTCAAGTGTTTCATCTATATGTTGTATATGTTGCTATGGCTCTATCCGCATGTTTCAAGCATATGTTTCAAATGTTTCAGATGTTTCGGACTTACGTTGCAAGTGTTTCATCTCGATGTTGCTAAAGTAGATTAATCTGGATGTTGCAATGCCTATACACGCATGTTTTAAGTGTTTCATCTGTTCCAAACATATGTTGCAAATGTTTCATCTGGATGTATCAAAATTAGATCTGGTGTTGCATGGCACCGATGGCTGGCGAACAATGGCCTGCCGTAGCCGCCTGTTGCTGCTACTAGGGCGCCGTCGTGGGTCACCATGCGGGCGTCTAAGGCTGACAGACGCCTCCATGACGCGGCGGGGTAGGTGACTGGGACCCATGCAGATTTCCCGTGCGAGCACGAGGGCATGGGTCCTGCATCCCGACAGGCGCTAGGGCTGGGCCGGATGCGAACGCGGGGCATGGGACAGGATGCAAGTGTGGGCTGCATCCGGACGGAGAAGCGAGCATGGGCACTGGAGCTGCGTCCGGATGCTAGCCCTTCCTAAAAACGTAATGCTACAGAAATAAGTTCCAAGACATTTAGGTAAATGGACCAAGAAGGCATACAGGCAAACTAGAATGGGAGCACAGCCAAAAATCAAAATGACAGCAACCACGGACCCGACGTCCTCTATCAGATTACCACCCTGTTCGCTTCTGATTTGCTGGGAGAGAAAAATATTATTCCTTCGTTGAAAAAATATGGTTGTAAGTCAAGCGAACAGGGCCCACATCTGTTTGCAAACCCAAGAAAAAGCATTCTCTTCTCTTCACGTCAAAGAAGTCACCGTATGGCTCTTCCTCGAATACTTGTAAGGGACGATTTGAAACTTGAGCCCTCAGATAACAACTTCGTACACACTACACATGAAATCCGCATAACTTTGGTCAAAACAGCAAAATAGAGAAATTTTTAACGACGTCATGCGGCACATATTTCGCTGCAGTTTATTGCCCCTCCTTTATTCACCATTCACAAATGTAGATACAATCAGTTGTGTTCGAGCATCCTTGTCCAGAATGCTCTTGCTAACAGTTCTGGCAGGTGAAACAAACCAAAATAACTGAGATTTAATGATACATGACATAATATAATATTACAGATATCTTCGTACACACTACACATGAAATCCGCATAACTTCTGGTCAAAACAGCAAAACAGAGAAATTTTTCAACGTCAGGCAGCACATATTTCGCTGCAGTTTATTGCCCCTCCTTTATTCACCATTCACAAATGTAGATACAACCAGTTGTGTTCGAGCATCCTGGTCCAGAATGCTCTTGCTAACAGTTCTGGCAGGTGAAACAAACCAAAATAACTGAAATTTAACGATACATGACATAATATAATATTACAGATATTGCCTTGACCGAGAGTCATCTACAAATAACTTGCGCTCACCAACAGAAAAGAATTGGACCTGACTACAGATAAATACAGGGAAAAAGACCATATGGCCTGTTCAATTATTCAAAGCTGCACTTGCCAAAATATTGGAACACTGATCAACAATCAGTGATTCAGTGGGAGGCATCTCTGCTATAGTACTGGTCCAAGGTCTTTGCCGGGATACGGTGGAGAAGTTCGCGAGGGAAGATACGAAGCAATGTCCATGCGAGATCGAGTGACTGGAAGATGTTCCGTGTGTCGTATGCTCCTTGTGTCACAAACTTCCTCTCAAACTTGTCAAGGAACTCTAAGTAAAGCTGTGCAAGAAGGAACAGAACATTAGGTTTTGGACATCTGAAAAAGCACTAACTTACGAATTTAATTTACTCGCAACAGACCAGATCCTCAGACGAGAGTGCCTCCTCTCCAACGACTGCCTTCATGGCCTGAACATCCTTTCCAATTGCATAGTTGGCATAAAGCTAAACAGAAAACAGTAGATGTCAGTTCATCCTACACACCATGGCTGAAGGAAAACAAAGCCTATGGACTCCCTTGGTAAAAAAAAAGCCTATGGACTGATAATAGGTACCTGATTAGACACATCCGAATGGTCTCGACGTGTCATGCCCTCACCAATAGCACTCTGCAGGAGTTATTAAGTGGTTCTTAGAACTAACCTTCAACATAAATGCTGAAAACATACAGAAAACTTATCTTACCTTCATCAATCGAGAGAGAGATGGCAGGACATTAATGGGTGGATAAATCTGAAAGGAATATAATGTCATCACATCAACACAGATAAGCTATCAAGGTAGTAAAAAAATAACAAATACTTCACATTCTATATCAATATGAGAAAAAATAAAAAAGCAAAATTAGTTATAAATAATTCCAAAGCTGCCCCATGTGAAGGTGTAACATCTGATAACTCAAGAATAAAAGACATAGAAAAGCACCTGTCTGTTATGGAGCTGCCTATCAATGTATATCTGTCCCTCAGTAATGTATCCAGTAAGGTCAGGAGTAGGGTGTGTGATATCTGTTTTAGGAGTAGATTACAATATTAGACATGGCATACTTGTGTTAAATGGCCAACAAAATGAAATAGATGGTAAATAAATCATGCGACCAACATGCTAAAATTGTCTACTGGGACAAAAAAAAATGATAATGATAAGACCATACTTCAGTAGACTGTCCACTCAGACCAAAATAAGCAGCAGTGATTCATGCTGGACAAGGACAACTGCACATACTTGATTTGTAACACGATTCATCTACCACCTGACTATTACTGCCTGGCGCCTTGAACATTGACATGGTCTCAAAAACACAAGTTCAACTAGTACTTTTTGTTAAAATATTTATAGAACATAGTAAAAGCATACTTAATGAAACTATACAATTTGAGAAAATTCTACTCTACCACTTCCAAACATCGAAACTTTAACTAAATGTAATAAGATCATCTGTGCAATCGAGCAGCCCAGACTGCTTTTAATGAAAGTGGTAAACTGGCCAGTTCCATATGAACTGGACTGTTTTCAATATTTTGTCGCAGGTACCCCTTATCTATTCAGTATAACACAATCCATCTAGGGGTACAACTGGAAAGTCTAGTTTTTATCTCATTAGGGTTATACAGCAGCAGTTGGGAGGGAAAAAAATTAACTTGGCACTTGTGGCTCCACAACTTAGCACTTGTGGCTCCATGTTATGAAGTGTAAACTGTGATTCACAAGTTGAATTCTGGGATGTATCAATGTTATTTATAAGCTTGTTTTTATTTAAGATCAACTATATACCGCAACGGTTCTATGTATTTGTGGCCAATTCAATTCAATCCAAAACTTGAACTGGCAGTTCAATTTGGTTCTTGACAGTTCTTTTTTTAAAGGACAGTTGAGCCAGTGAAACAGTGAACCACGCCCTTGCTGGTTCAACAACCAGTCTGGTCCTAATAACTATGTTTTTTGGTGACTGGAGGGAGTATTAGCATCATCAGGAAAGAGTTTTACAAATAATGTCTCCAGAATGTTCAGAAGATAGTGTACAAAACCAATAACAACACGGCACATAGTATAATTATAATTAATTATAATTATAATGATAAAGATTAAAAAGCCATGGTTACTTACCATCATTAGGCATTGTAAGAATAGGAATTTGGGTAATGGATCCCGTTCTTCCTTCAATACGCCCAGCACGCTCATATATTGTTGCCAAATCAGTATACATATATCCAGGATAACCACGCCTACCTGGCACCTCTTCTCGGGCTGCAGAAACCTACAAAAAAGCACAATGCCCATGTAGCATTATTAGAAACATGACATAAATTTGCCATTTAATTAGCTAAATACAAAGGTTAATCTTAAATATATAAAATGGGACATGGAATGGAATACTACATAATAAAACATTTCTGAGTTGTTTTTTAATGAAGAACTACAAAATAGCACCAGAACTGATAGAAATATCAACACATATTTCCAGCATCCATTCAGCCATTCAGGGTAGTGTTAACAAGATATCAAGACAAAATAAAAATTGTAATTCTACATTACAAATTCATGTGTACAAGCATTGTGGCACCAATAGAACATGTTTATTTATAGTTTCTTCCAACAGGGAACTAACAATTACATGGATAATAAATGCCCAACACTAGATAACTCATGAATTAATGAATTTAAAAATGGTTGAATCGGGTCAACAGGATCGCAGCACAAAGTATTGCCAACCTTGCCTGGGCAAGCAACCTGTCAGCCAGGCAGCAATCCTAGCTCCCAGGCACTCGAAATCGATGGCCTGGATTGCTGCCTGGCTAGGCAAGCAACCAAACAGGCCCTAAAGATCTCATAACGGGCAAATATATTAACAATGGTACGAAAACAAATATGGACTCAAAACTACAAGACATGACACAAAATATCAAAACTCAATACCTCACGAAGTGCATCTGCATAAGAGCTCATATCTGTCAAGATGACAAGTACATGCTTCCCACATTCATACGCCAAATATTCCGCTGTTGTTAGAGCAATGCGAGGGGTGATAATACGTTCAATGGTGGGATCATTAGCCTGTAAAACAGAGTATCGAGGTGTTAAGAATATGCTGTGTTATACACAAATTATGTCAGATGTAGAATATGTTTGGCTCATCATTATGTGCTGGGGCGGAGGATAGTTCAGGCCAACATGGGCCATGGCCACCCCTAGGATCTTAATTTTTCTCAATAAACATATCCATGGCTAATTTGATTCATGCATCATTAGTGGCCCCCCTAATTCATTGATAGCTCCCCTTAAGATATTGTTCAAGCCCTGCCATTGATTATGTGGTTTTTTTTTTTTTGCCAAGATGCATCTAAAACATTGTAGAATTGATTATGGAGCCCTTGGGAGAAATAGAATGATAAATGAATGTTGATCACAAATTCACAAGTCCTTGTAGGTACCAGATTCAGAAAAAGGGTGACCCGTTCCATGGAACCGTTCTCTTCAAAATCACGTTTGAAGAATTGAGCTGTTTCCATGTTCACTCCCATAGCAGCAAACACAATAGCAAAGTTGTCATCTTCACCACCCTGCAGGTTATAAAAATAAGAACCAGTGATTAAGCCATATAAGACATGCATACATTTATACACAATGCTCCATATAAATGTTGACCTCACAGGAAATAGAAAATAATAAGTACATGTACATGTGTACCAAAAGAAAACTGTGGCTTACTTGAAAGAACAAGATGTTGAAACATATGTAAACTATCAGGCACAACATATCCAACATAAGACAATGTGCGCACAGAATTTCAGTTGTCATGAAATGTTAAGCCTATTCACCTTTATGTAAGAGATATCTCTGATTTTTTTAAGAGCTCAGATGTGTGTTCAACTGTTTGTAATCTGAAAATTATGTTTTTTGGGTAGAGGGGGTAGGGTTGCATTTAGGACACATTAGCTACCTCTGCATGCTTTCCTTTCTCCAATGTCTTCACAAGGCCAGCCTGACGACAAATCTGAGCAGCAATTTCATTGTGAGGGAGCCCAGCAGCAGAAAATAGGGGAATCTTTTGCCCACGAGCAATGGAGTTCATGACATCAATGGTGGATATTCCAGTTTGGATCATCTCCTCTGGGTAGGTTCTCTCACTGGGGTTAATAGAACTTCCTGCGACAAAATCAGAGCACATAATTACAAAAGTTAAAGATGGACTCATTGATTTAACACCGTTAATCAATCAATACTTCTAAAACCTACTACTCTCCACGACGAACATGCACTTAACCATGAGCATTGTAGAGCAGCATGCTAGAACCAAAAATTACTTACCAGAGATATCCAAGTAGGCTTCAGGCAATATCGGGGGCCCATTGTCAATAGGTTTTCCAGAACCATTAAAAATGCGCCCAAGCATATCAAGTGAGACAGGAGTTTTCAAAACCTGTAAAAGAAACACAATGTACTGTATAATCAAACAAGACAGCAATTTCTCAATAAACAGGGTAATAAAGAAAACAATATCACTGTTAAATTTAGCCTGGAAGATCTGTGGACTTTATTCTTCCATTGGTATACACTATACAATTGTCAATTAACATGACTACTATAGATAACTTCATGGTGAAACTAGGTGTGCTTATCATAGATCTTGTAAATTTTCCTTATGAGCTAGATTCCCAAATTGAAATGATCTAGTTCAAAGTGTTTTTGCCTACTAAACACTTTATTAATAAGTAAACAGCAAATAAGGTCACAAGATGAAGTACCTCGCCTGTAAACTGCACGGTTGTGTATTTGTTGTCTATTCCAGAAGTTCCTTCAAAGACCTGATGAATAGTGCAGTTAATTAACAAACTAAGTTTTCTGGGAATGGACCTAACCTGACCATACTGCAGAATCAACATCAAATTGAAACTACTACTAAAAGATAATCAAGAGAATGGAGAAGTAACCTGCACAACAGCTTTTTCACCATCAACTTCCAGGACTTGACCACGGCGAGTGGTGCCATCTCCAAGTCGGATGTTTACAATTTCTTGGTACTTTGGGCCCTATAGACAGATATGCAAGCAAAGAACTATGAGCATAGGAGGCTAGCAGACTGAGCTGTTCAAAATCTGCAGGGTAGTTAGCATCATATTGGAGAAAACTGTACACACCTTTACTTTATCCAAGATAACCAGAGGCCCGGCCACACCAGATACAGTCCTGTACTCTGCACAGGTACACAAGTAAATTACTAACTAGTACATGTCGCCTTTGTAAGGTAGCCTAAAAAGCATGATTTCAAACAGAGATACATCTTGCACAAAAGAGCCCAAGATATGCAGTACTTTGATCGGCAAATTTCTGTTGCCCAACACAAAAAAGTCTTCTATTTATAATGGCAGTGGCATGTGTCAATGCAGGCATGTAGACCAATATATCCAAGATTCAATAATTGGTAATTCATGAAGGTTCCACATTGGACGTGACATGAATCACAATTCCCGAAAAGCAAATACATGCAAATAGATGAACTAGTTTTAAACTAAAAGCGTGATCTAGCAAGTGTGCCAGACCTGACAAATAGTAGTTACATAGTTGAAAGAGCAAAGCTACAAGCTAGTTGTTACAATGAACCAGATGCATCCTGTTGCATTATTGTAGTATGGTTCAACAAAATCCCTGAGACAGTGAGTTGATGTATTGTTAGGAAAATCTACAGTGTTATCTACGAATACCACACGTTCATAAAATTCAATGCGTTGGTAATGCAACGAAGCTACAATCTAGCCTCGTAGCTTAGGATCATTTATAAGCAAACTGTTTATCTCCTCAGAGTGCAAATCATCTCTACATATCCACGCTATGACGCTAGTACCAGTGATGCGTCGGTATGACTAGGCAACACATCAACAGCTGAAAGCACAATACTAAACAGCCTAAGGCACACTGCGCGCGAGCTTGGATCTCGTCGCTCGTGACTCACCCATGCCGATCTCCAGGGTTCCCTCCTCCATGTCGACGCCTTCCTTCACCAGACCCATGCTGAACAACCTGCACAGGGCAACAGCCAGCCACGCCATCAGAACCGAGGAAAAGGAGCGGAACTGATCCGAGTCTCCCCAACCCACGCAGATCACTCGGACTCTCCGATCCACCGGAAATTGTAGAGAGATCAGCAATCCAAATAAATCCGCAACAGACAGAGTAAAACCGCAGCCGCTGTTGCTGGACGGAAGATGGAGAAAGTGCGGCGGCAGGCTGGGCACAGGTCGGAGTGTGTTTCGGCGGTGGGCGTGGCCGCCCTCGTGCCGCCCAGTAGGGACAACGCGAGCGATGGATTGCCGCAGGAGGAGCCGGGGCGGAGGTGAAATTGCGGGGGTGGGAGAAGAAGTACCTGGATCTGGATCGCGGCGCGGAGAGGCTACGCTGCGGAGTTGGGGAAGGAACGTGCGAGACGGCGAGGAGGTGGCAGATCGGATAGGCGAGGCGACGACACGGGTGGGAGGGAAGGAGAGGAGGGGAGGAGACGCGCAATTAATGCCCGAAATTATAACCAGAGAGAGGCAGAAGCACGTTTTGCGTGTTTGCCCTGGATGATTACGGAATTTCGGTGTTGAATCCCAAACAGTGGTCGCTGTTTGCTGATTCCTATACTCCTTTTCCACTTCGGTCTTCGGACTTTTTTTTTTCGCAAGTGTTTTCGGACCTCAATTCAGTAGGTCTGACAGCATTTTCCTCTCACATCAAATCAACGTAAGTTAAATTTCAGCGAAGCGAACAGGCTAATTCCTTCAAATGAGAGGTCATCCTCCATATTTCATCTCCTATTTCTCAGCGTACTCCAGCTGACTTCCTAAATTTCTCTACTTTACATTATATTGTCAAAGGCACTAGGAAGTACAAAGAGCTCCTACATATGAGGGTTTAGGAGAGAGAAACGAGAGGTCCTTATGCATCGGGAGCTGAATAAGGGCTCAGTTGGAGAGGGTTTTTATGTGTTTGAGCTCTCAAAATGGGATGAGGTTTCATATAAGGGTTTGGTTGGAGTTGCTCTTATATTTCTAGAAGTAACCAAATCGAGTATGCACGTCCTGCATCGAGTTGAAATTCGATTTTAAGATAAACAAAGGCTATGCTAGAATCTTAACAAAAAGTCCAGTAAACCCAAAAGGCAAGTAAACTTATGAGTTCTCCGTACCAGGTGATTTTAACTACTAGGTCATTATACTTGTTTTTATTTTTATGTGGTTGTAAGTGGAGCATACTCTTCAATTATAAGTCATACTAGGGGGGACCTGTGCTTCGCACGGGCAAAAGTAGTTGCAAAAAAAAAGAGAGGATGGAACAGTGACGGACGCGGGGTGAACAGTACAGGGGAGGGGAACAGTACGGTTCACGTACCATAAAATTTTCATTATATTTGGATGAGTATAACAGTCTACACAAAAATGGCAAAAAAACATGGCATAAATACACATGAAAATACTTTGTACTATGAAAAGTATCAAACAATAGATTTAGTATTTTATCCATAATCTACATAGTATACAATCACTGTGCAAAAAGTTTTAGCTACATGTATTATTCATATTTTTTGCTCTAGCAATTTTACAAGAAATAGCAAATAAATACACCTAAATTACTTGGCCATATTTTTCCACAGAACATGCATGTCATATATTTTTCATAGAAATTACAACACATGAGTAGAGTAGCAAAATTGGAACCATATTTTTCTGAGACATATATGATTTATTACATGTTTCCAAAGATAACAACATTTATAACAATTAAATAAATATATACAGAAAAGTATCACAAAAATAACATGCAATATTTTTAACATGTAGATCTCATGACCAGGAACCCAACAAAATTGGTTTCACCATTTTTGGACAAGTATTTTGCAAACTATGGATTTTACAAGATTTAAATCAAATATGAAATTTATTTTCTTTGTTTATTTGAAAATCCGGCTGGCTAAAACGTTAGGTGCACCCAGATCTGCACATAGGGGGTGCCCCCCTACGGCTGACGCGTGGGCCCCTTGCGCTGACTAGCCCCACGCGCCAGTGGGCTGAGCCAGGGCGGCCGTTGACCGGCGGCAAGCTCGCCACCGGTGCAACCTCCGGTGACGGGGAAGGCACCAGCGCGCTCCCCGCACCGAGGCGCATCCCTTGCGTCAGCTACCCGAGGTGCGGGAGCTCAGGAGGGAGCTCGCAGGCGGTGATGGCGAAGCGGCGGCGCTGCATGCGGGCGTGGAGGCCGGTGCGGGCCATGGCGAGGGCCAAGGAGGTGCGCATGAGCTCCAGCGGGGTGGATGCATGCCGGCGTGGAGGCCGGTGCGGGCCATGGCGAGGGCCAAGGAGGTGCGCATGAGCTCCAGCGGTCGTGGTGCGCGAGAGAAAGAGAAGAAGGCGAGGGGGAAAGGGGTTGCCGGCGGGAGCCGCGACGAGCTCACCGGCGAGGACGAAGACGGCCGATTCGGCCTTCTCACCTGCCGGTAGCAGCAGCGGGTGGTGCAGTGAGGCCAAGCACACGATGGTGGAGGCAAGGGCGAGAGCGGATGGTGAAGGCGTGAAGCGTCGCGGCCGGTGTTGATATTTGGTAACGCAATTAGGAAATAGGATCCGCAAGCGCACGGATATCGGTGAGCACTTCACCCGAGATGTTATCCTGGGTATCGTATTTATATTTTTACCTTTAGGAGAAAGAGTGCATCTGACTAACCAAATCTATTACTACTAACCTTTAGGCTACAACCACTATGATTCGATGTGAGTGATGTATAGAGAAGACTACAACCGCACTCTTCTTCTAACCTTGGTAAGGATGATCTACTGTTCTATTGGGGAGGTTTACGGAATCTAGACACCACAAAGGATGTTCAACCCGCACCTATAAACCCTATCGATCCTGCTAACGGGATATGGAATACAAAGGTAACTCGAAATTGTCACGTTCATCGCTACTACCACGGTCCGGCTAGACGAGGGGATATCTATGAGTATCCTAGCTTAAACACCACGTTTACGCTAGAGATGATTACTCTAAACTCTACGCGAAGAGATCAAAGTAAACTCATAAACCAAAGAACAATAAAACAAAGAACTTACTAGAATTTAGAAGTCGAAATACTGAAGAATCCTGAGAACAAGCCTCGGGTTAGAAGAACTTGCTCCCGCAGGTACAACCTCGGAGTAGACACCGACAGGCCGGCTTCCTCCGATCTACACCTCCACTCTATCTCTCTCAATCTAGTAGAACTAATTCTACTTTCACATTGGATGCTAAGCCCTAAGAGGTGGGAACCCTAGAGGGAACCTCTCTCTCTAAACCCTAACTAGAGATATGCAACTGAATAATGAATTGGGGTCCTCTCCACCAGGGGTCAGGGCCTTGCTTATATAGCCCTTTTGGATGAATCTGGACCGTCGGATCAAACCGACCTTCATCCTATGGTTTTCCTTGATCCTCAAAGGCGGTGGAGCATAATCCGCGAGACTCGACCTGATTGGTCCCGGGGGCAGGGCGGGCGCCCTAGGGCACAGGGCGGGCGCCCTGTGTCCTGGCCCGTTACGGCTCCCGTTCGTTCCCGTGGCTTCTGGAATCTTCTAGATGTAAGATAATTACGTGTTCGGTTAATATCCTGTCATTAATCCGACATGTGGGCCTTTCTTTCGTATTTCCTGATAACCCCCTACAGAAATAGATAAACAGCAAAACTCGTGGAATTCTGTTAGATCAAACCCTAATTCTAGGTGTTGCTTGCATATAGGTCCTTTTCTTTATTTATTTGATGGTTATAATTGATACTTAAGAACCGTCAACAAACACCCCCATACTTAGGCTTTTACTCGTCCTCGAGAAAAGGTTGGTTAATAAAACATCTGGGGTTGAAACATTCTTTCATACCTGCAGGGTGTTATAAAAATCCACTGTGCACTTATAGTCAGGGAAATATATGGTCAGAGTAAAGAGCCTTTCTTCTTCTTAATCCCTATCACTTGGAGTTTTTACATATTTTTGAAAAGAAAAACTTAGCATACCTTTATCCTCATAGGTGCTCTCAGAGTCACTCATTATCTTTTATATTTCTCTCTGAGGCTGTTTTGATTTTGCAAAAATAATTCTTTAAGCATACATACCTTGCATTTATTGTATGGTCAAAACCGGATCTGAGGAGAAGAATGCCATACTCTTAGATCAAAGATTTTAAAAATTAAAAACTTGTCACTCTTACTGGCATATTGCTTATTAGAGGGACCATGGGCTATCATTTTCTTTCCATCATATTTTTATCATATCTCATTTTTTTCATTTTGGGTGGATACCGAGGTACCCCTAATTCTACTGCCGGACACTTGTCCATTTTTTTCCACGAGGTTATCGAGCCTTGCTCCTTTTTATTTCCTCGATATATTTATAATTTTGCATAGCCCATGCCTCTAACGCAATAATACTTCGGAAGAGTGAATCTTTCTGAATAAAAATGTCTTGATCTTAGGAGTATGATAAATCTCTCAACAAGGGTCTAACTTATTTTGAACAAACTCAATCCAAAGCAGATAGCTTTAATTAATATTTTCATGTTTAGCAGGCATATAAAACTTGAGGATGGTAGCTATAATTTTGAGATTTTTAAAACAAATTCTCCAAGCAATAAAGATACTAAGAATAAGGTACTCATACCCTTACCATCTCTTATTCCACAATGACTTTTAGCAACACAGGGTTTTGAAATAATTTTAATAATTGCAGGTTTCCAGGAAATATCACAGAGTGAGATTGATCATGATTATAAGTATTTTTATCCTTTTAATTTATCATGTTTAGAGAGATAAAATTCTGCACAGACTAAGGTGAGTGTATAAGTGTGTAATAAAAGTGTGCAGAGTGTGTACCTGGTTCATGGAGTGGTGCGATCGAAGTGTGTGTGACATGTCAGGGAATCTCCCCCATACTTGTTTTCTGTTTTCTTGCACAAAAGTAAAGTAGAGACACATAAGACATACTAATAATACTAATAATAATCTTTATTAATCTTGAGGCATTTATTACAACCGAATAATAATAATAACCGAATATAATAGATCTAAACTGATTATAAGCGAACCTAATCGAATCTAATAATAACTAAGACATATATAGCCCCAAGATCTAATCTAGATAGCTCAGCGACGCTCACGCCTCCTAAGATAAAAGCGTCGGGCTTTAATTTTTAATTGGAAGGTAAAAATTGATCACGTCTATTTCTTCTAATTCTTTATTGGGCTCTAAAAATAATTTAAGACGTTGACCATTTACCTTGAATAACGTACCTTCGTCATTTTGAAGTGTGATAGCTCCGTGGGATGATGAATGAATTACCTTGAATGGTCCTTCCCATTTGCTCCGGAGCTTTCCATGCCCGAAAAGCTTCACCCTGGAATTAAAAAGTAATACCTTATCTCCGGGTGAGAACTCCTTCTTCTTGTTTGCTCCGGGTGGTACATAACCTGAAACCATAAAATTAACAATATCTGCATACCAGGGGTCAGATCTGTTAATCCCGTAAAGCATGTCGTCCTGGAGTGAGTCATTAATGGGGGGTTCCTGTGAATTCTTAAAGTACATTCTAGACAAGTGATCAACAACAGAATTTTCTACTCCCTTTTTATCTTTTATTTCTAAGTCAAATTCTTGGAGTAATAAAATCCATCTGATTAAGCGAGGTTTAGCATCTTTCTTAGTGAGCAAATATTTTAGTGCAGCATGATCAGTGTAAACAATTATCTTAGCTCCAACTAAATAAGATCTAAATTTATCAATGGCAAAAACAACAGCCAGAAGCTCTTTTTTCAGTGGTTGCATAATTAAGTTGAGCTCCTGTTAAAGTTTTACTTGCATAAGCAATTGCATGATGCTTTTTATCTTTAGTTTGTCCTAAAACTGCCCCCACAGCATAATCACTAGCATCACACATAATTTCAAAAGGCAACGACCAATCAGGGGGTTGAATGATTGGTGCAGAGATGAGTGCTTGCTTTAATAAATTGAAAGAATTTAGACATGCATCATCAAATTCGAAAGGAGCATCCTTGGCTAGCAAAAGAGTAAGTGGTCTCGCAATAAATGAAAAGTCTTTTATAAATCTGCGATAAAAACCAGCATGGCCAAGAAAACTTCGAATTCCTTTTATATTCACAGGTGGAGGTAGTTGTTCAATTACTTTAATTTTAGCTCTATCTACCTCAATACCTCTTTCAGACACTAGGTGTCCTAGCACTATTCCTTCTCTAACCATAAAATGACATTTTTCCCAATTAAGGATTAAGTGCTTTTCTTCACATCTTTACAAAACCTTATCTAAGTTCTCAAGACAACTATCAAAAGTTTTTCCATAAACGGAGAAATCATCCATGAAAACTTCCATAATCTCTTCAATCATATCAGAAAATATAGACATCATACATCTTTGAAAAGAAGCTGGTGCATTACATAACCCAAAAGACATTCTACGATAAGCATACGTTCCATATGGCATGTAAAAGTGGTTTTGCTTTGATCATCAGGATGGATAGGGATCTGGTGATACCCTGAATATCCATCTAGAAAACAGAAAAACGAGTGTTTTGCTAACCGCTCAAGCATCTCATCTATAAAAGGCAAAGGAAAATGATCCTTTTTCGTGGCTTTATTAAGTTTTCTATAGTCTATGCACATCCGCCACCCAGTGACGGTGCGTTGCGGAATTAGCTCATTCTTATCATTAGTAACAACAGTCATGCCTCCCTTTTTAGGCACAACTTGAACAGGGCTTACCCACTCACTATGCGGCACAAGATATATAATCCCTGCATGCAACAACTTTATAACTTCTTTTTTAACTACCTCTCTCATTGCGTTGTTAAGTCTACGTTGAGGCTCTCGAGAGGGTGTAACAGAAGGATCTGTCGGAATACGATGGGTACAAATCATAGGACTGATTCCTGTGAGATCTTGAAGTGAGTAGCCGAAAACAGAGTGGTGTTTTTCAAGAATGGTCATTAATCGCAGAGTTTGCTCCTGAGTGAGTTTATTACTAACGATCACAGGAAACTCTGGATTATTGTTTAGGAAAGCATAGGTAAGACCGGGTGGTAAAGTTTTGAGTTCTATGGGGGGTCTAGGTGTTTCTGCAAACTCATCTAAGGGTTTAGGTTCAGAAGGTTCGGCCTCTTCTTCAGTGAAGAAGGGGGCTTCCTCTTCTAAGTCTGGATCATCTAAAAGTTCTAGAGATGCAGCCTTTACCTCCTCCATAGGATCAGACAAAAGATATGGCTCGGTCTTATTATTCAAGGAGTGAGTTATTGTAATTGGAAGTTTAAAATCCTTTCCCAAAGAAATGTAGAGCTTTCCAGTTTGACCTTCATAAAGGAGTCTTCTAAAAGGTTGTCCAATCAGTAGGTCGAAACCCCATATATCAAAGATATAAAAGTTCAAATGAACCATGGAGCCTTCTACCATAAAGGGTAGGACATTAATAATTCCAAGACTGGGGACTAATCGTCCCGAAGATTCCTTTATGACCTTTGTTGTGGGGGTTAAAACAAGTTTCCCAAATAAATTAAGTGCAAAAGCTTCGGACATAATATTGATCCCCACAACAGGATTATAGAGAGCGTTAAATTGATTAGAATTATAAGCACAGCGTATAGTTATAGAGGGTGTGTCCACTCGGATTACTTCAGAGGAAAGCTCTGACTCCTCTAACCATTCGCTACTCATAACCGAGATAAGCTCTCTCAATTGATGTTCACTTGGTAAACAAATGCTAAATTGGCCGTTTTGGGATCGGTCTATAGAATGGTAGTTTGAAATGTTTCCAAAATCGGCAAAGAGATCGGATTCTATGTCTAGCATGAAATCAGATGGTAGAATTTCTTCCTTTTGTGGCTCAGAACCTGGGATAGCTAAAGTAGATGAAAAATTTGGCAGAGTGTCTACTTCGGCTTCGTAGGTTTTATCATGGAGGGCATTATCCATCTCAGCTTCTAGGATTCTATTCAAGATCCCCTTAGCTTCATCAGTAGGGATACGAAAGAAAGAACCTCTAGCCATAGTATGCAGCATTTGTTTATTATCTTTCTGAAGACCTCGAAAAAAGTGAAATAGAAGAACAGTGTCTTCAAGCAAAAGTTTTGGACCAGATTCTAAAAGATCAGAAAAACGTTTCCAGGATTTCCCCAAAGTTTCATTATCTTTTTGTTTAAAAGATAGGACTTCGAGTCTAAGGTCACCAGTACGGTCAAGGGAATAAAAATCTAGACAAAAGTTGGCTCTTAAAACTCCCCATTCACCTTGCTGTTGACTTACCTTCTGACTATACCATCGTCTAGCTTCTCCTCTTAAAGAAAAAGGAAAAAGCTTCAAACGTAAAGTCTTATCAGAGATGCCATCAATGCGAAGACAATCGCATGTCTGCTCAAAATCTCTAATATGAAGGTAAGGGTTTTCGTCTTCCTTTCCCGAAAAAGATAAATTTTGAATCATCGCAATCAACCTTGAACTTAACTTATACTGGGATGTTTGGATAGGCTGTGATGACTCCCATGGTAAAAGGTCAGTTGCTGAAGGTGTTGCAAATTGATAGATTGATTTAGAATCTTGGTTCTCCATAAGGTAAGAATAAAGAATATAAAAAGATGAAAAGATAAAGAAAGATAAAAGTATAGGTACAAGCTAGTAGTAAGACTCAAGGTTATCTCAGCAAACCGTCTTTCTCCCCGGCAACGGCGCCAGAAATGCTTGTTGATATTTGGTAACGCAATTAGGAAATAGGATCCGCAAGCGCATGGATATCGGTGAGCACTTCACCCGAGATGTTATCCTGGGTATCGTATTTATATTTTTACCTTTAGGAGAAAGAGTGCATCTGACTAACCAAATCTATTACTACTAACCTTTAGGCTACAACCACTATGATTCGATGTGAGTGATGTATAGAGAAGACTACAACCGCACTCTTCTTCTAACCTTGGTAAGGATGATCTACTGTTCTATTGGGGAGGTTTACGGAATCTAGACACCACAAAGGATGTTCAACCCGTACCTATAAACCCTATCGATCCTGCTAACGGGATATGGAATACAAAGGTAACTCGGAATTGTCACGTTCCTCGCTACTACCACGGTCCGGCTAGACGAGGGGATATCTATGAGTATCCTAGCTTAAACACCACGTTTACGCTAGAGATGATTACTCTAAACTCTACGCGAAGAGATCAAAGTAAACTCATAAACCAAAGAACAATAAAACAAAGAACTTACTAGAATTTAGAAGTCGAAATACTGAAGAATCCTGAGAACAAGCCTCGGGTTAGAAGAACTTGCTCCCGCAGGTACAACCTCGGAGTAGACACCGACAGGCCGGCTTCCTTCGATCTACACCTCCACTCTATCTCTCTCAATCTAGTAGAACTAATTCTACTTTCACATTGGATGCTAAGCCCTAAGAGGTGGGAACCCTAGAGGGAACCTCTCTCTCTAAACCCTAACTAGAGATATGCAACTGAATAATGAATTGGGGTCCTCTCCACCAGGGGTCAGGGGCCTTGCTTATATAGCCCTTTTGGATGAATCTGGACCGTCGGATCAAACCGACCTTCATCCTACGGTTTTCCTTGATCCTCAAAGGCGGTGGAGCATAATCCGCGAGACTCGACCTGATTGGTCCCGGGGGCAGGGCGGGCGCCCTAGGGCACAGGGCGGGCGCCCTGTGTCCTGGCCCGTTACGGCTCCCGTTCGTTCCCGTGGCTTCTGGAATCTTCTAGATGTAAGATAATTACGTGTTCGGTTAATATCCCGTCATTAATCCGACATGTGGGCCTTTCTTCCGTATTTCCTGATAACCCCCTGCAGAAATAGATAAACAGCAAAACTCGTGGAATTCTGTTAGATCAAACCCTAATTCTAGGTGTTGCTTGCATATAGGTCCTTTTCTTTATTTATTTGATGGTTATAATTGATACTTAAGAACCGTCAACAGCCGGCAATGGCGCGGCGGTGTTTGCGGCTCTGGCGAGCTCAGGTGCACGCTGCTGCGGCTGTTGCTTGGGTGGGACGAGACGGAAAGGCGAGCGCGAGGGAGGAGTGGGGCGGAGCGACTGGTTAAGGGCGTCGCGGGGGCCACCGAGCGCCACCCGGCGGCCGGCGCCGTCGTACGGTCGCCACGGGGCGGCCGCGGCCTGCGCGCGGTCGGGCACGGGCGCGTTCGAGCTGGAGCACGCGAGGGGCGACGCGGCATGGGCCTGGCTTCGGACAGTGGGTCGGAAGTGGAGCGCGCGGCCCACGAAAGAAGGAAACGATTTTTCTTTTTATTTTCAAAAGTGCAGCAACTCAAACCCCTATTTTGAGCCCTAAAAACTTATTTTCAAAAAGTGACTCAAAAACGAAAGTTGTTCTAAATTTTATGATCTTCAACTTTGCCAAAAGGAGTAAAGTTAAAATCCCAATAGTTTTGAACTAGGGATTTAAAGTTGATTTTAAATAAAAAACTCTATTTTTTTAGATTATTTTTAAAAGCAAGATTTGAGAAAATTGTGAATACAACCCTTGCTCCAAATCATTTGCTAAACATTTCTAAGTTGTTCATTTACTCAAATAAGCACATATAAGTCCTAACAAGCATCAACATAATTTTAAATATATTGAAACAACACACTGCAACATGTATGTTTCGTTAACATGTTTCAACTCTATATTTCATGTTATGCTTATCAATGCATGATTATGCTTATGCACATGATTTACAAATGCTAATGCAAGCCTAACACTGGAGTGTTACAGAGGTGCCCATCTAGGGAGCTCTGCCCTCCTTTATATAGTCTAGGAGGCAAGAGTCCTAGTCGGTTACAATGTAAGAGTCATAATAGAATTATAGGATAGCAATGTTACTAGGATTACATGTGGGGAATCCTAGTCAGACTGGACCTTCTCCCTTCCTTGCGGGGCACCTGGGGACTATGTCCCACAATTATTGTTTCGCGTATACACTCAATTAGATGTAGAGGACTGATGTGATATGCAAATAATTGATATGACCTGGTGTAATGGGCAACTGCGTAGAAGAAGACTGATGCTGTGACACTTCTTCTACCAGTTAATTATGTGGCTTCTAGAGGCTACAAGTTTTGTAAATGTGCCCACTAATGCCCTATGAAGGATGTAAGGGCTGGTTCTTTTGGATGTCTTATCCTGCTGTTGTAGTGACCTGGGTGTAAAGAAATGGTGCCATTTGACAAGTATTTGTATGATGTAATGGCTGTCATGGTTGTATTCAACTGGTGTTGTACTGGTATCTGTTGCATGCTGTTGTTTGACTTTGAATTTGAATTGCATTAAATGATGTCTGTGGCGCTATTTTTTGAATTCAAATGGCTGCTCCTGCTAGATCAGCTGATGCTGGGCTAACCGGCTGATTTGGGCTGATTCTGGTCACTGTACCAGTTTCAGCTTCAGCCCAAAATCAGTCGGCAAAGTGACCAGCCGAACGGGGCCACATATTGAACTCATTGCATTCTGGTTAGTTAAACATTGCATTTTATAGACACAAAATGTTCCATTGACATGTTTGGAAAATGAAATACATTTTTTTAGTACATTAATCCAACAAAAAGTATAATTTTGTGTTGTTATGCATTAGAGAATGCAAATACTGGCACTTAGCTTGAGATGCCTAGTTAGCTTTAAAGCTAACATGTAACATACAAATATCATATGGAGGCAAAGTTTATATAAAGTTGTGGAGCTCGAAGAGATATACAACTTAGTAGTTGTTGACATTTTCATTTGAAATTATTTGAAGTCCACAAACTATGTTTTTAAGTCCTCAGAGTTTTGAACTTCAAATTCTTTAATCTTTCAAATGACCTTAAATGGAGATACAACCTAAACCAAAGTTGTAGTACTCGACGAGATATAAAACTTTTCAGTTCAATATTTTTTCATTTGAAATTGTTTAGGCTCTCTAATATTCATTACAAGATTCACTAAAATGAAAAAAAAGAAAGAAACATTCACTTAGTCACAAAAAAAACTTTGTGGTAGTAACACCCAAAGGGACGTATATCCTAGGGTGTCGTTATGTCATCGGCAGTTAAGGAAACGGATATCTTTAGTTGTTATTACATTTTCTTGACGGTGTTAAAAATCTGACTATTGATTTATTTTCCTTAGCGGCCAACCCTCACGGAATTGATTGGTGGCTGGCCCTAAGGTAATAGTTATTTCCCTGATTCTCTACCCTTGGTAGTCCTTCCCTGAGTGTTGGCCGCCATGAATTATTTCCTTGGCAGTTTTCCTGCACAGGAGTAGATTAATTAGCGAGACGAATCACTGCCGCGAGGAAAACTACAATGAATGATGGGTCACGTCGTGCTCCTAAAATGAATCAGGTAGATGAAGGGTCCACTACCGCTGCTCCTAAAATGAATCGTGCTTACGAGATCCGATCCCGTCTCTTTGTATGGGGACAGTAGAATTTCCAACACTGCACTATTACCTAATATCTGCTTGAATCCTCCAAGTTGTGACACAGTTTCGTTTACATTTTTGCTGTGCACGTTATGATGAATATGGTTTCAACGTCATTACCATTTTTTGGTAATCAAATATATGAAGGATCCACTGATACCTTATTCGTATCGCTGAAAGTAGTAGTAACCTGAGCACTTGTTTAATTGCTGCTACGGCGCTACGTGACTACGCTATTCTGTTTGGGACTGTTTAATTGGCAATACTAGTGAAAGTAGTAGTAACCTGAGCACTTGTTACCATTGATGACACGATGCCTCAGAGTTCACAGTATGAGGGCTCTTCTTTCTAGAGAATTGAACATTATTATGATGAAAAGAGGCTATTCAAAGTATCACAGGAGTCCTAAATTTGGGCTCTTCTTTGTGGACATAACCTGACATGAATCTACAAGCCCTAAATTTTGAAAGGACATCCATAATGAAAATGTCAGAAGAACATCTAAAGGGCATCATACATAACTGCCCTGTTTGATCTCCGGGGTTAAAGTTTAGCCCAACTCTTTTACTTACCTTTTAGCCTTCATGGATCCAAATAAGAGGGCTAAAAGTGGGGATTAAACTTTAGCTCACCCATTTTCCATTAGCCCCTCTAAGGTGGGCTAAAAAGGGCTAAAAGTGATCCCCAATACCAAAAGACGCATATTACCCCCGCATATCCCTATGCATGGCTGTCCATAAGTATTAATTAGGGGCAAAATGGTCATGGTAGGGTACATGACTAATCTTTAGCCCTCTGAATCCAAACAGCCCCATGGGCTAAACTTTAGCCTCTTTATTCTAAGGGCTAATCTTTAGCCCTGAACTAAATTTTATCTCCATGGATCCAAACAGGGCCTAAGCTTGAATCTCTGAGAAATGCTCAACAATGACGCACGATAGGGGAGGTCGAGTAGGGTGAGTCAATCAGACATAGACGCTGCCCATCCTGTTGCTGCCGCAGATTCTATCCGTGGCCCCATCCGCCGCCGCCGTCTGCCACCGCCGTCAAGTCTGCAGCCACCACCGCATTCGCTGCCGCCGCTGCCCACCGGCACAAGGAGACCAGGTGCCGCCGACCCGCCCTATAGAGTTGGTCGATTCGTCCTAGAAATGGCCTACGAGTGGAGACGAAGAGATTGAGAGACTAAACTTGAATCTAGACTCAGGTATAAAAAGGGCTGGGCTTCTTTTGGGTATAGATAGGGCCGGCCCCAACTCATATTCAAGATAAAATTAATTATAATTAATTACCTATGTGCTTTAAGATCCGTGTAACCTTTTTAAAGAGGACCATGGGAGCAGAACGCTTAGCTTATGTTTAGTCCTGCTAGTTAGCATTCACTAAACTTTAGCCCCTAGATCTAAACACACCTAAGTGTTTGCTTTGGATACTATTGCTCGTCAAGTTTGATCAGTGGCTAAACCATTCTTGCCACGTGTATGGCCAGCAGACTACCTGCACGCATTGGACCACGTGGACAGCTGTTGTAGGCCATCAGGTATGCGGCCGATTAGTTCGGGCGATCCGGTGCCGTTTCAAATTTTCAATCCACACGAGATTCTCAACAGGGATTTTAGAATCAACTAATCAAGAGAATAGCTATTTGAAGGCCTATTTTCTCTATGATGAGAAGCCCTCAAATATTTTTTTTCCTAATAACGTGCAATTTTGCGATAATTGTTAGCAAAAGAGCATGCATGGTAATCTCTGCTTTAGATATGCTAGCAAATGAGCAGAGCACCAGAGCATCCATGGTGAGCTCTGCTTTAGAATATGCCTTGCAACATTAGGACTTCGAAGTCACTGTTCTCCTTGCAACTGTTCTTATGATTTTCATGGCCTCAAATGCACCACGATTATTAGCTCTAAACACAAATTTGCAGAACCAGGCTATCCCGTGTTAGGCTTACTATAGACTGGCACCTTGTTCGTTTGAGCTATTCAGCGGAATCAGCAGCCATCCAGCATTGTTTCTCTCTCACAATAAACCAGCGAACAGTACTTTCAGCCACAATAAAGCAGCAAAACGAACAAACTATGGATTATTCGAGTACAAAATGTGGGTTAGAACCAGCAAAAAAACAATAGTCCAGAGACTAGAAAAAGAAAAGTAGAGATGACCATAGTAGGTTAGTAGTCAGTACTGAGACAAGAAAAGAAAAGCCGAGATCTACTGCTACATCTATCTACACATAAAAAATACGTAGGGGTATTGTCGAACGCCCCGCCCATCGCTCAGCTCGCATGCGCGTTGCCCCGCGTGAGATCGCGTCCTGCTGGTGGGAATATGTACATACTTGGGAGTCCGAGAAGTACAAGGGGTGAAAAAGTAAAAGAAGGAAAGACAGGTTTCACGTGAGAAAAGCATAAGAGAGAAATATCTTGCGAGGGGACTTAAACGGGTATAGAAATAAATTCAGAGTTTCTGATACAAAACAATATAAATCTGGCACCAGGTCAAGGAAAAAAGTGCCTCACAAATTTTTTTTGTCTTCTTTATTTCTCCCTATATATTTTTTTAGGAGTTACAAAACTTTATGTTTTTAGGATAAAAATATTGGATACTCTTGAGATAGCTCTAACATGAGCCGGTGGGAACACGTATGCACTTGCATAATTGAAAGGAATAATACATTAATACGTACGCACTAGCCCTCCGGGTACTTGAACTGAACTGGTGCTTGAGCAGGAGGAGCCAGTGCTTGGTGACACGGTGAACAGCATTGCGAAGGAGCTCCACGAGCACGCAGACAGCACCCACCTCCACGGCCTTGGCACGCCGAGCGCCGCTGGAGCACGCCGAGACGTCAAGGAGCAGATTGAGCATCATCGCACAACAGCTTGAGGAGGGACTCGATCATGTTCCCTTTCTTTTTATTTTTCCAATACCTTGGTTAACTGATTTGTAGTTACTTATACATCCACAAATTCCTCCACAGTAGTGTTCAGACTGCGAACAACATAGATGCATTGTTGATGAATTGATCAAACTCAAACGATAGTTAACTCTACTAACTTACATACTATACCATATATTAGGAGTAGAGACTATCGGTCCCTTCAAAATCTAATTCAAAAGGATAAAAAATGTTATGTTTGTTTCTCGGAACTAGTGGAAATGCACGTCCGACACGCACGTGTCTAAAAAAAGTTCTTTCTTTAATAGGATTAGTGCTGAGTTCATGACTAATATATTTTACAAAGACAAAAACATACATTTACTCAACAGTACAAATTCAACCCCCTAAAGTTAAAGTTTATGAAAAAATGTATCTTGTAATTATATTAGATTAAAATTTTGAAGCTAAAAACTTTCGAATATATCAGCACTGGGTTCATGGAATGTTAATATACATTCAGCCAGCATTACATTCAATTTATTTTCTTATATAAAATATTCATATCAGTCAATCACCCTAATTAAACCTATATCAGCCTGCTATCATAATAAGTCTTAAAAAATGAGAATAACTGTGAATGAGCATCTAGGCTTTCACTTTTCTAGTTTCCATGCTTATCCTCCGAAGCACCTAAAATGTTGAGAGACATTGTGTTTATATAATTTTTCATATACAAAAGCATAGTACAAATAATTAGAAAACAATATAAACTCACAGTTCCCTATTAAGAATTTTCACTTGTACATATAGAAGCGTAGTGCTAACAATAGCCTAACCTCTATAATGAGAAGGACAACTGGTTCACATACATACGGCAAACTACAATCAGTTTTTTTGGATAACTGATGTATCCCCATATCCATAACCTTCCGATACCGATACATGTATCTGTATCCATGCTACATAGTCTAGCAGAGTTGATGAAGAAAATTGCTGATGAAGGAAATCAAGTACATCAAAGCTGGTAATACATGGATCTCATCTACTTTCTGCTATTGTTAATATCCCATGAAATTAGTCTTTGATATAGTAAAAGAGTTCCATATTATACAAACTATATGGTAAGAAAGAAGTATACGCTGTTCACAAAAAAAGAAAGAAGTATATGAAACCATTCAATTGAAAAATTAAATAATTCTACCAAGGATTTTCGATTCATTCTCTCACCTCCGTCCACCTATCTCTTTGTGCCCACTTCCCCTCTATGTTCTATTATCCATTCTTGTTCTCTATGGAGTGTGGTCTCCGGTTGTCATTTGAACACAAACCTACATAATTGGGAAATCAGATTAAATAAAGATTCATGAATACATCAATTCAAAGTTTACAAGCAAAAAAGAACGAGTGAACTCAATGAAGATGAAATTAACATAATTAACTGGGAGGGTCCTTTGCGTTTGAGATAATCCAACCCCAATCTTCAAAGGTGCCAACTGTGTGTTTGCTTTTCTAGGCTAAAGTAAACCACACAATAATTAACATGTGCATTCCAACCCTTATTATATTTTAATGCACAAATTGCCTTGTGTAATCACAAGTATTGATTATGAAGTATAGTACTCAAGGAGATAATGAAATAAATCAGAGTAATTGTAATATAGTAACTTCATTATCTACATATTCTTAGCTTGGAGTATTTATTAGAAATTAAACAAGGCTTTCCTAGCTGTTATGTCCATTTTGTACACTGTATCATAATGGTTGAACTCTATAAAATAGAAAAAAAAGTACTGTACTGGTGATATGTTCTTGAGGCATGCACCAACACGACGCCTCTTGCTCGTTTTATGGAGGGCTCTCAAGGCTTGAGCAAGTCCATCTTGGCAATCCTTGGTGCAATAGCATCATGTCTAATATGGTTCATTCTATTTTTATTTACACAATCTTTTTTTACAAAGGTTGTTGAAGGAAATTATATAACATTTTCAAGAAACTTAAGCGTGCCCAATACAAGCATAATATATAGTGTGTGGTACTATATATATGGTAGTGAAAAATGAATTGATGAATAAAAAAACTCGACCAATCACAACTTCATATTTCTTTTTTTTTTCCTTTTATAAAAGCATGGTATATTAGCCATCGTACGTTCTAGCTCTAGTTTTTCTTTTGTTCTGGACCAAGGTACTTGATGCACTGCCTTGCATAAGCTTTGATCACGAGGAAATGAATTCAAGATTGATATCTATGTCTTCCCAACACTGAACCTGCATCACCAAAATCAGGATCAACAACTTAAATATTATTTCATCCAACAGTTGAAACTACGATATCTAAGATATTACCACAATTAGTATTAACCAGTAGAAAATTTGCTTGCTTTGAAAGTGAATCTAGCAACTAAAGTAGCCTAGTACTGAAGGTTATGGCCATACTGGTGTTGCGGGTCAATCTATTTATAAAACAATTTCAGTTTGAAAAATTAATATAGTGAACTTGACATGACATATGACTATGTTTGTAGTCCAGGGTGTAAACTACATGGTTTAAGTTGATTCTATACGGGCCACCAGTCTCTGTTACCAGAAGAGCCTTCACTAATCTTGAGATGATTCTACATAGGAAAGATGCATATATTCAAATTAGCATGATCAGTTGTATGAAAAAGTGTGCAGGGGGCAACACTTTTGCTTAAATTAAAATTGTAATAAGCCAGCCAATCAGGGACCGAATGAGTACAAACCAGGATTTGAAGAATGGCATGACACCGACTTCACATATTTTGATCACATGCTGACCTGACAAGATTCCAATGCATTTCATGTTTCCCACACACCATATTTTGCCTTGATATAGAATGGTAATAATGAGAGTTCGCAGAACACAAAGACTTTATAACTCAAAGTGTGAATGGTACCGTATTGATGTATGAACCTGCGTATTGGATCTCTTTCATTAACCTATTTGAACCATTATTGCAAGTGAATTATTAGGTGTAGAGACTATCGGTCCCTTCAAAATCTAATTCAAAAGGATCAGAAATGTTATGTTTGTTTCTCTGAATAACTGCTGAGTGCTTACAAAAAAAAACATTTACGAGCCTGTTAGTATAGGAGATCATATGTGAGTAATTAGGTTGCACCTTTTTGTTCAAATAAATTATCCAATCATTATTATTTTCCCGTGCAACGCACGGGCATTAATATAGTGTGACATAAAAAAATAGAAAGAGGTATGTAGATGGGTGCTATTATAATTTTTTAGATCTGAGAAATGTTATATAATTCATCTATTTAGAGATATGTCATTACAATTCCTTTGATACCTAAAATTTGCCATTTTATATGTCTTCTGTGACCCAGACCTACCTGCAGGGCCACATACTATCCACCTCACTTACATGCAGGCTCCATGCATCACCCCCTCCTCTCTTTACCATCTTCTTCCAGGGGCAGAGGCAGCTGTATGGCGAGGTTTGGCGGCCGCCATACCTAAAGTTTATACAAAACACTAGATATTATGTGTATATACGTGAAATAGTATACATGGCTGATGTATTTTGTGGCTGGGCTGTTATCTCATGGGCCAATCTCAAGAGCCCACGGTCCACGGAACCAAGGAAGAAGCCAGTAGTCTCGTTTGTCTTCCTGGCTGATCGATCAGCTGCTAGCTCTAGGTTTCAATCGCCTGATGGTTTGTATTTCCTAAAGACATAAACCTATCGCAAATCAGAAACGGTGGCGCGTCAAGTGCAGAGGCAAGTAGGTGGCGATCGGCGATCCACCTACTTTTTCTATTCTTTTATTCGAAACGTGCTAAAGCACAAGCCATTTTTATGCATGGGGCATAAGAGTGGACAATCCATGTTATGGAAGGAAGTAAATAACAACACTTTAGCGTTTTGGTCTACCCACCCTCATTCAGTAAACCAATAGGATTGCAGCATTGGAATTAGAGTTGGCCAGGTCCTCTAAAAAGAAAAGAAGAAACCGTTTGTTGTCTAAAAATAGTTGCTTCGCTTTGAAATTGCCTCTAGGACCTGGTGAAAACCCTAGTTTGGTTTTGGATAATTGATGAAACTTAGGGACTAATCATTATGCTAAGTGTGTAGACATGAAATGATAAAGTCCCATGCCAAGTGGTGAAGCCTAGATGATCATGGTGATGGTGGTGATGACCACAATGTGATCAAGGGCTTACTTGAAGAGGAGAAGAGGCAAAATCCTATGGAGCTCAAGGCAAAGGTATAGATAGGATTTGCTTTTGGTGATCAAGACACCATAGAGGGTGTGATCACACTTAGGATCGATAGCCATACTATTAAGAGGGGAATTTTTGAGGCTATTGATCACTTAAGTGCCACTAGATGAGGATTCATTTGCATATGCATTTAGATCTAGTGGTGAGCTAACTTAACGCCTCGAAAATGATTGTGAAAATGCCAACACACATGCACATGGTTATGTACACTTGGTGGTGTTAGCACATTTATGAAGGCGGTGGAGTTTGAGTGGTAGAGATGGGTTTGGGACCCTCTCTCTCCCACCGAGCTTGCGAGGCGGGATTCGACACTATTTGGGAAGTGGAAACGCTTTTTTCTAAGCGACCGGACGCGGTGGTCGAGCAGACCGAATGCTAGGGTCACATCCGGTCAGTTCATCCCGCGTGCAAAGGTAGGGCGTGCACCGCCCTAGAGAAGCTGTGAAGCACGCGAGGTCGATCGGACGCGGTGGCGCCTTAGGTCACAATCGACCGGATGCGTCAGGTCGCGAGTGGGTGCTTATTAGAATCGACCGGACGTTGGCACTGTGGCATCCGGTCAGTACAAGCGGCACATCCGGTCAGACCTCTCAGCAGCGCGAGCATCTGGCGACCGGACACTAGGGCGTGTCCGGTCACTTCTGAGCATGTGAGACTTCGTTTAAGTGACCGTTACGATCGAACGAACGAGATTTGAAACTTGACACGTAGCGATCATTGGGCGGTGGTGCGAGACTTTACCGGACGCTGTGTCCGCGTCCGGTTAGTTCGACCAGCGCGTTCGGTCAGCATGACAGTAGCAGCAACTTGTCCCTAACGGCTCTATTCTTTGGGGCTTCTTATAAATATTTGTTTGGCTGGTTTGGGGAGGACACTCTTGGACATTTTGATTCTCTAACATCCTCTTGACCTGAGCACATCCCCTTCCACTCATCTCCCTTGCTTGATTGACAAATCAAAGTGAGATTGAGTGATCTTAAGTGCATTTGCTTGTGAGTTTGCATCTAGTTGGTACTTGGGTGAGCATTGGCTGTGGGATTTTTGTTTCTCTTGGTGGTTGCCGCCACCTAGATGGCTTGGAGTAGCGGAGGAGGTCCGGCACGAGTTGGAGGTTGTTCGTGGCCGGCTCCGGTGACTTGTGAGGGGCTTTGAACCTTCCCCGGCAAAGAGCCATAAGGTAGCTCTAATATATTACGTGTGTCATTGAGTTACCTCACTAGCGATAGGTTCTTGCAGCACTCTTGGAGAGGTTGGGTGTGGATTTCCAATTAGCCATTGAACCACATAGTGTTGGTCGACACAACAGAGACTAGCGTGCCGGCAAGCACGTGAACCTCGGGAGAAAATCTTAGTGTCTCTCTTGATATTGTGATTGATTGTCTCCCGGTGATTGGCTTCATATTGGTATTCTTCATTGGTTCACTTGCCTCTAAAAGTTAGTATAAAATCATCTTCCCATCGTTTACTTACTGCATCTTTACCTTAAGTTTTAGCTTATTTAGTTGTGCTTGTTCTTGTTGCTAACACTCTAGGTAGTAGTAGTTGTAGCAACCTAGCTTGTGTGTGTGCCATAGAGACATTAGGTAACTAGAATTACAACTAGGTGGCTTGCTTAACACTTAGAGCTAGAGCAAACTGCATTTATCGCCATTTGTATTACTAATCTTTGCTCTAGTTATTTGTAGAGTTTTAATTTAGGCTATTCACCCCCTCTAGCCAATTTGGACCTTTCACTGGTTTATTTTTACCCACTTCTCGGTGCTCGCATTTCCCAGCAAGTCGGCAACTCGATGCCGACGTGCGAGTCGGGCCGGTGCAGAGGCAGGAGGCGGCAACTCGGTGGTCGGCGCTGGCGTGGTAGCCAGTCCCGAGCGTATGATATGGCATTAAAAATGGCACCACCAAAGGTTTAATATGGGTATGTAATCTTCATTTAGTGAGGTATTTTAAGTTTTTTTTGCGAGGAAGAGGTATTTTAAGTGTCAATGCTTTACTTTTGGATCTATGTTATATTTGTTGATCACAAAGTTATATACATATTTAGGTAATGTTTTAGTGCGTCCTTGTATAGTTGATAGTTAAATTATACATGTTTGACCTTTATAAACCTGCCACACTTAGAAAATATTTCTACTTTCGCCACTATCTTCTTCCCCATGGCAATCATCGTGCCCACGTCAGTCAGAGGCCGCATACCGGCACCCACATCTCTCCCGCACCACATGCCACCCGTGTCACCATTGGCATTGCTTGCGGAGGCGCACACCACCGGCTCCACGTGTGCAGCTGCTCTCCAAGAGCTTCCACTTGCATGCACCATGTGCCGTGGATAGCCATGACTGTTGGCCCGATTGGATCTTAGATTCAGATCTGGAACTATCAGAGGGTAGCTTGGCCCTTGGCCGCTTGGATTGAATAAAAATGCAATGGCTTGTTTTTTTACAATGACACTCCCTTGCCCTTTATAGGCAAAGGGGACTCCCACTTGCTACAACATATTATAACCAATAAAGTAGATGCTGAGCATATTCCTAACACTAGGCTTGGAAGCTAAAAAAAGTAAAAAGTGTAGAAAAAGTAAGATACAAGTGCTTTAGCACTAGGCTTATCTATTAATTCTCCCCCTAAGCCTTATGCCGAGCACTAGAGGTGATCTGTTGTAGCCCAATCCTCTCCCTTATCTCCTGGAACTTGGACTTCCCTAGCAACTTGGTGAGAATGTCAGTCAGCTGTTCAGTAGTGGCCATGTGGCTGGCCTTGATGCTCCTGTCCTCCAAGCAATCTCTGATGAAGTGGTACTTGATGTGGATGTGCTTGCTTCTTTCATGGAAGACAGGGTTCTTGGCCAGAGCTAGAGTAGACTTGCTGTCCACTTTCAGCTCAACCACATCCACCTTCCTGCCAAGGAGCTCTGCCAGCATCCTTGACAGCCATAGCGCCTGTGTTGCGGCAGTGGTGGTGGCGATGTACTCCGCTTCATAGCTTGAGAGGGCCACCACCTTTTGCTTGAGGGACTACGAGCTGACCAAGCAATCATCAAGGAAGAACATCGTCCTAGTTGTGCTCTTGCTGGTATCCACATCGCCGACGAGGTCACTGTCGCAATAGTCGACGAACCACACCGTGTCGAGGGCCCTTCTGTAGTAAAGACCGTAGTCGAGGGTGCCCACCATGTAGCACAGGATTCACTTAACGACCTGTAGATACTCTATCGTTGGCCACTCCATGAACTGGCTCATGTACCCGACGGTGAACGCGATGTCCGGCCGGGTATGGACCAGGTAGCGCAAGCTCCCAATCAGCCGCTGGTAATGGGTTGGATCGACCTCCTCCGCCGTGCTCTCCTAACTCGGCTTGAGCTTCTCCTCAATCAGGGTGTGGGCCGAATTGCAGCCTGTCATGTTGCCGAGCTCGTGGATGCGCTTGGCGTAGTAGGTTTGGCGGAGGGCGATCCCGCTGGCGTCATGGCGCACTTTGACGCTGAGGTAGAAGCAAAGGAGACTGAGGTCGCTCATGTCGAACGCCTTCTTCATCTGTGCCTTGAACACCTCCACCTTCTGCTCTTCAGCATCGGTGATGATGAGGTCATCGACGTAGACGCCGACCAGTAGAACGTTGCGTCTACCGCCTCGCCGGTACACCGCCGCCTCATGCGCGCTCTGCTTGAAGCCCATCTTCTTGAGTGTGGCGTCGAGCTTCATGTTCCAGGCGCTGTGCCTAGCGCAGGCCATAGAGTGCCTTGCGCAGGCGGTACACCTTCCCCTCTTCTCCGACGCTTCGTAGCCAGGTGGCTGGTGTAACACCCTTGGTGTTACTCCTTAAACAACTTGCTAAACCATGTCATGAGCATCATATTTATGTGATAACGCATGTGATAAAGTGTGTAGATAAATTTCTTGTAACCTAAAATGACTAATAAAAATGTTAAATGAAAATTTATACCATAGCTCATGTTATATCAAGTAGGGTTCAAAACCAATTTTTATTGAGAAAAAATACTATGGAACATGTATATGACAATTGAACAAAGTTTGAAGTACAAAACTTGTAGATGACAATGCAACTCTTGCCTTAGAAAAATAATATTGCTAGCTAATATTTCTAATAGCTTGGAAATGGAACTTGGAATCGAATCTAGCTCAAGAAGTCAAATAATAGTGTGACAATGTTATGTTGGTGAATTAATTGTGGAAAAGGTAGCTAAAGGCCAGTCCTATGTTTCTGCTCCTCGTGGTAGCCCAATATGCACTCTTTAGCATGATTTAGGTGGTTGAGCCTCAGTCGAGTTGGATTAGTTTTTAGATGTGCTTTAAAATTCATGCACGCACATAGTCTCGGACTGCCTAGCCTGTGCGCATGGTCACCACGCGTGGTGGCTCCGCGTCACCCGTGCAGTCGTGCCCAGCACTCCACATGCTGGTCGGCCAGGGCCAGCTTGCCCTGACTGTGGTTTGGCTATAGCTGGCCGCAGCGCCTGCCTGGCCAGCCGCTGCCCGCTACCTGCCATGCGCCGCTGCCGCTCTGCCCCTTGGCTGCCCCATCCGCTGTCACGCTGCTACGGTGTTGCTGCCCTCCCTCCCTTGTGTTGTTGTGCTACTACTACGGCCGCTACGTCTCGCTACCGCGCACGTGGGCTAGCCTCCACCCCATGTTGCCTTGCACCGTCGTCTCGCCATTAATGGCGTTGTGCCGCACATGGCATGGTCGTGGCCAGGCGCGTGCGTGCACATTCTCTCTGGCTGCGTTGGCCTGTAGCGCTCACACGTGTGCTGACTGCTAGCTCTGCCATGTCCCGCCAAGGTGAGGTCGAGCTGAGCTCATACCTACCCCTCCCCTCCCTTCTCTACTATCAGGGCCGATGGAGTCGCACCATCAATTCAGCATCGATAGGTCACCTTGACTCAATTCATCATGTCTCTGGCTTTGCCTTTAAGTTGTCCAGCCACCCGACCCCACCCCGCCTTGAATCGTGCCCTGCCAAGCTCCAATTTGGAGTTTCCCTGCTGCCGTGCCGATAAGGCTAAGTTCGGCCATTGCCGATGGCGGCCCTCCACCTAACCACCCGAAGCCGGTCTAGATGCACCCTTAGCTTCACCTCGATCCCCTCTTCGCCCTGCACCCCTTAGTGAAGCCGCTGCCCCTGCACGGTGCTACCATCGTGGCCATGTCCGCCGTGGCTCATCACCGAGCTCGCAACGTGCACGTGGCTAGCCCGTCACCGGCCCTCCGTTTCAACCACCGCAACCGCCCAATCCGCGGTAAGCTCCAAGTGCTCGCTCGTTAGATGGTTGAGTCCTTAGCTGCCCTAGTTCACCGGAACGAAAGCGCTGCCGTTGTTGAGGGTTATGCATCGCCATAGCTCACTCCGGTGCGTCCCGCTGTTCCTCACCGCCGCTTAGTGCAAGCGTGAGGGCCGTAGCTGAAGGTCGGCCCGCTAGCCGAGTCGGCGCGAGCACATGGTGGCCAGCGTAACCGCCGGTGCCACCACTCGTTGTGCCACCGTGCACTGGGTTGCTGGGGGTGCAGGGGGAATTTGAGTAAAGCTAGGGGGTTAAGTGAAGAGATCAGAGAGAGATAGGAATAGTGTTAGGGTTTAGATGTAAAATGGGATAAGCTCGAGGTCTCTTTTGCAAAAGTGTCAGCCCGCCCGGGCTCCCCCGCCGTGAGTCGTCTCGCGCGTGGGCCGCGTTCGCGTGGGCCATGCGTTTGTGGGCTGTGCAGTTGAATTAGTTTTTCTTTTTCTCAGGAATTAGTAAAGGCTTTCTATTTTAAATTCTGAACTAGATTTGTATAATTAATATAAATTCATATAGGTGTCCAAAAATTGTGAAACTAATTCTATTAGGTTCCAAAAATTGTGATCTATCTGTTAGTATAATTAGCTCATACTTATCTATGTTGATACCAAAGGCTATTAAATTATTTGAAAGTGCTTAATATTATTAGGTTAATCATTGTAGGAATTTTTGTGGTAAATTGGTGATAGCTTTAACCTTGGAATTTTTACAGTAGCTTCATTGTATTATTATGTGCTTGTTGTAATTTTTGTAGCCTTAGATTCGACTAGATATTAGGGTAACTAAAAGTTCCTTGTTTAAATATATTAAACCTTTAATAGGAATAAAGGCATACCATTGATTTGTGAAACTAGGTGTTTGTTAGTTGAACATAACATTTTGTTTGATGAAGATTATAGTTAGCTTAGTATCTTAGTCATTAGAGCTAGCTTAGTAGCTTAGCATGTGTACTCTTATTTTAAGAATTTTTGTTGCCTAAATACTAAATCGTTGCATCATCATCGCATGCATATAGAGAATGAGTCGACGGAGATCATGATCACCGGCGAGCACAAGTTCGAGGAGTTCGTCGAGGAGTACGAGGAGAAGATTCTCATGTAGGAGGAGGTCCCAGAGCCACCACTGACTGACTCAGCTGACATCGCGCCTGCCAAGGCAAGCCCCGATGCATAATCCCTATTTTTGATAATCATCATATATGTATGTGTTGTGCATTTATGTTGCCGGGGTTTTATGGAATCCACATGCATAAATATCACTACCTATGAGTCTCACATGCATAAATATCACTACCTATGAGTCTTACTAGTGTAGGATCGTGTAGTTGCTATGCTTAGGCTCATCGGTAGCATGAGTAACCTATCGTTACTCACAAATAGGTGAACATTGTTAATACTCTCATAATAAAACGATGAAAAGAAAATGGTGACCGGATAGGGATAAGGAATGGGTTTTTAGTGGGTGTAACGAGTTGTGTCCCACGGCCACGGGGCTTACCTTGGTTACGCTGTTTTCCCTGTCCGTGTCGATTGAGGACCGTCCGTTACTGTGGATGGTAGTGAGGTCATAGATTTATTATTCTAAGCACACACTTGCTTATGGGAGCGGAAAGGCTCATTGCTCTCTTGTTGTGGGTCCTGGCTCTTTCCAGACTGATTGATTAGAGGCGGGGAAAGGTGGAGGTCTAAGCACCACACTGAGGCCGGGTCTCAATTATGGGGGCTTGGTGTGCAAGTTTGGACGGGGACCTAGACCTCTCGACAGAAGTGGAATGGGTTGGTCTTGTTTGTGCCTGGGGTACAAACAAGATGTGTGTTTTGGGGTACCCAGCTGGGATACATTGGTTCACTAATCACCGTTTCTGTGAGATGGTACGACTTGGCTATGGTCTAGCACCGTAGTAAGAACTAGAATATTAAAGATGGTAAAATGTTCCTGATTGCTCAACCCTGGCTTGAAAGTAGAACAGATGCTTACCTAGAATAGTTAGCTAATAAAGTAATCATGACCGCTAATAAAACTAGATCTTAAGGACGAACCCTAGTGATGCTTTTCGTAAAACAAAAGAAACACAGCAAACCATATTGCCTATCCTATCCTTGAGAGTCAGGAAATTATTCCCACTATTCGGGTAAGTCTTGCAAGTACATTGTGTACTCAGAGTTTATTTTACCCTGTTGCAAGTGCAGCTTGAGGAGTTAGATCTTGTGTGGAGGATTCTTCTGGTGTGCATAGATGGATGTGTATCATTTCCACTAGATGTTATTTCATTTCCATTGTTTAATTATCGTAGTTTGAACTTAAGTATTGTAATAAATAATTTTCCAGACTCTATGTTGTATGAAATAGACTAAGTATTGTAAGCTTGTACTCATTATTGGATTCTAAAGGAAAAACATGGTTTGATTCAAGTTCTCCCTTGGGGGTGTGCTCGATGAAACCGTTCGATTTAGTTCACTTTTAGGGTACTTAGTGTCTAGTGGAAGACAAGTGCCTTTGAAAATGTGTTAATTCAGGCGGTTCTGCCACAGCTGGCGCACATAGACCTCCTCCTTGAGGTCATCGTTGAGGAAGGCGCACTTCACGTCCATGTGGTGGACTTGCTACCCCTCTTGAGCCACCAGCCTGAGAAGGATACAAACTGACTCCATTCGCCATGGGGGCGAAGGCGTCGTTGTAGTCGATCCCCTCCTGCTAGACGAAGCTACATGCTACCAGCCGCGCCTTGGGCTTGATCACCACGCCTAGCTCATCCTTCTTGAGCTTGAACACCCACTTTAGGGTGATGGGGTGGTGGTCGTCAGGCAGTGGCACCAGCTCCCAAGTGTGGTTCTGCTCGACAGACTTGAGCTCCTGCTCCATAGCCACCCGCCACACCAGATCACCCTGTGCCTCAGCTTAAGTGGTCGGCTCACCGGTGTGCGTCAGATGTAGCTGAGCAAAGAGCCTCTCAGGCTGGTCCAGTGGGACTCTTCTCTGAGGATGTTTGCCACCGTGCGGTAGCGGAGGGACTCGTCATCGTAGTAGGCATCTAGGCGGTCTTCATCATCCTCTAGTGGTGTTGTGTACTCGACCCTAGGCTACCCTACGTGCACTGGTGTCATAGCGGGCGAGGTAGAAGACACCGAGGAGGTCAGCTGGTTCACCAGAGAGGTCGGCTGCGGTGCTGGAGAGGTCGGAGCTACTACCGATGGACTGCCGACCACTGCCGATGGGCTGCCAAGCTCCCTCGGATTTGGTGATGGCGAACGATGAGTTGGTGAAGAGGTCGGCGCTGGTGATGAAGACCTAGACTTTGATGAAGATGCACCTTGTGCTTCCTCAGCACCTCTAGCCCACGTGTGCTTGACGGTGAAGTGGTGAAGCACGGTCACCGATCTGTCATCCACCGCCTTGTCCCATGCCTAGCCACGTCCTTCATCGAACATGACGTCCCGCGCCACGCGCATGTGCCGTGTTGCTGGGTCGAGCACGTGGAAGGCCTTAGCCCCCTCTGTGTGATGACCGCCATATATCTGCTCAACCTTCGATGCATCTTCAGCTATCTGCACATCTTCGGCTACCTCACCTTCATCAAGGAGCTAAACCACGACTGCCAGCTTACGCCCGTGCCAGGCCTCATATCGTATCTTGCCATCGAGTGCATTGGTCGGCGACCGGTTGAGCAGATGTATGGCGGTCATCACGGCCTTCCCTCGGTAGATCGCTGGCATGCCATGCTACTTGAGGAGGGAGCGTGCTGCTGCCACCATTGCCTGATTACGGTGTTCGACCATGCCATTCTGCTACGATGAGTAGGGCACGAAGTAGTGTCGCTGAATCCCCTCATCGGCGTAGTATGCCGCAAACTCAGCTGCCGTGAATTCACCGCCATTATCTGTGCGGAGCACCCAAAGCTTGCGGCCGCACTCCTTCTCCATGGCTGCCTGATGGCGCTTGATGACATTTGCAGTTGCCGCCTTGGAGTCGAGCAGCACGACCCACTTGTAACGGGTGGCGTTGTCGATGAGCAGTAGGAAGTAGCGCCGACCTCCAGGAGTGGCCGGTGACACTGGACCACAGAGGTTGCCATGCACCAGCTCGAGCTGCTCGGTGGCGTGGTAGGAGGCTTAACGCGGGAAGGGCTGACACTTCAGCTTGGTCACCACACAGGTGTTGCCGAGCTACTCGACGTGGTCAACACAGGGCATGCTGCGGACCATGTCCTTCTTGTTGAGCCGTTTCAGGGCCTTGAAGTGAAGATGCTTGAAACGTTCGTGCCAACGCCACGCCTCATCATCCCAGCGCGCAGCAAGGCAGAGGAGTTGCGCCACCTGCACATGGAGCACGTAAAGGCGGTTGCTTCCCCGGTTCACCTTGGCGAGGAGGCGGCGGCTTCTATCCTAGATGCATAACACGCGGTCTTGCACCACCTTGAGCCTCCCGGTGACATCCTTGACAATGAGCTACTCGAAACTAAGGAGCGTCTCGATCGAATTGACGATTTGTGCGTACCTCTTCAGCATGCAGGGGAGGAATTTCTCCACCGTGCTCTCCTTCATGAGGTCGATGTCATCGTTGCACGTCATTCGCTCCATCAGAATGGTAAGACGAAGGGCAAAGTCCTTGACTTGCTCACCAGGCTGAAAGGCGAGGCCTTCCCACTCCCCTCAGAGGTGCTGCAACGTCATCCGACACACATGATCTCCACTGATGTGTGCCGCGGCGATCAATTCCCACTCCAGCTTTGTCTTGGCGAGGGAGGCACCGAGCTCGGTGGGGACAGCGACGCACAATGCCTTTAGCACTCGGTGATCGTCGTCGTAGTCGATGCTGCCGATGTGAACCGCCTTCCACAGCCGCTGGGCCTGTAGGTTGACCTTCATCAGCAGGCTCCACTCGTGGTAGTTCTACTTGGTGAGCATCGACAATGATGTTCCCGCTCCAGAGTCACGGTAGATCGTTTGCAACACTAGGGAGCGGCCGTGCCGACCACGACGCCACTCTAGTGACAGCGACTGGCAGCGGCGCCCAACCGGGCTACGTGATCCTCCAACTTGCTCCGACTCCCGCTCTATCTCGGCGTGCAGCGCTGTGGCCGCGGCTACCGCGGCCTAGGCACCCACGTCGCGCGATCGTCGTCTCTGGCACCCGTGGTGGCGCGCTCTCGTGGTGGATATGGCGCTCGCTCACTCAAGAACCCTCTCGGCTCTGATACCATATTGTTGGCCCGCTTAGATCTCAGATTCAGATCTGGAACTACTAGAGGACAGCTTGGCCATTGGTCGCTTGGATTGAATGAAAATGCAATGGCTTGTTTTTTACGATGACACTCCCTTGCCCTTTATAGGCAAAAGGAACTCCCAGTTGCTACAATATATTCTAACCACTAAAGTGGATGCTGAGCATATTCCTCATAGTAGGCTTGGAAGCCAAGTAAAGTAAAAAGTACAGAAAAAGTAAGATACAAGTGCTTTAGCACTAGGCTTATCTATCAGCGACTGCCATCCCAAGGCTTGTCTACCACCGACATCGAGGAATGTTGTGGGCCCCATTCCCGTGCACGCTTTCACTCATCATTGGCCCCGCTTTCGCCTTGTCCTCAGCCAAAGATCGTGAGGGTATTTTTGTCCATATGAAATTATGTAGCCTTGTAGTTGGGTCCAGGTTCGTGAGAGACATATGAAGTGGCAGATTTCAGGTACTAGAAGAATTGTGATGGTAAATCTCAAAATAGAAGAATTATAATGGCGTTTCTCAGATCCACAAATTGTAATGATACCAATCCAAATAACGTGAAAACAAAAAAAACTAGAAGGGTGTCACTGAAACCCTCCAAGGGTGTTGTCGTTGCGGTTGAAACCTCTGTGGAAATCTAGATTTGGTAGTGGCGGCGGCTGCGCGGTGTGCACTCAAGTGAGGTGGAGGCAACGTAGCTTGTGCTCGGGCGGGGCAGAGGCAGCAATGGTGGCACGGCTCGCGCTCAGGGGAGGTGCAGGCATCGGAGCTCACGCTTTGGTGGGATGGAGGTGGCGACGGCGGTAGTGCAACGCAGGTTCGTACTGCTATAGAAAGCTCATCATAGGGGGTGTTTAGTTCCCAAAAATTTTTGGGTTCTACGGTAACATCGAGCGTTTGGACATATGTATGGAGTACTAAACATAGACGAAAAAAGCTAATTGCACAGTTCTCGGGAAAATCGCGAGACAAATCTTTTAAGCCTAATTAGTCCATGAAAAGTCTTAAGTGCTACAGTAACCAACATGTGCTAATGACGGATTAATTAGTATCATTAGATTCGTCTCGCAGTTTCCTGACGAGTTCTGTAATTTGTTTTTTTATTAGTATCCAAAAACCCCTCCCGACATCCTTCCTACACATCCGATGTGACACCCAAAAAATTTTCACCCCACGAACTAAATACCATCATAACCATTACATAAACCCTAAATTAAATGTTGATGGTGATGGCCAGCTCATCTCACCGTCGGTTCACAACCACCGCCGGTTTGGAGTTTAATCCAACTGTGATATTGGCAGGACCACAGCCTGGTCGCAACCTGATCCGGCGTTGATGATCATATAGCCGCTGTCAGTTAACACTACGATCCGGCAGTAATGACCATCTGAACCCTGCCGATTCGTACGTCAGCACCGGCAGTTTTGACAGGTTGCTTCACCACCAGATAGTGGTGCAGGCCGACGGTGACTAGCGTTTGATCACCACCGGTCAGTGATCCAATCCAGCAGTGATGAGCAATTGATCAACGGGTTAGTTCAATGCATATCCATTGGTGATCACTACTACATCACCTCTGGTAGTTCAAGCCGGGGTCGATGACCTTCACTGATAGAATGATATTGCATCTGTGTATAGCCTACCGAATAAACCATACAGATGTAATCACAAAATCTCATCATATTCAAGAACAAGTGCATTTTTTAGAATAGCAATCCATGCTACAATAGAATGGGTGCTAGTTTTTGCAAAGTGTACATGCCGCACACAAACCACAACAACTTATGCTGAGTAGGGTGTGCTTACAAGAGCGGTGCTAGTTGATGTACTATATACGAAACTTGCCCCTTGATTATATTATATAATAATGCACCGATCTCTATATGGATTTACATGACGAAAACAAGGTAGTTGTGATCTCTATACGGACTTAAATAACAAAATAAGGTAAGCTCCCTGGTATGTGCCACTAGTGCTTGCAACACAGACAAAATCTGATTTGTGTTAGCATAAAGACAATTAACAATTTATAATGGTTTCTATAGTGAGACAAAGATAAAAGTTTAATATATTCCGCCATAAAGACAAATAATAAATCATAAAAATAATAATTTACTTGTATTAGTTGGTGGTACAAGTGTTGCCTCAAATCATCTTGAAGTTAAGTCTCTTGAAATATAGGAGAAGTGTATATAAAAATAAATGGAAATTAAGCTACACTAATGTGCCACCTCACAATTCGCATGGATTAATAGTTTGATGATATATGTGTTGGACTTATAGGATCACAGTGAGTAGATCGGTGGGTACTATGCCGTGAAACAACATTCCAGTACACATCTAGATACGAGGGGAAAGAGTGAGAGAGAGCAGACCAGCGGGAGGCGTGGAGGAAGAGGAACTGGAGGCAGCCATGTCGTTCGTCGGGGTGGTCGTCGATCTCGGAGAAGAGGGCGAGGCGGCAGTACTTCCCGTCACTTCCTACGCCCCTCAGTGGATCGGGTTTTAGGGTTTGTTAGGTGGGAGTACGGCTCAGGCGAACCTCGTGTCCAGAGCCGCCGGCCCCCACCTCTTTATATAGCGCAGGGTGACGGGGGCTCGCCAGCCATGGATGGGCTGGGCGTCCCCGATCAGGGCGCGGATCAAAGGCCCAACAGACCGTTGGGTCTGTTAGTGGAGATCATTCCAACATTCTCCCCCTTGATCTCAACTTATACCTTAACTTTAATCTTTGACTTTAATACTTTCACTTTTATTTGTCCCATCACAGATTAGTGCATAGAGCATGTTTTATCATCACAGTCTATTACCGATAGATTTAACAGCTATAATGCACACCTCTGTTTTGAAACAGATTCTTTAACTTTGTTCCCTTTTAGTTATCCAGGAATCATAGGCTTTCCCTTAAACCCATGCCGGTTACATGTTCTCTGAACACATTGGGTGGTAAGCCTTTCGTAAGAGGATCCGCGAGCATCTTTTCGGTACTTATATGCTCGAGACTTATAACATGATCCCGGACTTTATCTTTCACAACATAATACTTTATGTCAATGTGTTTGGCAGCACCACTTGACCTATTGTTGTGAGCGTACTGTACTGCTGGATCATTATCGTAGTATAACTTTAGTGGCTTATGTATGCTGTCGACCACCTTCAAACCGGGTATGAACTTCTTTAGCCAGTTCACCTGCCCCGTTGCCTCATAACACGCTACAAACTCGGCATACATTGTGGACGATGTAGTGACGGTTTGTTTCGAGCTTTTCCATGAAATTGCTCCTCCTGCGAGAGTGAATACATATCCTGACGTGGATTTTCTATCATCTCCCGCATAATCAGAATCCGAATACCCAACTATCTGGAGAGAATCTGATTTTCTGTACGTCAACATGAGGCATTTCGTACCTTGCAAATATCGTAAGACTTTCTTTACCAACTTTCAGTGTTCAAATCCTGAATTACTTTGAAACCTGCCAAGCAACCCGGTAACAAAAGCTAAGTCAGGGCGCGTGCACACTTGAGCATACTGTAGGCTTCTGACAGCAGAAGCATATAGAACCACTTTCATTTGATCGAGCTCGTACTGGTTCCTAGGGCATTGAAAATCCCCATATCTGTCGCCCTTGACCATGGGTGCAGGTGAGGCACTACATTTATGCATACTGAATTTCTTTAAAACCTTTTCTATGTATGCCTTTTGTGATAGTCCTAATACCCCTTTACTTCTATCTCGGTGAATCTCTATGCCCAAAACAAATGACGCTTCACCAAGATCTTTCATATCAAATTTTGAGGATAAAAACTTCTTTGTCTCCAGTAGTAGGCTGACATCACTACTAGCAAGTAAGATATCATCTACATATAAGATTAGGAAGATATACCTTCCATTCTTAAACTTTGCATAAACACAATTATCCTCAACATTTTCTTTAAACCCAAAATCCTTTATGGTTTTGTCAAACTTCAAGTACCATTGTCTCGAAGCTTGCTTTAACCCATAAATTGATTTCTTTAAGCGGCATCCCATTCGTTCTTTTCCTTCCACGACAAAACCTTTCGGTTGTGCCATGTAAACATTTTCCTCCAGATCCCCATTCAGCAATGTCGTTTTTACATTCATCTGATGTAACTCTAAATTATAGTGTGCCACTAATGCCATTATAATTCTGAAGGAATCCTTACATGAGACTGGAGAAAACGTCTCATTGTAATCAATACCTACTCTTTGCGTGAAACCTTTTGCCACAAGTCGCGCTTTAAACCTTTCAATATTCCCTTGGGAGTCACATTTCGTCTTATAGACCCATTTACAGCCTACTGTCTTGGCTCCTTTAGGAATAGGTTCTAGGTTCCAAACTTTGTTGGTACTCATTGACTTTATTTCATCTTCCATGGCCTCAAGCCACTTGATGAATTATCGCTTCTCATGGCTTCTTCAAATGAAGTGGGATCACCCTCCATTTGAAATTCTTCAGTGTTATACACCTCATAATCATCAGGTATAGCTGATCTTCTAATTCTTTGAGACCTTCTAGAGGCCTCCATATTTGGCACATCTTCTGTTTGGGGCTGTTGTTGCTCCCCCTCATCTGTGGCATCAGCTTCTATAGGTTCCTGGAGAACAGGTTCCTCTTCATTATTTGCTGTCACCACAGGAGAACTGACAACAGGTGTTGGCACTACAGTACCTGACACTGTTGGTGCAACAAGAACAGGTAGTTCAAAGAATGGATCCTGAATCATCGGAGTGGACACACATACCCGCTTCTCCTCAAGAATAATTTCTCGAGCTACCATGCTCCCCCTCATCATTTCATCCTCTAAGATAACAGCATGTCTCATTTCTACAAATTTTGTGTATCTGTTTGAACAGTAGAAACGAAAACCCTTTAACTTTTCAGGATAGCCAATAAAATGACAACTGACTGTTTTGGGATCTAGCTTCCCAATATTTGGGTTAAACACTTTTGCCTCAGCAGGACTCCCCCATACACGCAAGTGTTTTAGTGAGGGTTCTCTTCCTGTCCACATCTCATATGGTGTTTTGGGCACCGCTTTACTTGGTACTCTATTTAGAATATGAATGGCGGTTTTTAACGCCTCCATCCATAGACTCAATGGCAAGTCAGAGTAACTCATCATACTACACACCATATCTATCAAGGTACGGTTACGCCTTTCAGCTACTCCGTTCTGCTGAGGTTCGCCCGGTGTAGAATATTGGGCAACTATGCCATTCTCCTGTAGAAACCTTGCAAAAGGTCCAGGAACTTGGCCATATGGGGTATGCCGACTGTAGTACTCCCCACCACGATCGGACCGGACCACTTTAATCTTTAAATTATGCTGATTTTCAACTTCAGCCTTAAATATTTTAAATTTATCCAACGCTTCATTTCTTTCTTTAATTGGATAAATGTAACCATAACGGGAGTAATCATCTGTGAATGTTATGAACGAGTCAAAACCATCCACACTTTTCACAGGAAAAGGACCACAGATGTCTGTGTGAATTATCTGTAGAATTCCTGTGCTTCGTTTAGCATCCTTTTTAATTTGCTTTGTGTATTTTCCTTTAATACATTCTCTACACTGTTCAAAGTCTGAGAACTCTAATGGAGGAAGAATATCATTCTTAACTAGTCTCTCTATTCTCCCCCTCGAAATATGGCCTAAACAACAGTGCCATAATTTCGACGACACATCTTGAGTTCTCTTTTATTTTCTATTTGTATTCTCAGACAAGGATACATTTTCATTCACATCACATACGGAATTCACACTTTCACGAAGTGATAACAAGTAAAGCTCGCCTTGCAGGAATGCAAGACCAATACATGCATTATTAAACATTATCTTACATTTGCCATTTCCAAAATAGCAATCATAACCATCATTGTCCAAGCACGAAACAGAAATCAAGTTTCTTTGTAAAGTAGGAACATAAAGAACATCTCTAAGTAGAAGCGCAGAACCATCAGCAAGTTCTAGTGAAAGATCACCAACGGCTTCAACGTCTGCTTGGACTCCATTTGCGACTTTAATGCATCTTTCTCTTCTTTGCATAGTCCTTGTCGAACGGAATCCCTGTAATGAATTAGCAACATGAACAGTTGTACCTGAGTCAATCCACCAAGTAGATTTTGAATATTGTACATACAGGGATTCATTTATGAACGCAATAATGTTCTCACCTTTCTTTGCCATGATCATCTTTAGGAAATCGAGACAATCTTTCTTGTAATGTCTCGTCTTCTTACAGTGAAGACACTGGTCTTTGTCCACAGTTAACTTCTGATGAGACTGATTTTGTATGGGAGCCTTTCCCTGAGCCTTTGAGGAGTTAGAGTTAAAGTTCCTTTTCTTGTTATCTTTTAAATAGTTGATAGAACCTCCATTTAAAACTTTTATCCTGTCCTCCTCCTGAGCACACATAGCCATGAGCTTTTCTAAATTCCATTTCTCTGGTTGCATGTTGTAATTGACAACAAAGGTGTCATATTCCTTTGGTAGGGAAGCAAAAACCAGATGAATAAAGAACTCTTCTTTGAGAGCTAGATCCATTGGTTTCAGCTTAGAAGCCTGATTATTCATTCTTAATATGTGCTCTCTTATGCCACCACCTGTATATTTTTCTATAATCAGCTGCTTTATCAGCTGGGTGGCATAAGTCTTTAAAGAGCCAGTGAACTGACTCTTTATGCGCTCAAGGCATTCTGTGACCGTGTCACAGTCTGGGATTGAGCCTACCAGCGCAGGCTCAATTATATTCTTTATCACAGCTAAACATTTCTTGTTTGCTGTGACCCACTTTGCCTTTTCAAGATCATAAGACATCTTTACGGGAGTAAAATCCCGCTCTCTTGTCTGCCATGCAGCGTCAGTCTCATCAGCTTCCCTCACCGGTGCCTGAGGCTCAATAGGGCACGGTGCGGTCACTACCCAGTCAACCTCACCCAAGATGAAGGCTAGGTCAAGCTTTCTCCTCCATTCAATGTAGTTATCTCCTTTGAGGGTAGGGATATCTTTAATACAACCCATCAAGGAGTACCCGTCTGAAATCACAATCCATTTAGAGTGAGAACATAACAACAACAATTGTATGCTTTAGTTCCAACGTTGGTTAAAAAATTAAAACATACAACTGTTCATTGCAATAATTCTACATCACCGTTGGGCAGAAAATAGAATTAATGCAAGAAAAATCATAATTAACACTATAATATTGCCATTAATCGACGTTGGCTAGAATAATAACAATATTATAATGAACTATAAATTTATCCATTTTTCAAAATTAAATTCTCTCGTTGGTTCGAATTTAATAATGAAATAACAACTTTAAATACGCAGCGGAAAACATCAAAATATACTTTGAAATAACAATATCCAGAAGCATCTTTAACTTTACTTAATTACTCTTTGCTCAGATTTTCACATTGGTTAAATATGAGCAAGAAACAGTATCAAAACTGGACTTAAAAAACATCAAATATGCTTCTGGAAAATGAAATAACAAATAACCAAAATTTCCATTCAATTTTGGCCCGAAAGCCAATCTTCGTAATGGCCCGTGGCTTCTCTCACGCGGCCCAGAGCCTTGCAGCAGGGGCGCGGCCCAGCACCTCGCGAAACAGGCCGACCCATTTAAGCGGCCTTGCTCCCTTGGCCCGACCGCGTGAGCTGCGGTTCCCCGCTCCCAGGCCGCAACCTGGGCCTGGGCCGGGAAAGCGGCCTGTTGCCTTCACCCGCCTGGGCCGAAACCGGGCCCATTCAATCTGTGCCGTTCAATTCGATCGGACGGCTGGGAGAAGATTTCGGTGAATCAAAACCCCACCACGCCGGCTGTCCCTAAACCCTAACTCATTTGTTCTTTCTCGTTCTTCTCTCTCACACAGCTCTCGGCTCCGCCGCAAACAGCGGCCATGGTGGCGGCGGCCACCGCCGCCGGTGGGGAAAACGGGGAAACCCCCCCGGCCTTGCCTCTTCCCTTCCTATTCTCTTTCTCCGGTCGGTTTTAGCCCCATCTCGCACCCACCGCAAGACTGAGCAAGCGGCGCCGCCGACGAGGAAAAACCCGACCGGAGATGTTGGTGCCCCCACCGGTCCCTTCGCCGGTGCGCACGCCCTCCGAAAGGATGGACGTGCCGCCGTCGAGCGGACTAGTGGTGGCACCCTTTGCCGACGAGCCGGTTAGGGTTAGGGTTTCGATCCGAGGTAAGATTCGAATACCCTCATCTTTACTCTTTTCTATACGATCTGTGAGCTGTCTTTAGGGTTAGGAACAGTGTGGGTGGTGTCCAGGGGAATACCCCCTTTCTTCCCCTCTTAGGGTTAGGTTTTATTCTTTTTCCCGATTTGAAATCGGGTGTTTCTTTTCTTTCTTTTACCCAAAACCGGATCTACACACTAGAAAACCTTAGCTCCGGTACCAAATGTTGGACTTATAGGATCACATTGAGTAGATCGGTGGGTACTATGCCGTGAAACAACATTCCAGTACACATCTAGATACGAGGGGAAAGAGTGAGAGAGAGCAGACCAGCGGGAGGCGTGGAGGAAGAGGAACTGGAGGCAGCCATGTCGTTCGTCGGGGTGGTCGTCGATCTCGGAGAAGAGGGCGAGGCGGCAGTACTTCCCGTTACTTCCTGCGCCCCTCAGTGGATCGGGTTTTAGGGTTTGTTAGGTGGGAGTACGGCTCAGGCGAACCTCGTGTCCAGAGCCGCCGGCCCCCACCTCTTTATATAGCGCAGGGTGACGGGGCCCGCCAGCCATGGATGGACTGGGCACCCCCGATCAGGGCGCGGATCAAAGGCCCAACAGACCGTTGGGTCTGTTAGTGGAGATCATTCCAACAATATGACGCTGCTGACGTAGGCATCAGCAGATCAGCTCCAGTGCCAGAGGCCGACGCCCGACGGGGACGCCATGAAGATGCTTGTTTCTCTGATTTGAGCTTGGCAATGGTGCATGTAGCTATGTATACGCGACGATGGCGTGCTGGTGTTCTGCCGCGCTGTTGCTATGGGCGAGGCACAGGGAAGTGAGGAGAGGAGATAGCTGACGAACTCGTCATGCTCACCTCTGGATATGGACGAACGGCTGCAGCAGGCAGCAGCAGCTAGGCCGGACATGGAAAAAATAGTAAGATCAGCCGCGGTGGCCTTCCGTGTGGGCACGCAAACGAAGACAACGACCAGCAGTGGTCAGAGGATGTGCGCGCCGCTCGCCGGCTAGGCGTCCAACGGCGTCAATGGTTCCTCTATGGCGTATTGGCGTGTGTTGACGAGCTTGAGAGAGAAAGAGACCGCGCACGGGAAGGCAACCCGGCAGCAAAGAACAAAGGCACGAGCCATGTCGATCGAGCGCACGCACACATGCTGACGACGAACACAGCAGCCAGCCGTCTTCAGAGTTAAAGAAAGAGATGGATGAGTCGGAGAAAGACACGGACGGATGCGGTGCCCCATCCCCTGCGATTTACTCTTCGGTTATGCTGTGAAGGCTCGGCTGCCAAGAATAGGACGCCGAGTTACCCGGCGAGGGGCCTCGCCGCCGCCGCCTTCCCGGCGACCCTCCACCGGGCGCCTTCCCGCTCTCTTTATTGGTTTCTTTCACGTCTAGCTTCCTCCTCGTCCTCACCGTCTCGTCTTTGCCGCTGTGGTCGACGTCTTCACGGTACCTCTGCGACTGCGCCTGCGCCTGGGCTCCGCCGCCGCTGCCACCCACAAGGCACCGGAACCACCTCCTGCCGCCGACCTTGTGCCCCCTCTCGCTGGCGAGGTGCCGCTTCAGCGTCACGGCGGCTCCGCGACTGCCGCCGCCGCGGGAGGATGAGGTTGAGGTTGAGGCGGCGGAGTACTTCTGCAGCCTCCGCACGGTCCTGCACGGCACGACGTAGTACTTCTGCCCCAGCTGCAGGACGGCGTCCGGCGCGGCGACCGCGCCCGCAGCCGCAGGCTCCCGGAACACGTCGGGCCGCGCCACGCAGAACCGCGGGTGCCGCGCCATCACGTCCGCGGCCAGCGTCGGGCGGTCCAGCAGCTCGACGTGGCCACCCGGGAACACCAGCTTCACGTGCTGGCCCCGCGCCGCCTTCCTGGAGGAGCAGCTGAACCAGGTTGCCATGGTCGTCGCCGGCCGTGGCTTGGCTCGTGAGCTCGCTTGGTACGTGCGGCCAAGAAACCGACCGGTGCTTTTATAGGCGTGGTTCATTCGTCGTGCGCGATGAGATCATGAGACAATCGTTGGTTTTATTATCTGTCATTCTGTCATCGGAGTGTACGTGAGTTGGTGGATGGAGCAAGATGACAAAAGAATCCATCGTGGTTGCCATCATTATGGGTTTGTGCTTTTGTTGTTGTCTTGGATCTGACGACCTTGTCTCCGAAATTTGACGATGGTTGCAAGGAGGTTCTGAGTTACCCAAGTCACAACGGTTGGGTCCAATACGTACCACATTGATGCCGAGCTGAGTACGTATTTGGCTCTAATTGTTATATACAGAGAATAGTATAGTTGATGACAAATAAAAAAAATAGTAAATATAAACCTAACCTGACGAAGGCTGTCCATTAATCAATTGCTTGGAATTTGCATTATTAGTAGGAGTATCTAACTTCCAATGCATAGGATTACTCCAATATTCACGCCCGAACGCGAAATGTATTCCTCCCTTTCGTGACACCTCACAATTCTACTGCGTAGTATACTTGTACTAGAAAATAAACTCATGCATGTGTTTTCTAAAAACGATTTAGACGCAATAAGAATATTAATTGAATTCTCAAATTGTCAATTCGTAGTCATTCGACAATGAATAAGGGAGACATATGGGAAAAGTTACTCATACGCGTCTTGTTCGTGTGGTCGCCGTCCAGACTCCAGAGGAAGTTTCTTTCACCCTCGAACTCTGTCATGTGTGTTGATCCTAATCTCCTTGATCTTGCCGTTGCGCGCCTTCAACTCGTCTCCGGCCAGCCAAAAGTAAAGAAGTCCACGATGTTGTGCAATCTGCAACGTACGCTGGCCATGAAACCAACTAAACAGAGACCCTGTGCTGCGTGATGGTGATTTGCCTTGAAGATTTAAATAAATAGAATCAAGATTGGAGGAATGATTACGACCTTTTTATATATAAAAAAACATATATACATACCAGAATGCAAGGCGAACGAGAGGCGTAGGCGGCCGCTCGGCTGCCGCAGAATAGCTATTGGCCGATGAGAGTTGCGGCCGTCCGTAACAAGTACAACTTTATTAATAACTCGAGGGATTAAGACTTTATTAATAACTAGCAAATATGTTTGTATGTTATAGAAAAATATATTAAATATTCATAGGAAACGGTGACGGCGGCGATACTATCTATTTTTGTTTCATCATTTCAATAAAATTTAAAAGCTATAATTTATTTATTTATAATATAATGACCATGACGTTCACAATAAAATTTAATTGGTAATAATATGACAATGTCCTATTAAGCCTATATTGAATTAAAATGCAATCTTGATAAAAAAAATTTCAAGTTGCAAAGCACAAAATTATTTAGGACGTAAATATATCATAACTTTAATTTTTATACTATCCATGTGTTGCTATAGTTAAAATATGGGAGTTCTATGACTTTTTTTGAGGATGTATAAAAGTCTGTAATTCTAATATCTGATTAAAATCTCAAAGAGCTAGTTGTTGAGGTGAAGAATTTGTCTCTAGATTTAGACTGGATTAGACAATAAAGTGTTGTTTGATAGTTGGACCATCGGCTGATCTACTAAAACATATAAGTCTATCTATTTTAATAATTGGTGAAAATTTTTATTTCTTAGACAAAAATCAATAGTTTAAAATACCATGATGTTATATATTATTTGCTTTTGACGTTTATGAGAAAAAAAACCACCGGTCTGAACGACGAAAAAAAGTGGACACGAAATAAACCTGAAGCAATAAAAACAAAAAACATGGAAACATACTCAAACAAACACAAAAGGACTAATAAAAAACCAAAAGAACAGAGAATGAAACGACACACGAAAGGACTAAAAAACCAAGGCCGATATTCCGCGAGCGTTCACTCGTTCCGCATCGAGCGATCAAAGATTCGACACCCGTCGCTTTTCGTTTAAGGAAAAAATTCATTCCCGCATACCTTCACTTTTCGCACAGTCTGGCGCATGGGCATCCTGACGTAAGCCTGATGCAAGGTTGAAAAAAAACAAAACATTTATTTTAAATTGTTATAACTTTTGAACGGTGTATTTATTTTTAATTCTATCTGCACCGATGTGTTTTACGCGATGAGGCGAACAAAATTAGACTCTACTCGCATATGTTTCGAAGAATTTCATTCTAGAACAATTTAACTTATAACATATAACTTATACCATATAACTTATGCGAAAAACTTAGAAACACAAGAGTTATCAAACACAACTTATTTACAATAAGATTAGAGGAGTTTCCAACGAGAAAATCATGATTTAGCCTCAGGCTGTGAAAACCTGTTTAGCCGGTTTCTAAGGGATGCAATGAAATCTTTATAGGAGAGTAATTTCTTTATCCGACTCCAAAATTGGACAATCTATATATGTTTTTCGACGATCTCGATGAGAGAAACGCAATGGTAAAGTCCATTCTTCAATTTGAATAAGTTTTCAAAACCGGCTAAGCTGGTTTTTGCTGGATGATTTTCTGAAAGTTGTATTTTGTTTGTCTAGACTCCAAATTGGATATTCCATATATGTTTTTGATCAAAAGTATACGAAAACTATTGACATTTATGGCATAAAATAAGTAACACTAAATTAATTACGGAATATATTTTCACAGTGAACCTAGTTGACTACAAATTTGATTAAACTTAAACAAATTTGTCTCGTACAAATCTCTTTTTTTTTTGAAACGGAGGGAGTACTAACCAGGCGGCTGAAATCTACAGAAGATGACATGCACTTCGTATTATTAACACTTAACTTTCTGGCTTTTTTTTAAAAGACCAAATAAAACTACCACAGCGTAGAGTTCACATCCAAAAGTTTCGTACATAGGCGATAGCAAAGTACTGAAATAGTACAGTAATAACCTGTCTACAATTCATGCTCATTTCCTTCCTCTAGGTGTGAGGTACACATGCAATGGGTAAAGCCTGTTGGTTGTAATCTGGATGGTGTCAGCCGTGTCCTCGTCACCTTCCTTGAGTCTCCAGGTAAACTCTTGCACAAACCTGGCGATGGCTGTGCACGAGATGTTAATCGCCTGCCTGCTGCCAGCACAGGCCCTCCTTCCTGCACCAAAGGCCATGGTCTTGTACATATCTGCAGCCTCATACCTCCCGTCCAGAAACCTCTCAGGCTTCCATTCCTCAGGTTCGGCCCAGTCGCTTTTGTTCATGTTGCATCCGTACAGATTGATGATCATCTAGCATATTTGTGAATTGTGTTAGAACTCACCTTCCACCAGCCAACATTATATATACAACACTTAGCTTGCTGTGAGTGGTCATTGTTGTGCTCACCTCTGTGCCGGCTGGAACTTCATAGCCAGCCAAGTTGGTATTCTCATGGACAAATCTTGGAGGCACTAATGGAACTGGAGAATGCCGCCTCAGGGTCTCATGGAACACCGCGTTCAAGTACGGTAACTCCGGCAGGTGATCCTCGGTAACTGTCTTATTGCCGCAGACTTTTTGGATTTCTTGATAAAGGTATTCCTGATGTGCGAAAGAAATGCAGTTACCAAAGTAGTATAAGTAGTTAACAGTCTTTCTACAAGGTGAAAAACAAGCTTCATCAGTGCTTACCTGTTTTTCTGGGTGCTTCGCAATCTCATACATGGCCCACTCGGTCGTGACCAAAGTAGTATCAGCAGCTTCTACGAGTGCCTCCCACACCAGCATTAGTAACTGTTCATCAGTCAGTGTATTCTCTGCCAGCAGGAAGTCCAGGTAGGATATCCTAGTCTGCGTTGGAGTTACTGATTTAAGAACTCAAAGAATAACCTTTCTATATATTCTCTCTCTACAAAATTGTTGAACTACTCCCTCCGTCCACAAATAATTGCATGTCTGCGGTTCAAAAATTTTCCGAGAATAAAGGGTCACTGGCACAAAGTTCGATGCACAGCAGTACCAGCTTGGAGCCTATGCACCCAACAACTGAGCCACGGAGGGAATTAAAAAATTGACTTCTGACAGGCTTCAGCATGCTGCCGTGTTCTCGTTCCTTCCCCCAAGGCTCCAGTCCACTCCTCTGCTTCTAAACATCTCTGCCATGACTGTTACTGTATAGGATGTGAGATCCTCTTTAGAGGGGTATTTTGGTAATTTTACAGCTGCATTGAGCTCTGTGCCTGAATCCTAGACATGCGGATATTTGCGGACGGAGAGAGTATGCCTTTGTGTTACCTCTCCACGTGCAATTCTTTTCTTTTGCTGATTGATCAAGGCTTGCATCACTGCAGTTCTCCTAGCTTCCGTAGTCAGTACTCTTTCTTCAAAGCTCCTATTTGGAATCCAGCTGAGGTATGGGAAGAAATCCCTCCAGTCGACCTCAATTGCACACATCATCATGTCAGTCACAGCGGTCTGGAAGATTTCCTTCCTCGAGAAAGCCTTCCCAAACTCTTCTACATACACCGAACTTACGTCCTCGCTTAAAGCCTGAATTTGCAGCGCAGTCTCAAACATCAGTATATAGGAGTTGTTCACCAAAGATCCAGGACATGTTGACAGTACCAAAAAAGTACAGGAAGCACTACTAACATGGAGAAAGTATTGGTAAGAACACTGCTTGTATTTAGACGACTTGCCTGAGTCATAGATAGGCCGAATAGCTCATTCTGGAATACATCCCGGAAGTTCAGAGGAGTTTCTGGGTCATCGGCCACCAATGTGTGAAAAGTGCTCAACATGTTATCAATCATTGTGTCCCTTGTGCCTCGAAATTGTGTCTGAAATTTGTACGATCGAAATTTACACCTCTTTTACTGATTGATATTCAAGGACTTGTATAAAACTTTATGGTTCTGGGACTGTTCATAATCGTACCTGAGCAGAAGCACCCAGCATGCTCACCATAATATGGCGCTTCACCATTTTGTGGAACTCACCTTCGTCACTCAAAGCAACTATCTTTTTGCCACGACTGATCACTGAAATTGCCTTAGATAGCTTCCGAGTAGATATGGATGTATATTTTGCAACCATAGCCTGTAATAGACAGGACAAAATTAAATGTCTTTCTGGCCAAGTGCGACGTCGACCATAAGATGAAGCGATATATTATGATACAGGAAGTAAGAAATTTGTATATTGTATATGTTTCGTGCCAGAATAGTCCAGGCTAGATTAATTAATTTTACGTTTAATTTTATTTGGCAGTAACAGGACATTTTTTTCCAAGCAAAAGGGTGGTCATTTAAGACCCTGATACATCTCTACCTTGAGAAAACAGAGAAAATGGACTATTGGTAAGCTAATCACTAGAAGAGAAACCGCAAAAATTTAGGATTTGAAATGCTAACATCACTAAAAAGGTCTTCCCACACTGCCACCACCACCCCCCCCCCCCCTCCGCCCCAAGTGAATAAAAAATATTGTATAATTGCAGCTCACAAACAAATTAGTCACTGCATTATAAATGGTAAAAAAACACGGATTCAAATGTACCTCTTTGGCAACTTCTGCAGAATTGACAACCACCGCAGAAGAAGCACCAGTTCTGATAGTGTATATTGGCCCATATTCTTCAGACCATCTTGAAAATGTCTGATGAGGCTTTTTTTCTTTCAGCTGATGAAGGTTCCCAATGATAGGTAAACCAGGAATAGCTGCATGACCATACCAAAAAAATCATCAAATACAGATTTAGTTCTTTTTCTCAGATAATACTGAATTCTAAACATTTCTATGTGATTATGTAGCAATAACATATCATGACTATAGTTTGCCTCAACGGTTGTTTGGCGTGTGTAAACGCTACATGGTGGTACATCATTTCTATTTAATCAGCCGTTTATCCCGTTTAATTGGTCTTTAGCCCATTTAAACGGTCAGCCCGACTAATGGCTAAACAGTAGCCAGTAGGTGATTGGTTTTTTAAAGTTTAGTATTTACGAAAACATTGATCATGACAACGTAAATTGATACAAGTAAAAATATAATAAAATTTCTGGGCTGATATTCACCATATCACACTAAAATTTGAAGGAAACAAGGGAACATAACAGACAAATAAACGGAGCAAAAACTTATTTGGAGGGATCCCCCTATTGTCAACAACTTCATAACTAAGTACCAATCTAACTTTTTAGGAACTACCAAAACCTTATTGCTTGCCGGAGCTCTTTATACCGGACAAACCTCTTCTTGCATCCTAAATTCGGGAAAAAGATTATGAAAGGTAAAACCTAGATCCATCAGTTTCTCTTTTTCGTGTTGGGACTCAACTGAACTACTCCTATTGTTCAATATACTAATACTACAAAGGTTTTGCGATGCAGTGTCGCTAATCCCAAACTTGCAAAGCACCAATGCAGCTCTGCGAAATATTCACAGAAAGAGAGAGAGGATCAAAAGGGATTTCAGTGCCAAAATCTTGCGAGATCCGTCACCTGGAAGCTACTGTTCTTGGACGGACCTCCTGGTTTTGCTCGTGGTGGGAAGCGGCGCAGCGGCGGCCGGTGGCTCTCGCAGGAGCGCGCTTCGGGCGGGGCTCGGCAGGAGCGTGAACATCACAGCTCGCCGGCTGGTTCAGACCCAGGAGCTCGAAGGGGACTGGGGAGAGGAAGGCGGGGTGCGCGTGCTTCGGGTGTTCGAAGAATTGCCTAAAGGGCATATCGAGCCTGGCCGCCATGCGACGGCGGCGGCTTACGATGGCGCCGCATCCGGCGAGGCGGCAACGGCGACCTTTCATTCGCTGACGACCACCGGGGAAAAAACTCAGGTCATCTTCAGCCCTTGCTTTGATGGCACCTATTGGTTTCAATCCACGTGGCGTCGAAGCGGATCGAAGCGTAATTAAACTCAATTCTATTATATTCTGAACGCACGTGGATTAAGATAAATATACGTGCATCTGAGCAAGACCTGAGAGAGATCAGGAGCTGGTCATAAACGTCTAAAGATAAAGAGAAAGAGGAATCTTGAGGAGTATTTATCGCCGTCTGTAGGTCAATGGTTCTGTTCATCTGGCTTATAATCCGTCTTTATTCAGCTTGTTTTTTCAGTCGGAATAGTATTTTTCTCTCACAAAAAATCAGTCAACAGTGTTTTTCAGCCGGCTTATAATTCCAGCCAAACGGGGCCATTGTAACGGGGGTTTTGGCTGGAGTTCAAGTAAAACTTATGTCTTCTCTTTTGTTTTGTTTTGGTTGGGCAGTTTAAGTACTGCTGTTTCAAACTTTGATAAGCTAAAAAAACTAATGCTGCACTATCTGACCAAAATATAAGTTAACTAAGGTTTGTTTTAAGTCATCATTTTTCTTTTTACTTTGGCCAGCAATAGATAAAAAATGGGTTTTTTTGATTGACGCCATTACAATTCTTCAACTTCTGAGAAACGCCATTACAATTCGGCTATTCAGAAATATGCCATTATAAATCCATGTTTGCCTCAAGCATGCCATTTTATACAGCTGACCCATACAAGGACCCATTGGCAGCACCGTATACCTAGATGGGGCAAACGGGCGTTACCTCTCTGCCTCCTCCGTCAGACGTTCTCGTGCTCCTCCGTCAGCTCCGGCGTTGCAGCGGCGACGGCCATTTCCTGGACGGTGTGGCTCGTGCGCAGGCCACCGCGGAGCGTTCCTGCACCGCTGTCTGGGCCATTGGGGCTTCCTGCGGCATGGACCGAGGCTTCTTGCGCCACCGTCGTTGCCGCCCGAGCCGCCGCCGGGGCCGAGCTCGCCCGCGGCGGGACAAAGCTCGCCTGCACCATGGCTGGAGCCGAGCTTGCCCAGCGGCGTCCCCTCGCCCTCGCGCTCGCGCGCGAGCTCTCGCCGGTCGTCACGGCCGTCGTCGCCGCTGGCCGCGTCGGCTCCGCGTTCTCCGCCGAGCTCGGCACCATGTGGGTGTCGGAGCAGACAACACCTTGCGCGTCCTCGGCGCCCACCCGTCGACTACCTCGTGGTCCCTCTCATGCTCGCCTGCGTGCTTGCGCTCCCGGTCTTGACACTGATCAGCTTCGCGCTCGGCCTCGCGTCCTCGGCGTCACTGGCTGATTCTGTCTTTGTCGTCAGCGTCAGCGTCATTTTGGAGTCCGCGTGCAGGGCGCTGCGGCCATGGGACTTGATCAGTTCCTTGCTGAAAGCTCTAAGTGTTTGGTGCCATTATCGCGGTGGTGAGTTGTGCCTGGGGAGTCACAACCCATCGAGGAGCCAAGGGCGTTGGTGAGTCTACAACTACAACATCTGCCGTGGTTGTTTCCTTGATTGGAATCTTCGTTGCAGACTTTGCCATGGTCATGGGTGCCCTCTCCGGGAGCTCGCACGCGCCATGTCCAGAGCCGAGCTCGCCCGGCGGCGTCCCTGTCCCCTCGCCGCGCCAAGGCCGGAGCCCATCCTTGTCGTGGCCGTCCTCTTTGGGACCGAGCTCGCCCGGCGGCATCCCCGTCCCTTCGCCGCGCCAAGGCCGGAGCCCACCCTTGCCGTGGCCGTGGCCGCGGCTGCCTTCTTCGGGACCAAGCTCGCCAGCGCCATGGCCGGAGCCGAGCTCGCCCGGCAGCGTCCCCGCCCCCTCGCCGCGCCATGGCCGGAGCCCACGCTTGCCGTGGCCGTGGCCGACGGAGAAGCACAAGGGCGTCAAGAGGCCGGGACTCAACGGAGGAGGCAAAGAGTTAACGCCCGTTTGTGCCCCCGTATGCATACGATGCTGCTAGTGGGCCCTGTACGCTGCAGCTGTACAGAATGGCATGCTTCAGGGAGACATAGAATTATAATGGCGTATTTCCGAATAGACGAATTGTAATGGCGTTTCTCAAAGGTTGAAAAATTACAATGGCGTAGATAAAAAAACCCATAAAAAATCACCAATCGGATGTTTGGTTGATGAACCAGTTCATTTATAGCTTGTTTGGTTTGCGTCATAAAGTCACGCAGAATCATTCTTATCCAGTGGCCTTGTTACCCAAGCCCGTGTTCAGTTCCGGAATTGGTGCTCTCAAATTGGTACAGTGCGTATTAAATACGTATTGTACCAACTTGTTTGTATTTGGTAAAAATTTTCTAAATTTTGACTAATTCGACTCAAAATGTTCATCTCGTAAAGTACAACAAAACTGTGTAATTAGTTTTTAATTTCATCGACATTTAGTACTCCATGCATGTGTCGGTATTTTGATGTGATGGGAATCTTCTTTTTGTATAGTGGAATTTGGGGTTGAATTTGGGAACTAAACAAGGGCCAAATTCACCCCCAAATTCCACTATGCAAAAAGAAGATTCTCCATCATATCAAAATGTCAGCACATATATGGAGTACTAAATGTAGATGAATCAAAAACTAATTACGCATTTTTGTTGTACTTTGCGAGACGAATATTTTAAGCCTAATTAATCAATATTTGGACAATTATTACCAAATAAAAACAAAACTACTACAGTATAACGAGACATTTGCTATACAAGTTTGGATCCCAAATTTGACATTTAAACAAGGCCAGTGATTTTTTTTTAACGGCGGCCTTTTGGCCGCTGCCTTCAAAGGGGGCGTGAATATTCATGCATGGTCCTATCCTGTCCATGTGCGTCATATCATCGACTCGCGCGGCATGAAGCAGTTCCCTGTAGCGAATTGAATATAGGGTGAGTTCACGGATGAAAAGTGGATGAAAAGTTACTGTAGCATTTTCGTTGTTATTTGATAAAATTTGTCCAACCATGGACTAACTAGGCTCAAAAGATTCGTCTCAACATTTATAGACAAACTATGTAATTAGTTATCTTTTTTACTTACATTTAATGCTCCATGCATATATCTAAAGATTCGATGTGATGGGTGGAAAAGGAAATATTTTGGATTTGTACAGGAAGTGAACACAGCCATAACTACGGATGCGGACGAAGTGATTCTGCGATAAAGCGCCAGACGAGTCCATGCCGGATCGGTGCGCTGCACGAGTTGAACCTTTAAACCAAACAGCCTGTACCCTGTAGAATCCCACCGGAACCGGATGATTTTTTTTTTCTCGCAGAGGACCGAATGGACTCTAGTGTCGTTGACAGATTAGTTCATCACATTCCTCAAACAGTCAAAACTACTGTATTTACGTAGATGGCTCCTGAAGCGGTTGTTCTGTCGCTGCGCCTGAATAATTTATATATCCATGTGCACACAAGACAGGTTTAGGCGAGCTTTGAATTTACCGGAAAAATAGGTTAACGGAAGGACGTGATGATGATAACGCGAAACAACGACAGGACATTTCTTCACCCAAGGAATAGTGATGAAAGCGGACGAAAATGAACGGAAAATCGCTTTACCGTTTTTATTTCCATATTTTTAAACGGAAACGGGAGCGGGAGCCGGACAGCCGGGAACGAAAACGGTAGCAGGATAAACGGTAATACGAAAACGGATAAATACGGTCGGAAAATAGCCGGAAACGAACGGTAAGCGGGAACTTACACCGGGATTACGTACCGCATGAACTCTCACACATATATTAAAGTTAATAAACAATTCCGCCTTTGAGTGAATAAATAAATAAGTTAAGACACCTCAGAAATCACGGACTAATCTGCTCATCAGCTTTGCTTATTGTTCGTACGTGTGCTGCTGATACTAGGCGCGTCAGCGCCTGTACTGCTACCTGTGTGATGTACGTCTATACGCAGTGCTGCATGCCACATGGGCCACGGCCACACACCAGCAATTAATACGTTTTTTTTCAAACACAATAACACAGCATGGAAAAGAACGCACTAGCAGTAGCAGTGCAGGATACGGAAGTTAGATGAATATAGATGGGCCGAACCAGGCCTCATGTTTACGAAGTAGGCCAACAGCTGTAAACGGGATGAAAACGGGATTATCCCGGTCAAAAACGGTATTCCGTAAATATGAAAGGAAAAACCCTCATCCCGTTTTCGATCCCGGTCCCGGTGCATCCCGTCCCGTTTTCGTATTTTCCCGGAAAAACAAAAATGATCGGGATAAAACGGTAAACGGTTGCGGACGGAACGGGATCCATCCCGTCCGTTTTCAACCTTGCCAAGGAAGAACAGACAGGAGACCGCAGTGTGGTGACGATGACGATCAGAATGAACCGAGCGGATCAAGGAAATGCAATACAAGGAGCTGAACCCGATCAGGATCAGGACCGGCATTATGCTAATTGCTAAGCTAGAGTAGGGATCACCGATGCAAGTGAGGTCACCTGGGGGCAAGTTGAGGCGGTTCTTGTGGTCGGCCCTCACGGCGAGCGTGGCGGCCGCGACCAGCCCACTGACGGCTGCCACCGCCGCGGCACCGCTCGCGGGGACTGCTGCAAGCAAGGATTGCATTTCCGGAGGACTGCAGTGATCTGTGCTGATGCGTGGGAAGCGCCGTTTGGAGCATGTTTTAATATATAATATGTATATATATACGAAAATAGCCCTGTTCGTTTGCTGATAAGTCATGACTGTAAGTACTGTTCGCTGATTTATCGTGGGAGAAAAACACTGCTAAATAAGTTCAAGCGAACAGGGAAATCAAGAAAGAAAAAAAGAACTACGTACAAAGAAGAGTCACAAGGCGTGGGAAGAAAAAAAGGCCATCTCATCGGTCTCATCATAGCACGGGCTTTGTTTAGTTTTATGGTGTAAAGTTCTGAAGTGTCACATAGGGATATCACGTGTTTAGATACTAATAAAAAGTAAATTATAGAATCCATCAGTAAACCATGAGATGAATTTATTAAGCATAATTAATCCATCATTAGCATATGTGTGCACTATACCACTTTATTGTTAAATTATGGACTAATTAGGCTTACAAGATTCGTCTCGCAAATTACACATAATCCATGTAATTAGTTATTTTTTAGTTTATATTTAATACTTTATGTATGTGTCTAAATATTCGATGTGATAGGGCGTAAAATTTCAGGTGGAACTAAATAAGGCCTTAGTCAAAACACGTGACGCGGAGAAGTCATGCTTATTATTACCAGCGTGTCCTTGAATACTGTACATTAGCCGGCGGTTCCTGTGGCCTCGATCCGCGCCTTCTACTCACCAGCGGCGACTGAAATTCCCAAAATCATGCAGTCTATGGCCGCCGGCGGCATTGAACCTTAACGTCACGAACGCAGAACGTGCGGAAATAATTTAATTCGACTATCTGAAAAGTAAAAGCAAGCTCGCTCGGCCACCTGATCATGGGAACGTACAACACGAGGGCGGCCTGCCTCCTTTCTTTTCTACTAAGGGCCTGCTGGGAATTTTTCCTGATCTTGCCTCACCTGGCCAGCCTTGCCCGGCAAAGCAAAGATAACGGTATGTCTAGGGTCCGGACGTTCGGACAGGACGTCGCATCTAGACGTGGCTCCGACACCTGCGCCACTCCCACGTCCACATCCTGCCCCACACACTGCGTCCCGCATCCCGCCCACCGGCACCCACTCCCGCATCCGTCGCAGGGACCCGCGCCCCCCCCTCCACCCCACACCCTACACAACAACAGCCACCGACCGTGCCGTGCAACACCCTGATCCACTTTTGCAACATCCAGACGAAACCTTTGCAATATACGTCGAAAATAGATGAAACATTTGGAACATACAGTTCAAACATCATTACAACATGTGCAACATCCCGATCTACTTTTAAAACATCCAATGCAACACTTACAACATACAAAAGAAGACAGATGAAATACTTGAGACATGTGTCTGAAACACTTGCAACGTACGTGTACAAAAACATATGAAACATTAGGGATAGACGGTTGCAACATACGTATACAACTGTTGCAATATATGCAACATCCTAATCTATTTTTGCAACATCTGCACGAAACAATTGAAACATACAGCTGAAACAACAACACTTAAAACATGGGCTTGTAGCATGTCTGAAAAAGCGTCCAGAAACATTTGAAATATAGCATCGCCGCGCGGCCATGACCTACTCGGTGGGCAACTGTGGTGGCGCACGCTCGTTGGATGGTGTGCGCCCGCATGCCCGTCATGCCCGCCGTCGGACGAGGGAGAGGAGACACTGCCGGATCTAAGGAGGGCGCCGCTGGCCGAGGGAGGGGAGGGTCAGCGGCTTGCTTGGATCTCGCCGGGTAGGGGAGAGGGCCACTAGATCCGCGGGTGTTGGGTGCTCCCGATGGGTGAGGACACGGGGATGGGGGGAGTAGCGCTGTCGGGGTGGGGGAGCACGCATGCCAGGGTGGGTGAGGGCGCCACCGCCAACCAGGGAAGCAGCAATGGCTGCGTCGTCAAGTGTGGGACAAGACGTGAAGGGATAAGAATGGGGAGGGGCGCGAGTGCTGCGGGAGTGAGGTGTGGGAGGCGTCCGTCCGTCCGGGGGTCTTAATCATATTATTATCGCAAAGATAACCTTTCCCACGCGAGCGAGCCAATGCAGCTCTCCTTCATTGGCAAGGGAATCCTTGCCAAGGCGAGCTAGGTTGCCAGGGAAAGCAGGAGTTTGTGAACCTGCCAAACAGCTATCCTTGCCGAGCAAGGTAAGGCAAGCAAATGTCAAACAACGGTCCTTGCCGAGCAAAGGTGTTCACATATGAATACGTCACCGTGTGCCCTCGGCGATGAGCGTAATACGCAGGACATGTCGTCAGAAGAGCCTTGCCGGCAACGCGATAGGTTAGACACGCTGACGAAGTCTCTTGAGACTCGAAACCCCACACGTCCAAGAGAGACCCAATCAGGGTGTGCGGCGGCTATGAGCTTCCCTAGCCGGCTTGACCGCTCTAGGCTTCGTTGTCATTGACGCAACAATCATTATCAATAATGAAGAACGAGAAGCAATAGTAGACTGAAATGCATGATAAAAGACAAAAAAAAATAGATGTGTTTGATATGTTTGATTCATCACTCTTTATATTATATTATATTTATATATATAGGGTGACGGGTCTTTCAGAATACATGAATTCAGCACAACTGTCGTACGGTTGCCAGTCCGTTCCGTCAACAAATCCGAGTTTAAATCTGGCAAGTTCTTCTAGAAGGCAGACAAAATCCCTGGTAATTTCTAGAAAGCACAGACAACTTTCAATCGCACCCCAAACATGTTTGAGTTAGCGGCGGCTCCATATACCTGTCCAGATAAGTTTCTCAACAAACCTGTTAGGCCAAAGTATCTCCAGTGATATCAATTTTTGGCCATCAACGCATGCCCCCTTTATGCCAAAATTAAGAACAATGTCAACACACCTATCGGTCATATTTTATCTAAGGGCAATAATAGAATATCGACCATGTTTAGTAATTGTTCTAAGGGCGATAACAAAACATCGGCCATATATTTTTTTTATTTTAAGGGCGATGATAAACAAACATCAGCCATATATATGGATAGTCCGTGTGAAAGCCCAAGTTTGGTTTTGGTAATTAATGACACCAAGTTGCTAATGCCATGTGTTAAGTGTTTTGAGTTAGGCATAAGCAACACATGTGATGAAGGTGTACGTGGCAAGGAGAGGTGGTCACAAGATCACAAAGAGATGATGCATGGACATGAAATGTTGATCATGATGGAAGGCACATAAAATAATGGACATGATGATCCATCATGATGGAAGGCACAAGTAGTATCTAGACACCCTTTGCTTTTAATGTTGATCTCACGGGGTACTTTAGTGTTTGTGATCTTTACAAGTGATGTATTACAAGTGGTGTCTAGCTACATCGATGCTAAGGATGGTATATAAAGGCAACTCCGATTGGTATCACGCTTCAAAGGTCTATTCTATATACCTTAGCATCAATTTAATAGTAGTAACTCTCCCAAAATTCAAATCCATACATATGTGCACAATTGAACCAAACTCATGGAAGCACATATGTAGGGGGAGCTAACACTATCAAAATTGAAAATTGATTTCATTTCATATCTTTGTGATGGTTGTCATCAATTACCAAAAAGGGGGAGATTGAAAGCCCAAGTTTGGTTTTGGTAATTAATGATACCAAGTTGCTAATGCCATGGTTAAGTGTTTTGAGTTAGGCATAAGCAACACATGTGATGAAGGTGTACGTGGCAAGGAGAGGTGGCCACAAGATCACAAAGAGATGGTGTATGGACATGAAATGTTGATCATGATGGAAGGCACATAAAATGATGGACATGATGATCAAGTGGAAGATAAGGATCTAAGAGCGCAAGGCAAAGGTATAATCATAGAGTTTTCCTTTTGTCGGTCTAAGTTGAGTAGAGAAGTGATTGACCGGATTTAGGATACATAGCCGACTATCAAGAGGGGCAATCACGGTTAGCTCGGGAATCAAGTGCCACTAGATCAATGTCTTGAGCATATGCATTAGGATCTAGTTGAGAGCTAACATAACGCCTTGGAAAATATTTGTGAAATGCTAACACACATGCACATGGTGGTGTACACTTGGTGGTGTTAGCACATTTGCGAAGGCGGTGGAGTTTGAGCGGTAGAGAGGGGTTTGGGTTCCTCTCTCCCTGTCGCCGAGCTTGCGAGGCGGGATTCGGCGCTTTTTAGGGAAGTGAAACGCCTATTCTCTACTGCGCCGGAAGTCGGAAAAGAAACGGAGGCGAACGGCAGTCACTGTGGTGACCGGACACTGCACCGGACGCGGTCACGGTTTGACCGGACGCGTCTGGTCAGTTCAACGTGGCGCGGACACTAGGGTTTGTGACCGGACGCTGGTCTGGCCTGACCAGCGCGTCCGGTCAGTTCACCTGTGCGCAGAAGAAGGGCGCGCGACCGGTGCGTCCGGTCCCTCACGGAACCGGAGCGTCCGGTCAGGCGTCCAGAGGAGCAGATTGCAGCGAAGTGCTGATCGGACGCGCGGCGCGTCCGGTCACGTGTGATCGGACGCGTCCGGTCTTGATGGGAGCTTACTGGAACGCGACCGGACGCTGGCACTGTCGCGTCCGGTCAAAAGGTTGAGTGCGTCCGGTCAGGGCAACGGCTAGTTCTGACGCGCGCTGTTCACGCTTGTCCTGTAGTGACCGGACGCGTCCGGTCACCCTGACTGGAGCGTCCGGTCAGCTCGTTTTGAACTACCTCATCCGGTAACGGCTAGCTGCGTACCCCTTCGCTATAAATAGAAGATGTCCGGGGTTTGAGGGCAACTCTTGCACATTTTGAGACCTAGAGACATCCTTTGAGCTAGAGAACAACCCCTCCACTCATCTCTTTGCATAATTGCACATCTTGAGTGAGATTGAGTGAGATTCAAGTGCATTGCTTGAGAGTTGCATTCTAGAGGCACTTGATCTTCGAGTTGCTGCGGATTTCTTGTTACTCTTTCGTGTTTCCCGACCCGGTAGACGGCTTGGAGCAGCAGAGGTGTTTGAGCTCGCAATTAGAGATTGTTGGAGCCCTCACCAAGTGTTGTAAGGGGTTCTTGATCCTTCCCCGCGGGAGTTCGCAAATTGGATACTCTAGTGGAGCTCGTGGCTTGGAGGATCCCCATCTTGTGTGCGGTTGTGCGGCGCCCGCCGAGGGCTCGACTCTTGATAGTCGTTTAGCTCATGAACCGACAAGTGGGTGCATTGCCACAACGAGGAGTAGCTTGCCGGGAAGCAAGTGAACCTCGGTAAAAAATCTTGTGTCATCTCTTTGCCGAGGATTTCTCTTGTGATTGATCATTGTGATTGATTCTTCGATTGCATTACTTCTCTACATCGTTGGTATAAGAATCAAGTCATTTACTCTTTACTTTCTTGTACTAGTTCTAGTGTAGTTTGCATAGCGTAGCTTTTATCACATAGGAGTAAGTAGCTTAGTGACTTAGCCTTGTTGGTGTGTATTAGAGATCATAGCCTTGCTTCACTAGAAGTGTATAGGTGGCTTGCATAGTGTAGTTGATCTAGTGCTAAAATTAGCTTAGCCATCTTTCATACTAACGTGGTTGTTTAGTGAAGCTTGTAGAATTTTAAATAGGCTATTCACCCCCCTCTAGCCATTTGGACCTTACACCGTGATATGTTGCTTTTTGGAGAGGGGATCTAGACTTGGAGTGGTGGGTTGGGATTGTGGCCCTCCTTTTATTCTTGACATTGTTAAAGTGCGACTCGTCCTGACATTCAGAAGTGCACAACCTGGACCCCTTTGTCTATCTCACACTCCCTTCCTCCCCCACCGCACAGCCAGCGGCAGCCTTGCCGCCAGCTGCGCCTCCGTCCACCCTCCTCCGCCGCTCCGTCTTGCCCTCCACGGAAGATCGGCGGCGTCGTCCTCGTCCTCGCCCCGCCCCTGCCCCCGCTACCGGCGTCCTACCGCGAGCTGCCTCACCGTGCAACCTGCAACCCGCCCCAGCCCCTCAACCTCGCCCACCCTAACCATAGCACCTCATCGCCGACCACCGCCATGACGCCCCCGCCGTCAACCCCGCTCAACCGGTTGTTCCTCACCGCCCGCTCGGCGACATCCCTGCCGCCTCGCTCGCTGCCCTTCAACCTGCCGCCACCGCCGTGTCGCAACCGCCTCCCCCCAAACCCCCTTCTAGAGCCACCGGAGATAGAAACCCTAACCTCGCCGTTGCGGAACCCTAGCCACCATCGGCTTCTTCTTACTATTTGGCACAGGCGCCGGCGTGGGCACATCCTCCTCCTTGTTCCTCTCTGTCGGGCACGGGTGTGGGCGCACGGGTCGCGCGCGTCGCGTAATAATCTCTGCGTTTATAGTCTTTATACTTGTATTGTATATTTGTATACAAAAATGGCAGAGCAATTCAAATCAATCAATCAAGAAAAAAGATGTACAAAACGAGTTGCAAGGCATGGAAAGAAAAAGAGAGCACTGCTGCCATCTCATCAGTTTCATCATAATTCCAATAATCAGCACGGTTCGCTCAAAACACGTGAAGGGAGAAGTATAAGGGAGCAGTATCCATTCATACTTACTTGAAGAAGAAAATACTAGTACGTACTAGTATAGTGCCCATGCTAATGCCACGACTTCATTTCAGGGAAACATATGAAAACAACCAAACTTCATTTCAGGGAAACATATGAAAACAACCAAACGATAATATTTTTTCATAGTTCAACTTTCACACAATTATATATGAGCATATGTATAATTTGAAAGACACTTATGCATAACAAGGCATAACAATAATAAAGTTCTCAACACTACACACTGCAGTGTGGCTCAACACTGTATATAACTTATGCAGTATTGTATTTCTCACTCAGTAAAATACAAACCGTGGCGTTACAGGCACACTTCTATTTCTCAAACACCGTACATAATTACATATACTAATGTTCAGCTCGTATCATAGTTCTCTAGGCATATTCGAGCACTCAAATCTTCCTTCAGTATCTGTCCTCATTGTCACTTCCCTCTATGTCCAATGTCCTTGTTTTCATAGGCAGCACCTTCAACCTAAAACACAAATATAAATTTGATTTAGTTAATTTTATACAGGCAATTATAATAACACTCTGAGCAAAAAAAACCAAAATTTGCATGAGGACATTCTAAAAAAAAGTGAAATTTCCATGGAGAATATTTGATAGCTAAGTTGTAGATCAGGCAGAAACCTTAGCACACCTGCAACAGCAGGTGGTCACGTACTATCTTAAACTTCAGAAAAGATTGTCCTATAGCAGGATATCACAATTCCCTTAGTGCATGTAAGATTATACCAGGAAAAATGCATATCCAGTCCTGTTCTTGTAAAACGACAATTTGTATACCTCCAAAAATCCAATTATTCCAAGCCAACCTACAAACTCCAAACTCATGAAAACTGGAACATGGTTAATTACCCAATAGCAATTATATATGGTTTGAGATCCGATGACACATAAACACCAATACACCATCCCTCAACACTAAGCTGGTCACCTTCCTATCCACTGTGAAGAACATATAAGTTAAACCATAATTTCTTTACACTCCAGAAATTGAATTCTCCGGAGCTTGACGTGGAAACCATGAGCATTTCACAGAGCCTATAAGGCACATGTGGCAGCCAAATCAATCTTGGTCCATTCCTTCCAAATATTTTAAATTTCTCACATATCAACAACAACAAAGCTCTAAGATGATACACATGTACTTAAATAGTGTATCTGAATTCCATAGAGAAAGGAAAAACTGTAATAACATGGCATTAAGCTGCCAAATACCTTGACTTTGCATCATTCCCATCCTCTGCATCATGTTTCTTTTCAAATTCACTCCATACAGATGTGTATGCTCCAAATCACCTTAAAAGCATAAAGTGGAATTGGAACGTCATTCAAAGAGCAACTCATAAGTTACCTGCTCGGATATTGTCATAGAACCTCCTAATTATGATGGCCCACATATACCAGTCATTGTCATAATGACCTCTGACAGTCGTACTTATGTTTCTCATAACTTAAAAGGCCTGCTTTCCTCCGAACAAGATCCAATCACAGGAGTATTGCAATATTACAACAGTTTATTTAAAATACCATCAGAGTAAAGTAGCGGAAGTCTTACAATAACTTAAGTTTACAAACCAGTTTCCAAACCTCAAACTTTATGTAACATTATTACAAACCGATAGTAGAGAAGTATCAGTAGTAACTTTATTACAATCACACAAACGGGATGCCTTGCCCAGAGGCCACACAGTCTACTCGTCGTCACTTTCTTCTGCCACAATGGTCATGCAACAAGGCTCAAAGCAGGCTTGTTCATGAACCGCACCTACAACAAGGGGTTCAACAAACCCTGAGTACGAGAGTACTCAACAAGACTTACCCGACTAAGAAAAAGACTCCAAGGGCATGCTAGCTTTAGGGAATCAAGGTACGGGTATTCAAGAATCAAATTTTTCTTTTGCAGAAAAACTTACTAAAGTAAGTCCTTATCTTCAGTATTTTACTTTTACCATTGATGGTTCATTAACCAACTCTAGGTGATCCTAATCTAGATCAAAGTAATTATCATCAAGACCTTTCTCATTCTTTCTTTCAATTCCAGTTCTTAACTACGATGTTGGTGCAAGGCCAAGACTCCTTTCTCGTGGAGCAACGACGATTCGAACCGCTTCATTTACCCAGCTGGGGATTCCTAACCACACGACATATGTAGAACCGAATCTTGCATATATCAACTCTTACCCGAGTAACCTAAAATCAGAACGTGTCCATCGCTACCCGAGAGCACAGTACCCCTCGAACCCGGCCCAATTCTAGCCCCGAGGGTACATGCTACTCTTGCCATCTCTCCACTCCCAGTGCGAGGTTAGACGTTCTCGTAATGGAATAGTCGAAGTAAGGCTTTACCCGATATGGGTACATGGCTAGTACTAATAAAAACTCCATGACGCGAGGGCCAACAACGTACGGTCCTTAACTAATAAAGCGGAAACAATGCGTTGAGACTCCTCTCCCAATACAAGTTAGCAGTGGCCAAACCACCTGCCCGATCTTACAAGTTCATTCTCATATTCAATATTCATTAAGTATGCCGTCATGGCCGAGTAAACATTCATTTAAAAAGCTTAACTCATAAGCATAGCGAAGCATACTATGCATTTTCAGTAAAACAGGTATCAAGGGTGATATCGCAATAATCAAGGATGATAATGCAGCAATTGGGTTATCACTCAACTTCTAATTACTTAATGCAGTAAACCATAGTAATAATAATAAAGATTTGTAAATCTTAAGGTAGGGTTTAAATGCACCGGGGCTTGCCTTGCTCTGACGCGACGACTGACTCGGACTCGAGGACTCCGACTTCCGGTCCAGAACCCACCGACGACAACTCTTCTCCAGAGGCTTGCTCAGCAACTTCAACTTCTTTAAAAGCGGGAACTACACGAGTATATAACATGCTTCAACATGATGCTCGATGATAAACATGATGCTTGATGATGATATGCCATGATTTTACGACTTGAGTACAACTTTCCTTCGTGGTACAGTTGCAAAACAGTAAAACCTACTAACTAATAGCGATAATTTAGGCGATACTAGCTTTTATTACCAAGTATGTTACTAACGAGCTCAAACATGAAATTAAGGTGCCAAAGATCACCAAGGATTAGTGACATAAGGACATCACTCAATCAAAAGGGCACACAACACTTAAAGTTATCAATTTAACATTTATTTAACATTTAATTAATTAGGGCATAATTAATATTTGATCATACTTCATCTAAACAAGCTTAAACTTTTTCTATGGATTAAACATGACCTAGAACAGTGTCAAAATAAATTTCATGATTTTTGGATTAATAATTTAATTATTAAAATTCATGGAAGTTGCATTTAATGTTTAATGGAACTAATTAAATATCCTACACAAAGTAATCAAATTTAGCATGTAATATTTTTCCTAGGTAGTTTACACCTTGAAAAGCTTATACCAAATTTTTCATAATTTTTGGAGCTCTACAGAATTTTTAATGAAATAAACAAATATCAGTACTATTCACATTTTTGAAAAAGAAAAACAAAATCAAACTCGGGCCAACTCCCTTCAGCTCAGCCCAGCAGAGCGGCCCGCTCGCGTGCCCGCGCCCGCTTGCGTTCACTCGCACCCGCGCGGCCCAGCAGCGCGGCCCATTCGTGCGGCCCGCTCGCGCGCGCTCTCCCTCTCTCTCGCTGACACGCGGCCCCCACCTGTCATCATCCTCCTCCCGCTCTCTCGCTCTCTCTCGTGCCTCGGCCATGCCTGCACGGTGGTCGACCGGTGATCACAGCGTCGGTCGTCCAACCGAACTGCTCAACGGCATCACCACTTCACGGCGACTCCATTTTACTACCTAACGGCTACGCTACCACTTCGGGAGGACCCACCCGACGGCCATGGCGGACCGGCGGTCACGGTGACCGGCGTCCCGGCGATCTACTTCGGTAACGTCTAAAGCAAAAGCATGGGGAGCATCAGGAGCTCACAGCGGTTGCAGCGAAGCACACAGGAAGCTCGGAGCGGCGGTGGAGAGAGCTGGCCACGTGAGGCGGCTCGGTCGCCGGAGTTGGGCACGGGAAACGGTGGTGCGGTGATTCGGGCGAGAAAAAGGCTTAACAATTGGACCAACAGATGCGCGAGGGCGAGGTGAGCTTGCTGGTGCGAGTTGCGTGGCCGGTGGTGGCTTAACGGTGGCAGCGTCGAGCGGCGGAGCTAGCGGCGGCAGCAATGGCAAAACAGAGAAAAAGGAAAACGCCCCATGGTGACCTCGGATATATATAGGCACGGCCACGATGACGGTCACTGGAAGGCGCGCGTCATCGCGTTGGTGTTCCTGATCGCGCGGGAAGGGCCTGGACGCCGCCCGGTGGCTCGCCGGCGCCCATACCGGCCGGTGGCCGGCCGCCATTGGTCGAGCCCTGTAGCTCCCCCCCAACTTTGCAAAATCAAACTGAATTTCTCAAATTACTCCCAAATTAATGTAACAACTTGAAAAATTCCCAAGATATGAAATCTTCAGAATTTCAAGCTCTACAAGTTTTGTATTGAACACTTTTTCAAATTCGAACTGGATTTTAAAATTTGAGTTTAAATTCAAAATGGGACACTTTTTGGAAATTTGGTAATTTAGAAATTACTTTGGATTTTATATTGAAACTTCAAAAACTCCAAACACCAAAGTTGTACATCTAACCAAGACCTACAACTTTTCTATTAAAAACATTTTCAAATTCTGCATCCATTTTGAAATTTAAGTTTGGGGACAAAAAGGGGTCAAATTTGAAATTTGTTTATTTTCAAAATTGCTCCACATTTTACACTAAAACTTTGAAAACTCAAAACACCAAAGTTGTATCCCTTGAAAATTTCTACAAACTTGGTTTTGAACGTTTTCCCAAATTTTGCTTAGATTTTGAATTATTTAAAAAGAGGTAAAACAGGATTTTGAAATTTAGGGTTTTCGGAGGAATTTTCAATTGGAACTTGTTGCTACCTTAATTGGTGATTACTTAATGATCAAACCATCATCCAAGGGCATCATTTGGACAAGCATGACATGGTTGACCAAATGCCACTCTTGGTTGACCAATTTAGCTTTTGAAATTCTTTTAACATTTCCCCAAATTTGAATTTAAATTCGAATTGAAAAACTCGTGACAAGTTTTTGGATTCCAACTCAAACTCAAACTTGGAGCTTCATTTTATGTGTTGTACTTGAGCTCATACCCTACACTTGACACTAGTGTGCAACACAGTCACACACCTCAAATTACGCAGGGCATGGACTAAGTATTTGCGGTGGCATTCAAAATTAGGGTTTTTGGTTCGGATCACACCACTGAGAAGCACATCCAATCTAGAACTGTAAACTCATTTTAGTTAATGCATAACAGGGTTGACCTAATCATGGATGCTTTGCGATGCATTATGATGACATGGCAGATTAATTAGCAACTATAACACCCGGGGTGTTACAGATATGGATACATCTCATATATTTTTGAGCAATGAGGAAAACCACAGGCTTCTTTCTAGTAGTCACTTGGTCAAAGTGATCTTGTGTTTTATCCATACAGAATGTAAAGAAACAAACATCAATAAGTCCTAGTGCAAATAAGTTCTGGGTAAGCTCATTTGAAACTGCAGATAGTAAATTCAGGAGATACCTTCACCAGAGCCTGATTGTGTCCGCTCCTTGGATCAAACAACAAAAAGAATTCAAAAGACAGTTGGTGCACAAAGCAAGATATTGCTCTGATATTCAAAAAGAGTTTCTCTGCTTCTCTGTATTCTTTCAGTTTCAGCTTGCAGGCTGCATTGTTGAGCTTGCAACTGATTTCAGAGCTTCAGATTGCTTCTTCTCATCCTCACTGAAAGATCTGTCATACTCGATGTATTTTGCAGCCTGATTGAAGGGAAAATGTAGTTAGTAGTGGTCTGTCTGATAAATAATAGTTTGGCCCTGAATCGGTGAATTCAGATAAGGAAACTGCCACATTCTGTACCAATTGAACAAATAAATAAACATACAGTTAGCAACATTTTAAAAGCCTAATATCTCCCCTCTTCCTCAAACTACGGACGGCCATTGTTTTGCTATTAACATTAACATTTTAAAATTCTAATATCATACGTATGGCTGAAAGAAATCAACAACAACAACAACATAGCCTTTTGTCCCAAGCAAGTTGGGGTAGGCTAGAGATGAAACCCAAAAGAGATGAGAAATAGGAAGACACATAAAGGGACATAAAGGGTACAAGACAAAAAGAGGTTACGGTTCAGGCACGTTGATTGCCAATCTCCAAGCGCTCCTGTCCATAGCTAAATCCTTGAAGATATTCCACTCCTTAAGATCTCTCTTAACGGACTCGTCCCAAATTAGTTTAGGTCGACCTCTACCGCTCTTTACATTATCGGCCCGCTTTAGAACTCCACTACGCACCGGTGCCTCAGGAGGCCTCCGTTGGACATGTCCAAACCATCTTAACCGATGTTTAATCAATTTCTCCTCAATTGGTGCCACCCCAACCCTATCCCGAATATCGTCGTTCCGGACTCTATCCCTCTTTATGTGCCCACAACACCAACGCAACATACGCATCTCTGCTACACTCAATTGCTGGACATGTCGCCTTTGTAGGCCAACACTCAGCAATTTATACTGAAACCAACAAAAGTCAATAATTTATTCTTCACTAAAATAAAGCTTCTATTTATACTGAAACCAAACAGAACTACAACTTCACTGACGAAGCAGGGGACATTACCAATAATTCTATTCTGTAGTACGAAGCTCATAATTTTGCAACCACTGCCGTAAATTTGCCTTAAACAGATCTTAAAAAAAGAACACTTTGATCCCTCAAATATTACTACTGCTGCAACACAGATAAATACAACCATTGCTGCAAACCATATACTATTTTCCAAACTCCTAAATCTTCATATTGATCACACAAAAAATGAAAAAGATTGTTGTTGCTGAAATCTTATTCAGACACATGGAAAAAAAAGGCAATAGCATTGAGGAGCAAAGGTGGAGTCACTCACGTGTACTTGCAAGTAGCACAACGCGGTGGAAGGCGCTTCCACTTGCGTGCAGCAGGTCAGTGCAGTGGAGTGCGCAGAGCAGCGCAATGGCGAGGTTCTTGGACAGTGAGTCCTCGACGTTGCTGACCGAGGGCCCCCTGGCAGCGGGGTTGATCCTCGAGATGACGGTGCCACCGCAGCGCGTGCGCAGCCAGGAGAGCGGCGCGCTGCTGTGGTTCCTCCTCTCACCTCTCGAGTTGCAGGATTCGCACGATTCCGGAGAAGCACTTACAAACGGATCTCGATGAACTCGGCGCCTCCTTGTTGGCGCCGGTGTCCGCACTTGGCCGCGCCCTTGGCTGGAGGCTGCTCCACCCACGACTGGAGGCGATGCCGCTGACTGCAGCCCCGGGTGGAGGCTACTCCACTGACCGCGCCCCTGGCCAGAGTCGGCGTAGCTGGCTGGGCCTCCTGCATCAGGGTTAAGAAGTTCACGCTTGGTACCAGCAAATACTGCCAAAGAAAAAAAGGGAAAACAAAATACCTTGATACTGCAACAGCACTCCTACGCAGGCAGCCGCGTCCATCTATTCCACTGCCTAGCTTCTTCGTGGATTGGAGATTGGGTATAGACTGATATGTGCCAAATACCGAGTGGGAAAAAGGAGAGATGAATAGGGACGCAGGGACGAACTTGAAGATGGTTGCGTCAGACCTACGGCCGCCGATGCACAAGACAAGGTTGGATTTGCCCTTGCCCTGCTCTGTGTGGAGGTCGTACGCCGTTAACACCGGGATCTGTTGGTCGATGTCCTTGACGTCAAGATCCGGCCACGGATCTGACCACGGAATTAGCGGATTTGGCCACGCAGGTAGAGGATCCGGCCACACTGCCTTCCATGGCAGCCTCGCCTGGACCTGCCCTGAGGATCGCGCGTGGGGGTGCCCTGGAGGATGAGAAAGCGGCGGCACGGGAGGAGACCGCGACAGCCATCCGTTTCTTTTTTCGTTTTTATTTTTTTCCCCGAGGTAGCACTAGCAGGCTTCGAACATGGGTTGTCTGGCGTGGGACGCGCGGAAGTCACGCGTTGAGGCCTTGGGCGCGGGCGCGTTGAAGCCTGCGATGGATCATAGCCGCACAATTGAGTTGAAGGATGAGATAATTTGTAGCCCTCGATTTTAACGGAGACAATTTACTGTATATATATTTTATTACAATAGTCAGAGGCTCTCAGCGGGAGATATTTTCTTGAGAAGACTTAGTATAATTTAAGTGTTCCATTACAGCAGATTATACTTCTCCCCCGCGCCTTCCACATTGCCGCCCGCCGGCAGCCTTCCCGGCCCGTCGTGAACACAGAACATGTGTGGGAAGATAAATTTGACTCGACCGCCTGAAAAGTAAACGCAAGCTCGGTCGACCAATCCCTACCGTAGGATCGACATGGGACACGTACACCATGACCCAAAACTTCCATAGCATAGTGATCATCTAAAAGTCATACACAGGCAACAGCAAAATACTGAGAAGTACAGTAACCTGACGCTCATTTCCTTCCTCTAGGTGTGAGGTACACATGCAATGGGTAAAGCCTGTTGGTTGTAAGCTGGATGGTGTCAGCCTTGTCCTCGTCACCTTCCTTGAGCCTCCAGGAAAATTCTTGCACAAACCTGGCGATGGCTGTGCACGAGATGTTCATCGCCTGCATGCTGCCAGCACAGGCCCTCCTTCCTGCACCAAAGGCCATGGTCTTGTACATATCTGCAGCCTCAAACCTCCCGTCCAGAAACCTCTCTGGCTTCCATTCCTCAGGTTCGGCCCAGTCGCTTTTGTTCATGTTGCATCCGTACAGATTGATGATCATCTAGCATATTTGTGAATTGTGTTAGAACTCACCTTCCAGCAGCCAACATTATATATACAACACTTAGCTTGCTGTGAGTGGTCATTGTTGTGCTCACCTCTGTGCCGGCTGGAACTTCATAGCCAGCCAAGTTGGTATTCTCATGGACAAATCTTGGAGGCACTAATGGAACTGGAGAATGCCGCCTCAGGGTCTCATGGAACACCGCATTCAAGTACGGTAACTCCGGCAGGTGATCCTCGGTAACTGTCTTATTGCCACAGACTTTTTGGATTTCTTGATAAAGGTATTCCTGATGTGTGAAAGAAATGCAGTTACCAAAGTAGTATAAGTAGTTAACAGTCTTTCTACAAGGTGAAAAACAAGATTCAGTGCTTACCTGTTTTTCTGGGTGCTTCGCAATCTCATACATGGCCCACTCGGTCGTGACCAAAGTAGTATCAGCTGCTTCTATGACTGCCTCCCACACCAGCATTAGTAATTGTTCATCAGTCAGTGCATTCTCTGCCAGCAGGAAGTCCAGGTAGGATATCCTAGTCTGCGTTGGAGTTTACTGATTTAAGAACTCAAGAATAACCTTTCTATTCTCTCTCTACAAAATTGTTGAACTATGCCTTTGCGTTACCTCTCCACGTGCAATTCTTTGCTTTTGCTGATTGATCAAGGCTTGCATCACTGTAGTTCTCCTAGCATCCGTAGTCAGTACTCTTGTTTCAAAGCTCCTATTTGGAATCCAGCTGAGGTATGGGAAAAAATCCCTCCAGTCGACTTCAATTGCACACATCATCATGTCAGCCACAGTGGCCTGGTAGATTTCCTCCTTTGATATAACCTTCCCATACTCTTCCACATAGACTGAACTCACATCCTCACCTAAAGCCTGAAATTGTAGCAGGCAATCACAGAAACATAATAATAAACAAACCGTCTTTACATTCTATGACGTATACAGGTCAATGTGAAGTTCTTAAATCTTAACCATGATATGCATGAAAGCTACTACTACCTCCATTACATCGACAACAGTTATTTCTTTGCAAAAGTTTATATAAATTTGATGATGACAAATCCACAATATCATTTTCATGTGCTTAATCTTAATACTTCTATGTGCATTAGTGGGCAAAGTTTCTGAAGTTTGACCACAAGCTCTAGGATATCATCTATTTATGAACAAAGGTAACAAAAATTCATGGAGCAATCATGAACAACCACACTAAATGTAGACTTACCTGAATCAGGGATAAGCGAAATAATTCATTCTTGAAGACTTCCCGGAAGTTCAGAGGAGAATTTGGATCATCGGTCAACAATGTGTGGAAAGTGTTCAACATGTTGTCAGCCATCATGTTTCTTGTGTCCCTAAATTGTTTCTGATGTTATGTGCAACAACAGCATTATTAGACCTCAGTCGATTGAAGTAGTGGTTGACACTGGAGAACAGCTATTACAATTGTATGATGTAAAAATTGTAACCTATACCTGACCAGAAGTACCCAGCATGGATGTCATGATATAACGCTTAACCATTTTGTGGAAGTCACCATAGTCACTTGTAGCAACCATAGTTTTGTCATGGGTGAGCACTGACAATGCCTTAGATAGCTTTCGAGTAGATATTGATGAGAATTTTGCAACCATTGCCTGTAAAATGCAGGACCAAAATAACTGTCATATTAGTTTTGGCAAATGTAACAAGAAACAATATTACAACAACACTATAGCTTTTATCCTGGTATTTCTTTTAAGCAAAAAGGCTCATTCCATCACAAGTAAACTTATAGCCAGAATAACATCAGATTAGTTTTTAAAATAGGAAGAAGGAAATCCATTTATACCATTTTTTCTCGAACACGCAAGAGAGCAGCTTATCATTATATTAAGAAGCAGGGGGGGGGGGGGGCGGTTAGATCACACACCCACACACAAAACACTGTAGAACTAAAACTCACGCGCCTAATAAAACTTTAAATACCAACCGGCACAAGGGCAAGGAGATAAGACACACCTTGAACCCTAACCAAACTCCAAAACCTCAACTCCTCTAAAGCTAGGGACATAAATAACACCAGTCAGAAAAGGGGAAATGTCATTGAAAACACACCGATTGTGCTGAATCCAAATAGCCCAAGCATCTAGGATGATGACCGAATTTAAGCCTTTACGGACCTGGCCATCAACTCTATCATTAACAGAAGCCCATTTATACCATCTGAACTATTTTATTTGTCCACTTAACCCCCATACAAAATGTTGACTCCATTTACTACCACAGATTCTTCAAACTGGATCAGATCACGCCCTAATTGATTTTTCTTTTTTTATTGCTCCACATACAAATTTAATCTTGGTTTCAAATTTTGTGGGGATGAAAGATGACACTATACCCTATGTCAATAAAATAATTTAATATTTTTTCTTGATTATTTTCATCAGTTGGGAGAATTTGATGTTACATCAATATTTTGAATAATGAGTGAAACATACAATGTCAGCATTCGAGAAAAGACACAATGTCAGAGTTGTAAAATGGTCTTTTTTTTGTTAAAGAGTTTGTTTCAGGATGCAAACAGAACTCTCATATCAGTGTTTGACTTAGGAGATCACCATTAAAAACTCGTATTGCAAAGAAAAATACTAAAAGAGACAACATTAAAAGTGTTGAGTTTATTATGCAATAATCATGGTAACACCACAAAAGGTCCAATTGTCATCTGTTACCTGAACTTCAGGAGAAAAAATATTGTATAGTAGCCAATCACAATGTTATTACTTAATGAACCACAAAAGATGAAAACACACAGCTTCCAACTAACCTCCTTGGCTACTTGAGCTGAATTGAGCACAACTACAGAAGAAGCGCCGGTCCTAATAGTGTAAATTGGCCCATAAATTTCAGCCCACTTTGTAAAGGTCTGGTGGGGTTTCTTCTCTTTCAACTGATGAAGATTGCCAATCATTGGTAAACCAGGGACAGCTGCATGAAAAGAAATAAAATAACTCAAGGGTTTAGTTCTTTTACCCTAACAGAAAATCTGTAATATTTGATAAGAACATAGGTTCATTAAATGCTAAACCTGGTACCATGTTGTTGTTATTTTTGAGTCTCTACGTGGAAATAAACATATCCTTGCTTCCTAACTAGTTTTTTTTATACAATATCAAATTACATGAATAAATTATTTATATATTCATGAAGATTTCTGGAGTTTGGTAGTGTTATTCACTTACCTTACTGCCAGGAATACTATGGTAAAACAACACCAAGGAAACTGCTATTCGTAGGTTTGGATACAATGTAATAATGTAAAATGTTTCCTTAGTTTGGCACAACACAATATAATAATTTAAAAGTATTCAAGGAACAAAATACTTTGTATTTGATTCTTAGACAGTTTATAAATCAAAATAAGAAGCTGAAATAAGCAGGGCGAATTACTTGTGGAAAATTGATTCATGAGCAAGCCTCTTAAAAAAAGGTACTACTGAATTTTCAGGAGGCTCATTTTCGGCAGTTCCTCAATCAGAACAAATCACCCTTTTAATCGAATGCAAATAGAGGGTTTCAGTAATGACATGGCATTATAGCAGCAGTACCCTTTTATCTTTTTTTTTAAGATAAAAACTATTTTCTTAGAAGTATAAATGAAGGAAGGAAATATCAAATTTCCTTGTGACACTGCACATGGAAATCTCAAGACTGCCGACTGCTTTGCATAACTTTTTACGAAGAAAAACACATCACTTTGACTTGTTGCCGTCAGTTGGTGGAAGGTCACAGTTATGGACAGCCCAACTAGATCAAGATTGATGTTGATCTGATCTGCACCAATGAATTAGGTGGGCCATGGAGGTGGATATATCAGTATTCCACACTCCATAACTACACAACTCACAAACGTCTGGAAGCTTCTCTTTTGTTCACAACTTGTGTTCGTGTTAAGTGAGCCACGAATCAAAAAAATTTCACTGTAAATTTCACACAGCCTACCATTAGCTTAAATTATGTCTTATTGTGAGATTAAGAAACTGCTCTAATTCGAGGTTATGATTTTAATTCTGGAACCGAAAGTATTTAGGCAGCTAGGCACGTTGGGCAGCATGCGTAGTAATCCAGACATCCAGTGATACGTGTGCACTAATGGAGAGCAGGCTACAGAATTAGGCATAGTTTAGCATAGCTCCACCTTAAACTGTTCCCAGGCACGCTGAGAGTGTGATTCGGTAATCGTTAGTGGTCCAGTATACATGGCATCGAAATCCATACCCTTCTTTTTTTTTCTAGGATTAGCGACCACACTAGGAAATGCAAGAAATAATTTATTTACAATTTTATATGCAAAAGAAAGGTGAACGTAGGGACGTGATTATTATTCGGAACGCTGGAAAGAATTTCTTCTTAAAAAAAATCCTCCGTCACCCCAAGAAGAACATAAGAAAAAGCAGTTTGTAGTTTGCACCGATGCAGCCGAGAAGGAACCGGACTAATCAATCAAGGATCAAGACGACAGGCTCCGCACTAGACTAGAGAGTTCTGAGTTCGGCCGGGATCATGTCGGGTGACTGACCTGGGGGCGCGTTGAGGTGTTTCTTGGGCCCGGCGAGGCCGGCCTTTCCGGCGAGCGCTGCAGCAGCCACCAGCCCGCCGACGGCTGCCGCCGCCGCCGCGCCGCCCGCGGGGAGCGCAGCCACTAGAGACTCCATGCGTGAACCGGACCGGACCGCCCGTGCGCTGGGATCGGAATGGGGAGCGGGCCGGAGTGGACAGAGATGAGAGACAGCACGGTGCGACGGGCGTCCTTTATACTGTACCAAAAAGGCAGCAGGTGCGACACGAGGGAGACGTGGCCGGTTGGAGGAAAAGTTTGGGGGAGGCGTAGGCTGGGGCTAGAGCCTACAGCAGAGAATGCCGGTGTCTGGCCATTGCCATCCGTCCCTTGCTGCCCTACACAAGGATTACACACGACATGCACTTTCGATAAGCCACACAACCCTACCCTCGCAACATTTCTATCCCTATAATAAATTTATTATAAAAACTCCCTCTCAAAATTTCTATCCCTAATAAATTTATTATAAAAACAAATTTAGCGAGTTCGAAAACACCATGATTTTGGAAAAAAAATCTTTGGAACTCTTGGAGATGCTTTAATTATGTAGCCTGCATGGACGCTGCCACCCTAGGGGTGGGGTGGGGCGGCCGCCCCAGCTATCAGCGGTAGCACCTCCGACCCCCAGACCCCCTCTTCTTCCTCAGGTCGAGCTGCTGAGCAGGGGCCGCACCGCCGCACGACCTAGCGATGAGCGAGCCACGAGCACTGAACAGGAAGATGACCGGTTCGTTTTGCTGGGCAGTGGGCATTTTTTTGTCACTTTAGATTAGACCAACAACAACAAGGGTCCAATTTGGTTCCCAAATCCCCAATCCACTAACACAGCTCACGCTCAAGCACTCAGCTTCCTTGAATCCCCAATTGCACTTCCGCATCAACATGGATGCCACCGCTAGGGATGAAAATGGACGGAAACGGACGGAAAAACCCTATTTCTACTTCCATTTCTATATTTTTGGCGGAAACGGGAGCGGGTTCGAAAAATGCGGGTTCGAAAACGGAATCGGAATATGCGGATATACGGAAACGGACAAATACGGATGGAGAGCCGAAAAATTAAATTAAGATCACATAATCTAATATTCTCAAAGTATACATATATAAAGTCATGTAATAATATATACAAAGTTTAATATTCATTTACATGCTATGTACGTGAACATAACATACATATTTGGTGATTCGTAGTTATATTAACATAACATAAGGACATGTAATTGTTGAACATGTTGAGCATAGATTGAAAACGGGATAAAAACGGGTCTATTCCGTATTAAAACGGGATTACTCGGAAACGAACGGAAAACATCATTTTCTACTTCTGCAAATACGAAAACGGGATCTCGCAAATACGGAAACGGACGAAAAAATATAGAAAACGGAACGGGATGGTACGGGAAAAATTCCGTCCGTTTTCATCCCTAGCCACCGCCCGCTGCCAGGGCCAGCTGTGGCTCACTACCACCCCACTTGTCGTCCGCCGTTGCCCGCTGCTAGGCGTCAGCAGCCCGCTGCGGCTCGCCGGTCACCGCTAGGCACTAGCGCGCGCGGCCCACTGCCCCATTTGCCCTGCTGTCAAGAGCGATGGAGGGAAGAGGAGAGGAGGGGCGTGAGGTGCAGGAATTTGGTGTCGGGGCCGTCCATGGCTGCGGCCGTGGACAGGTTAACAGCAAAGCCGGCGCAGCAGGTCCGCTGGTATCTGGATTCGATCAAGGCCGAGGTTCCAGCGAGGGTGTCTCCAAGAGTGGTATTGACAAGACCAACAAAAGAAATGATATTGTCTATCAGTTCATCTCTTGATGAGGATCTCAATCCTCAAATTGTCAGTACACTAGTAGAAAGTAGAGTATGCCGATTTGACAAATAATTTTTGTGTAGATTTGAAGAATTATCTTACAACTGACAGCCGCCCAAGCACTTTGGCCACACTTTTGCCATGATTTGTGTGATTTTAGTTTGTGAAGCAGTGGGTTGTGAATACGGTATCTTTATTCATTTCCGTCCTATCTATAATTGTTTTCTGCCTCCGTCACTGATAGGCTGTGCATAGGTATCACGGGATTAGTACGCATGCATATTGTGGCCTTGTTTAGATTGGTGAATTGGGGAGAAAAACACTGTATCAGAATTCCTGTAGCATTTCGTTTGTATTTGGTAAAAATTATCCAAATTTTGACTAACTAAGCTTAAAATGTTCGTCTCGCAAAGTACAATAAAACTGTGCAATTAGTTTTTGATTTTATCAACATTTAGTATTCCATGCATTTGCCGACATTTTGATGTGACGGGAATCTTCTTTTTGCATAGTGAAATTAGGGGAGAGAATTGGGGAACTGAACAAGGCCTGTAATCAACTCTGAAGTAAGCCACGTACGTTGGAATCTGGCGCAGGCACCCAACGGCCATCTCAGCTTCGACGCCAGTTTGTCACGTAGCAACGCGAAAAAAACGTGCGTGTGCCCAAGTATCTCTACAACTACAAGCTGTAGCCCAAGTACTAGCTGACAAGGGATATCAACACCAACCTCCCTGACGATCCTCTTGGTATATTCGCGTCGCATGCACGCCCCTCAGCGTGTATGTCCTCCTCTCTCTCTGTCAAGGACAGTCATCACAGCCACTCGCATTAATGTGAGAATAAGGCCATGTTTAGTTTCACCTAGAAACTTTTCACTCCGTCACATCGAATGTTTGACACATATATAAAGTATTAAATTTAGATTAAAAAAACTAATTGTACAGTTTAGTTGGAAACCACGAGACGAATCTTTTAAACCTAATTAGTTCATGATTAGCTATAACTGCTACAGTACACACATGTGCTAATGACCGATTAATTAGGCTTAATAAATTCGTCTCACGGTTTCCAGGCGAGTTATGTAATTAGTTTTTTATTAGTATCTGAACACTCCTTCCGATATTCCATGAACATCCAACGTGACACCAGAAATTTTTCACCCACGAACTAAACCAGACATATATATATATATATATATATATATATATATATATATATATATATATATATATATATATATTTGTTCGGTTGTTGTAGAGCATAGGGTGTGTGTCTGTATATGCATCTTCGTTTCGGGCAGGGCCGGGCCAAGTTCCATGATGAAATATAAATCCCAGGCCTGTCCTAGTAGCCCGAATAAACCTGGCACTTGCAGCAGCTACATTTTATACACGAAGCAAATTGATCTTAGCTTACTTTGTTGCCATTTCGATAATCCCATATTTCAATAGCTATCACAGGTACTCGGACAAGACTGAAAGGCAATATACATCAGTCAGTGAACAAAATGGTAGAATACCCGAGAATAACTTAATCTAACTTAGGCCCTGTTTGGTTCATGAATGTTAAATCCATCACATCAATGTTACGATAAATGTATGGAGTACTAAATTGTAGACTAATTACATGTATGTCGCCACAGATTAGGAGTAATTTATGAGACGAATCTATTAAGCATAATTAATCCAAAATTAGAAACTTTTTGTCAAATAAGACGAAAGTGCTACAATATTTATTAAACTTTAACACCTCTAACCAAACAGACCCTTAGATTTAATGTGATCCAATGAACATGCATTATGCAGATTGCACAGACAGTCTAGCAAATTAATGTCCAAACAAATAAAAGTAGGCAGCTATTACATTTCTCCAAGTTGCTGTGTAGTGCCTTAATCAAAAGATTCTATGTTACCCAAAGCATCTAGCTAGCTCTATTTCACAGAGACACACTATGTAAAAAAGCCACATATCCACCACGTCACCTGCAGACGCCAACACAAACGCGCGTCTGTAGTACGAGTTTACAGACGCGCCTTCTCGACGCGCGTCTATAGTAAGTCGCCGATGGGGTCACTGGTCCAGCGAAGTCAACACGCGTTTGTAACAAGCGCTTACTACAGACGTGCGTTGTGAAAACACGTCTGTTGGTAGATGACCTATTAGAGACGCGTCTTAAGAACACGCGCCTGTGATATAGAGTTATGACACGTCTGTGTTAGGCTAGGATTCCCACCGACTCGTCTTACCACATGCCCGTCTCAGACCTAGGGTCACGGACCAAAAAAAAGATTAACTCCAGCGAACTTTAGGACAAGTCCAGTCCGCGCCGAGAACGGGCTCGTAGCCCAGTTGGTAGCGTGCTCTGGTGGGAGTGCTACCCGCCCGAGTTCGATCCTCGGGATCAGACTCGGGTGTCTCACCGGGATTTATTCCCAAATAATGAACAGTCTCCGCCTGGATTGTTTCCGGGCCTCTGCCTCTCACGCGTGGTGCCACAAGGAGAACGTGAGGCACCCGTCGCCTACGGAGTCAGTGGATTCCGGTGATATGAAGAAGGACGCGATCTTGAATTTGTGCGTAGTTGTAGGTCTGTTTGTACACGTATGGTGTGCGCAGTGGTGTGTAGTGGACGTGCGTGTGTATGAACATACAGTTGTACCAGATGAGAGGCTTAAAAACGGTAATGATACAATGAGGACATCCGGACGACGTTGGACGCACTAGACGGGCACAACCCGACTCAACCGCACGCACCCGAGCGTGCGTCCACTCGACTGCCCCGCCCGCTCGTCCTTATCCGCTCGTCGATTCACTCACCTCCCTCCTCCCCACTCGCTCGTCTCATCCCCGCTCCATTTCTTTTCTCGGTTGCTCCGCTTCGCCCACGCGCTCCTCCATGTGCGCGCCTTTGTGCTGCTCCGGCGGCGAGCCCGCCCTCCTCCCTCCCCTTCCTTCCTTCCTCCCCTCCCTCCTCCCCCGCGCTTTCCCCCCACTGTGACATGCTCGGCCTCCTCGCCACTGGAGTAGGGCTGTCACGGAACCGCCCAAATTATAAGAACAAAAGTACAAAAACAATCGCCGGAGCAATTAATTTCCCGTACTTGAGCTCCTATAACTCCGGTAGTCCAATAAAATCACTAGGGATTTCAAACCAACCAACATACAAGCCAAGATCGTAGTGGTCCAACATAACAGGTCATATGTTACATCCATTTCATAAGTAATTCAACATATATCGGAGTTCAGTAGAGTTATTACAACTCAATTTCAAAAGTAGCGGAAGCAAAGTAGTTTGAAACTAATATCACCTTAATTCAAATACATGCCAGTACCAAGGTCAATTTCCCATAAAAGCATGAGAGACAAGATAGCTCAGACGGATCATGCCCATGATCACACTCCGCCACTACAGCCGGAGTCTTCCAATTCTTGCAGTAGCTATGATACATCACAACCTGCAACAAGTGGGAATAAACCCTGAGTACGAGAAAGTACTCAGCTAGACTTACCCGTCATAAACCAGAAATAATATGACACCAAGGAGTATGCGAGGCTTTCTTTCAGTGGGCTAGCTTGACTCATTTGCGAAAAGCATAAGTTATCATGAATAAACTAATTTAAGTCCTTTTGCATCATCTTTGTTATAACCTATTCAATCTAGGTAAGCACCTATGCTAAAGCAATCACTTGATTAATCATTAACATCAAAGGTTACCATTTCAGGTTTAGCATTTCCAACATCATCCACATAACCATCCGTGTTCCATCATCATTACTACGATGCAGTAACTCGAGTCAAGTGTTCACTATCCAGTGAACGATGGCGATTCGAATCGATTATTAACCAGCTGGTAGTTTATTCCTCACACAAACCCCACTCACCCGCTAAAGTGAGGTGTTGGTCACCGAGTCAACTATTCAGGTAAAGTCGCGGGTTTGCCAGGAACCACATGTACCCGGGGGCCGCCCGACTGCTCTTTGGCCTTATCATCGCACCCCCGTTTCCTGCCGCTACTACTCCGGTACAGTGCGTTGCGGGCAATCCACTCGGCCCGAATAATCTCCCAGCTTCACGGTCGAAAGGTACATTATTCGGCCAGCTAAATGTGAGGCATGCGTTCAACATGACCCGAGGCCCAACAACGGTCGGTCCTTAATCGACACAGACGGAAACTACAAGCACCCCAGAACCCTGTCTGGTTGCCCAATACTTATTCCGCCCGGTCTCCAATTATCCATCAACACTTGGTTATTTTCAGGATATCATCCATTTCATAGCTAAAGTATTCCAGTAACCACCTATAATTGCCGGTGACAGGAAATCACCGATCGCTACCGGTCTAAGCAGGGCTAAGCAATATTTTCGATCCTGAACCAAAATAGGATTCCAGGCATATTTTCGGGACAAGGAAAGGATATATATGCAACAAGTGTTTTCAATCAACTCCTATAACTTAATGCAACAATACATATATAACATATATATACTCAATTGCTTTTGTAAAGTAGGAGGCTTAGAATGCTCCGAGGCTTGCCTGGGATCGAACACTAGGTTAGTGATTGACAGATGACACTCGCTTGACGAGCATCTTCCATCCCGACACTTGATTAGTCCTTCCATCTTCAGGATGGGTCCACCAAACACCGTCTTCAGGTTTGGCTTTGTCACACCCGATTTTAAGGACAAAATCAAATGCATGATATATGTATGCCAGGATCAAAACTCATACATATATCTACGTCATCATAGTATCAAAATCAAAGTTTATTACATAATCGAAATATTATTACAAAAAAACTCGTGGGTCTAAAAGAAAAATCTAAGTAATCTTCAGCGGAAAAGGGACGCCATCTTCACAGGAAAGTTGACCGGGGGTTGCACCAGCCTAGTACATGTCATCGGGATCGAAAGCATCGTCGTCGTCAGTGTACTCCTGCGCGTTGTCTCCAGCGTCTGGGTGGGGTAGCAAGGGGGACAAAGAGGAAGGGTGAGTACATCGAAATATACTCCGCAAGTGTAGGAAAATATATGACATGAGGCTTAAAACAAAGGGTAGGCTAACTTTGTTTGACACCAGCACCTAAAGCGACACACCTATTACCTTAAATCCTTAAGCACCTATTTATCTAAGTGAAACCACAATCTCCTCAAGTAACTGAACCAACACTCGGATTCCATCCGAGCTAACCACACTTGATTCCATCCAAGCCCACCAACGCTTGGATTCCATCCAAGCAAACCCACACCTGAATACCATCCAGGCCAACCCAACCGAACCAGAGCCATCTAATCCCGAAGAAGTCCAAGCCGCTCATGACCGCGAGCGCGGTGTTGGGCATTCTTAACGTCATTACCAAAAGTAGACTTAGTTTTCTAATTTTGATAACGGCGCCAAAAATGCCGAACCTATCCCTCATGCCACTTAAGCCAAGTTGTCATCCCCAGCATAACATGAGAGACACGGTATTGAAATATGCAACTGCTCTTCTAAATAAATAATAAATAAGATCTGCAAGCGCACAGATTAATACCGATGTAGCATTTTAACCGGGAAGTATTCCAGGTATCGTTATTTATATTTTTACCACTGGGAAGGGATTACTAACATCAATGTTGATTATGGAATGGAATATAGGAATGAGTATCAATCATTGTATGTATAAGTGAGAGCATTCATCTATCTCTTGCATACAGGGGTAAGTGTCACATAAAATATAGATAAAGTATGAATGGTGACAAAGATAATTAATCTGATCAACTAGCCACATATAATAATGATAAGCACCTCAACAGATATTCTAGCAAGTCATTAGCATGGTATTAGGACAAACTACAAGGATATTTCCTAAGTTATTCTTAACTATAAAGTCATATCATAGTTAGTGCAAGTACACTTGGCAATCATTGCGAGAAAGGACTACGCCCATGCATAGTGATATTATCAAGGAAGATGAGAAACATAGCAATCACTCCCCCGTAATAATGTTGCTCTGCCTACCTTACACACGGGAGGGGGACTATATAAGAACCAACGAAGCTGTCACCATCGCGGACCACCCCACGATCCGGCATATAAGGTGCAATCGCAGATAAATATGGTCTAAGCACCACGCCTACACAATATTTATCATTTACCCATGGATCCGATGGATAAACGCTATACGATCCTAAACATGTATATAATTCCAATCTAACTAAGCCAAGCGTATAACTACGATAAACTAAGAATAATATAATCGCAAACATAAACAAGTAGAGCATAGTCATAATCAATATATTGAAATAGAACAAAGTTGTATTCATAATATTGAAGAACAAAGATGAACAATGAAGAACAGTAAAGGAATTACCAAGAATCCTCTTGACAGATCCGGAAACCAATCGAAGATTGACTCCTTCTAGTTCTAATCCTATGTAGATATGCTATACTAAAGATCTAGTTGATGTGGTGGCTCTAGGGCTTGATCAGAGACTCTCCTCCTGAGATTAGGGTTTGAGGAATTGAGAATGAGGGAGTGCCTCCTCCAGGGGCCAGGGGTCCTGCTTATATAGCCCCCTCAAGTGAACGTGGGCCGTCGGATCAAACCGATATTAATCGCACGGTTTTCCTTGATCCCTTAGGTCGGTGGAGCATAATCCGCGAGACGGAGCCTGATTGGCTCTCAGGCCAGGGCGGGCGCCCTAGGGAGCAGGGCGGGCGCCCTGCCTCTGGGCCCGTTCGGCCTCCCGTTCGATCTCGTGGCTTCTGGAGTCTTCTAGATGATAGAAAATCGGTGAACACGTTATTATCTCTATGTAAACCCGACGTGTGGGCCTTTCCTCCGTATTTTCTGATAACCCCCTGCAGAAACAGACAAACACCAAAACTCATGGAATTCTGTCAGATAAAACCCTAAGTCTAGGTGTTGGTTGCATTTGGATCCTTTTCTTTATTTATTTGATAACTATATTTGGTACTTAAGGACCGTCAACAAACTCCCCCAAGCTTACCTCTTGCTCGTCCCTGAGCAAGGATAGACTCATTATGGATCGGAAGTTGCTGCAACGCCTTTGAACGTTGACGGCACATATGCTTTCAAATAAGGTCTCATCCCTGAGTTAGAGTAAACTATCAAGACTTAAAACTTACTCATTTTACCTTTCACCATGGGGCTTGCAACCGTCACCTGCATCTTGAGTGGTTAAAAGATAGAACGGTCTAGTCAAACGCCATGTCTCTTATTCTTGATCAGCTATAGCTCTGGAGTTTTTGCAAATTTTTCAAATAAAACTCAGAGATTCCTTGCATGACTTTCTCGGGTCTCTCTTTTGTGGTATTTCTGGATCCTTACCAAGGCAGTAATGGTATATGCCTTCTCTCTCAAAGTATGTGGTATTTATGGTATAAGGCGTAGTGACATTGCCTTCTCTCTCACCCTACTCTAATAAGGCTTTGATATCTGGAGCTCATAGGTGGGAGATACAGTATACATACTCATAGAACATTTATTGCATAGTCAAACCATGGATCCAGAGAAACAAGTCAATAAGTCAAATCAAGATGTGCATGTGTGGTGAATGAGTGGTGTATGGTGATAACAAAAGTCTAATGCTCTTTTTGAGGGAATACATACCTTTCTTGCTTTTTGAAACTTTTTGAGGGGAATGAGATGCTCTGTTTTTTTTTCTCTTTTTTTTTTCTCTTAGGTGGGTATCTTGTACCCCTAATTCTACTGTCGGACACTTGTCCATTTTTACCTCTCGTCTCACTTTTTCTTTCTTCGAGGTTCCGAGCACTTGCTCCTTTTTATTTCCTCGTTTTTTTAGAGCAATCTCCCTCTTTTGAAAATATAGCAAGTGGTAGTAGAAATGACTTGAGCATTAACTTCACAGGGAATAATAGGAATGGGATAATGTTTTTGGCTATTCTCTCCCGGGTCAGGAGTAGAATAATTTTGGGTGAATCTGGAGATGGAAATGAGTGGATATATGTGGATGCGTACTTCCGGAGTAGAAGCAGCATGTATGAGTGAACGTGCAAGTGAATCTTGATTTTAACCACATGACAAGTTCCTAAGGGTCTACACAGCTCGACCACACTCAATACCCATAAGCAGTAAGTAGTAAAAGTGCGGCTCTTAATCTAACAAGCATGTATATATGGCTGTGGTAGGAATTTAAACTCTCATCATACAGGAACTCATCATGCAACATTTTAAAGATTTTTAAAGATAAAATTCTCCAGAATTCTAGCATCTCTAGGAACAGATAAACAACAACTCAACCTTCCCATATCATATATGCTAACAACTTAGACTTCAGATCAAGTTCTCTTCCCACTAGTTCAGGTTTAGAGCCAGTTTTAAATTATAACAGTTATGTCTAAACTAGAGAGAGAACAAATTTGAAAATTAGGGAGAGCAACTATTCATCATATCCATGCTAGAGTTTTATTTTCAAGATTCAGTTTAGCATAGCTACTTTATTTATTTATTAAACTAAGCAAATATATATAAACACAAAATATTTATTTGGGTTTTTATGATTATGCATCTTTTTATTTTAATAAAGCATAGGTATAAATGTAGATAAAAATACTTATCGGGATAAATGGGGGTGCTCTCCCCCAAGCTGGATCTTGACGTAATTTCTTCTGATGTAGCTAGCAGGTGCAGAGGTGTATTTGAATGTCGGCAGCACCCTGACAACGATTAGGATGTCCTCCATCTGCTAGTCTTCCTGAATTCTGTGGAGCTCAAATAGACAACAAAGCTTCGTGGAACTTGATTAAGCGTTAGCATAAATATCTAGCCTTTATCATGTTTGAGCTTCCTTGATAAATGTCACTCTCTATTTTTATTTTCATTTTTATAGAACAGAAAAAATATATTATTATTATTATTATTATATTTTTTTTATGCCACCACAGTGAATGTACTTATGGGTTTTATGCCACTCGCATACTCACATGGGGCTTACTGTTTTCAACATTTTTTTTAGAATGAACATGATTAACTGAGCAATAATTAAAGGAAAAATGATAACTACCAAGTTTACCTCTTGGCACGGCGTTCGGTGTTTTTAAGTCCTCCGAACAGGACTTCTTTTCTTCTTAGTTTTCTTGGGATTTGGGTGGCGTAGACGGTGGTTCCAGCAGCGCCTCCTCTTCTTGTGTAACTGTCTTCACTTTCCATACCCGACTTAGTGCTTCGGTCTCCTGTTGTGTATCCTCGGGCCTTATGACCTCTCCTTCATAGTCTGCCCATACGTCCTTGATGATTTGCCTCCTTTGGTTACGGTTACGTCGCCTTCTTCTTGTCCTGACCTGCTTAGAATCTTCAACTATATAGTTAGGGTCATTAAAGTAGCGGCGTACCTTCTCAGAGGGGAAATGCATATGGACTTCTCCGGTTCCAATGTAGATGATTGCTTTGACGGTGCCTAGGAACGGTCTTCCTAGGATGATGGGTGGATCGTACTCGTCGTCTCCCATGTCAATGACCTGAAAGTCTGTATGGACAAAATGATCGTTAATTTTAACAGGGACATCGGTTACTATACCTTCGACCTTTCGGGATGTCTGATCTGCCATCTGGAGATGAGTGTATGTTGGTTTTAAGGGCATGGTCCCGTACAAGAGCTGATAGGTGACTGTGGCCATTATGTTGACGCCTGATCCAGTGTCGTAGAGCGCCTTCTGAAAGGAGTATCCATTGATTGAGCACTCAATGCTTGGCATACCTGGGTCGTCCTTCTTGATTAGGAACGGTGACTTGAGTCGACCATCTTGACCTCCTTGAACTGCAGTGACCATCTTAGCTGATTCGGTCCATCCTTGGTTGTTCTTGTTCTGCTTGTTCCTCCTGTTGGTCCTCTTCCTTGGTTCATGTTGGGGTTGCTCTGGGATTTGTGTAATCTTGTTCTTGAAGGAAAACGTCTCCTTCCTCCCCTTGATGTTGAAGTTGATCTTCGCAGCGCTGGCGTAGATGACAGCTCCCGAGGTGTTCAGGAATGGCCTTCCCAGAACAACTGGTGACCTCTCATCGGACCCGGTCTCTATCACCACGAAGTCAGCTGGAGCATACGAGGTACCAACTCGGACACACATGTTCTTTAATATTCCTTTAGGAAAGCTTAGTGTCCGATCTGCAAGCTGCAAACACATAGTTGTTTCTAATAAAGGATATGTAAAGAATTTTTCATAGAGTACCCTGGGCATAATGTTGACGCTGGAGCCAAAGTCGCAGAGTGCTTCTGGGAAGTCCACCATGCCGATGGAGATCGGGATGACGGAGCGTCCTGGATCGCCTCTCTTGACTGGTAGAAGGTCATTATGTACTCCGACAACGGGATTACTCCAATAGTTACCTGCATCAAACATGTCTACAAGATTTGCAGATTCTAATCCTTCCGGTTGTGATGGTATACTGGGGTTAGTAGCAGGAACAACAGCAGCTATTTGATTTAACTGAGATTCAATCATTTTATTAAAGCTAATTTGGTTTTTGATGGCAGTAGAGAAATTATCCATTCTATTATTTATGTTTTCTAGTATTTTATCATTGGATGCCAATTTCTTAGACAAGTTATCCATTAACTTTCCTTGATTAGACACTAACTCTCTCAGGGGTGGAAAATTATTATTGTTGTTGTAAGAGTTATTACCTTGATAATTACCTGAGTAGTTACCTGAGTAATTAGGCCTCTGTTGATTCCAACCTTGATTTTGTTGAGGACGGTTGTAGTTGTTGTTGTTGTTGATGTACCTTGCATCCTCAAGCATCTCAGGGCAGTGATTGCCTGAGTGTCCAGTATCTCCACATTCCTCACAAGTCATGTGAGAGTCGTAGACATTCATGACTTCTCTTTTGTCTCCAGCTTTGTCATCGAGCTTTTTCATGAGTAGGTCTAACTTTGCAGACAGCATGTCTGCCTCCTTGAGCTGGTGCATACCTCCACCCTTCTTGCGTGTTTGAGTCCTCTCTTCGTTCCAACCTTGGTTGGACGCCATCTTCTCCACAAGGGCTGTAGCTTGTGGTATGGTGAGTGATAGAAATGCGCCTCCAGCTGCAGCATCCATGGTCTCACGAGCACTAGTGATGAGCCCATGATAGAAAGTCTGCATAAGTAGCTAGCTCTCCATTCCATGATGGGGACATTCTAGGATATAATCTTGAAAGCGCTCCCATGCTTCTGGAACTGATTCATCATGTTGTTGCTGAAAACTTGTAATCTTCCCACGGAGAGCATTGGTCTTGCCCATGGGAAAGAACTTAGCCAGAAAGTTCGTAGAGCAGAGTGCCCACGTAGTGTTCTTATCCTTCGTCGCGTAGAACCACTGCTTCGCTCTCCCCAATAGTGAGAATGGGAAAAGGCGAAGTAGTATGGCGTCTCTGGGAACATCTAATATAGTGAATGTGCTGCAAATCTCTAGGAAGTGTTGGAGATGAGCACTTGCATCTTCGTGCGGCTTCCCACAAAACTGGTTGGCTTGTACCATGTTGATGAGCCCTGGCTTGAGCTCAAAGTTCTTGTCGATGGCCGCGACAGGTCCAGTGCGGATGTTGTCCGTAGTGGGAGCTGAGAACTCGCGGATCGTCTTGTTCACCATGGCTGCGAACTCTGTTGACAAATTCCGAATGAAACTTCGGCGGTCTTCTGAATTGGATGAAGTGTTGCGTCGAAGTGTTGACTTCTTGAGCTTGGCTCTTGCCCCTCTGATTAATGCTTCGGGGTTGTCAACAAAATTTTCTGGAAGATGTCCTCTATTCATACATCACCCTGCAAAACAATAAGAATGAAAAAATACAGGGGTAAATATGTATGGGAGAATTGATGATCTCAATCACTTAATGATGCGAATGATGACTCAAATTCCGTATTCATTCCTTGTTAGTAAATCAACCTTCCCCGGCAACGGCGCCAAAAATGCTTGTTGGGCATTCTTAACGTCATTAAGTAGACTTAGTTTTCTAATTCTGATAACGGCGCCAAAAATGCCGAACCTATCCCTCATGCCACTTAAGCCAAGTTGTCATCCCCAGCATGACATGAGAGACGCGGTATTGAAATATGCAACTGCTCTTCTAAATAAATAATAAATAAGATCTGCAAGCGCACAGATTAATACCGATGTAGCATTTTAACCGGGAAGTATTCCAGGTATCGTTATTTATATTTTTACCACTGGGAAGGGATTACTAACATCAATGTTGATTATGGAATGGAATATAGGAATGAGTATCAATCATTGCATGTATAAGTGAGAGCATTCATCTATCTCTTGCATACAGGGGTAAGTGTCACATAAAATATAGATAAAGTATGAATGGTGACAAAGATAATTAATCTGATCAACTAGCCACATATAATAATGATAAGCACCTCAACAGATATTCTAGCAAGTCATTAGCATGGTATTAGGACGAACTATAAGGATATTTCCTAAGTTATTCTTAACTATAAAGTCTAGCATATCATAGTTAGTGCAAGTACACTTGGCAATCATTGCGAGAAAGGACTACGCCCATGCATAGTGATATTATCAAGGAAGATGAGAAACATAGCAATCACTCCCCCATAATAATGTTGCTCTGCCTGCCTTACACACGGGAGGGGGACTATATAAGAACCAACGAAGCTGTCACCATCGCGGACCACCCCACGATCCGACATATAAGGTGCAATCGCAGATAAATATGGTCTAAGCACCACGCCTACACAATATTTATCATTTACCCATGGATCCGATGGATAAACGCTATACGATCCTAAACATGTATATAATTCCAATCTAACTAAGCCAAGCGTATAACTACGATAAACTAAGAATAATATAATCGCAAACATAAACAAGTAGAGCATAGTCATAATCAATATATTGAAATAGAACAAAGTTGTATTCATAATATTGAAGAACAAAGATGAACAATGAAGAACAGTAAAGGAATTACCAAGAATCCTCTTGACAGATCCGGAAACCAATCGAAGATTGACTCCTTCTAGTTCTAATCCTATGTAGCTATGCTATACTAAAGATCTAGTTGATGTGGTGGCTCTAGGGCATGATCAGAGACTCTCCTCCTGAGATTAGGGTTTGAGGAATTGAGAATGAGGGAGTGCCTCCTCCAGGGGCCAGGGGTCCTGCTTATATAGCCCCCTCAAGTGAACATGGGCCGTCGGATCAAACCGACATTAATCGCACGGTTTTCCTTGATCCCTTAGGTCGGTGGAGCATAATCCGCGAGATGGAGCCTGATTGGCTCTCAGGCCAGGGCGGGCGCCCTAGGGAGCAGGGCGGGCGCCCTGCCTCCGGGCCCGTTTGGCCTCCCGTTTGATCTCGTGGCTTCTGGAGTCTTCTAGATGATAGAAAATCGGTGAACACGTTATTATCTCTATGTAAACCCGACGTGTGGGCCTTTCCTCCGTATTTTCTGATAACCCCCTGCAGAAACAGACAAACACCAAAACTCGTGGAATTCTGTCAGATAAAACCCTAAGTCTAGGTGTTGGTTGCATTTGGATCCTTTTCTTTATTTATTTGATAACTATATTTGGTACTTAAGGACCGTCAACACGCGGCTAGTATACCAGTTTTACACTCTGCAGAGGTTGCACACTTTCACCACGAGTCATGTTTTCCCCATCACGCCTCACACTACCTAGGTGCTCAGCGGGGTCACACTACAAGGTCTTTACAAAGCTGTGTTTCCCACCCCTGTGCATTCACTAAGGATTCACCGATTTAGGCCCCCTCTTGTGCCACCTAACTCTCCACAATGCACAGAAATGGGCAGCTAATTATTCAACCAGGTCGTACCATATAGACCTCGTGGATGCGCTGTTAAGCCAGGTTACATGCTCCGAGAACCGGTCCTTAGAATCCAACAGGGACGAGCATAAACCCAATCCACCAACATCAGCCGCCATTCCATGGCAAAAACCAACCTCCACCAAACTCTCCATCCTGCCAGATTCCTAGTCACCATGTTGCTAAGAAGGTTACCAACCCACATGTTTCCATAGATCATTAATCAACATTAAATTATAGCCATCCCATCCCAACCATGACGATACTAAGCATGACAACTACCCATCCAAAGCCCGGTTACAAGGATGATATTGCAATTCTAGTAAACCCTAAGATAGGATCAAAGTTTCGCTAGGCGGCAGGCGGAATCTAGGCGCTGACCCCTATCCTAGGGAGTAATCGGGATTAATCGCGCCTAGGCGTTCCTAGGCGTTTCCCTAGGCGTTTTGGCAATATAGCCATAATATATATATATATATATATTATGTATATAACTATATATAGCAAAAAATCAGAAGTTCAGAACATGGGAGAGAAGCAGGGGAGGGGAGCAACGAGCAGGTTCAGAACAGGGGAGAGAAGCAGGGGAGGGGAGCAACGAGCAGGGGAGGGAAGCAGGGAGTAGCCGAGCAGGGGACTTGGTGCTGCCGCTTAGGGTTGAGGCCGTCGGCTGGCGGTGAAGAGCTTCCAGACGGGGAGCAGGCGAGCAGCTTCTAGGCGGGGAAGAAGAGACCGGCGGCCGGCGGGAAGGAGCTTCCAGGCGGGGAGAAAGTGCGGCCGGCGGGGACGAGCAGGTCGACCAGCGGGGACAAGCAGGGCGCCCGGCGGCCGACAAGGACGAGCAGCGTGACTCACCGGTGCCGGCGGGGAGGAGGTCGGCGGATGAAGTTCTCTCCGGCACGCGTGCAGGCGAAAGAGGACGAGCGGGAGCGGCGTCTGCGAGCAGGAATCGAGCGGGAGCCTAGGCGCTGCGCCCGCCTAGGACGCGCCTTCACCCCTAGGCCAGGCGGGAGGCCATCGACTACCGATTAGTCGCGCCTAGGAGCGATTAATCGAGCGCCTAGCGGAACTTTGCATAGGATTCAGAATTAAGACTCTGCATGCAACTAATGGTCTAACTAAACTAACTCAAAATATAAATAAATGTAGGAGCAAGAATGGTCAAGGACACTTGCAAAAATTTAAAACTAGGGTGTTACAAACCTACCCCACTTAAGAAGAATCTCGCCCTCGAGATTAGGAAAGGTCGTCGAAGAGATGAGGAAACTCGGCCTTAAGATCTTCTTCTTTTTCCCAAGTGGCTTCTTCTTCTGAATAATGCTTCCATTGCACTTTGCACATCTTGATCTTCTTGTTTCGAGTGCCTTTCTCTGATGTGTCCAAAATCTTGATCGGCTCGGAGAAAGATAAATCTTCTCTCAAATCTATATCCTCAAATGGTAGTTGTTCTTCTGGGACCGTCAAACATTTCTTCAGCTGTGAGACATGGAACACATCATGTATTGCTGAAAATTGTGGAGGTAACTCCAACTGATAAGCCACTACTCCTTTTCTGTCAATCACCTTGAAAGGTCCAATGTATCTCGGTGCAAGCTTTCCTTTGACACTGAATCTCTTGAGACCCCTGATTGGTGACACTTTGAGATACACAAAATCTCCAACTTCAAACACTAGTTCTCTTCTTCTTTTATCAGCATAACTTTTCTGTCTAGATTGAGCCATCTTTAGGTTGTTTCGAACTTCTTGGACTTGTTCCTCAGCTTCTTTTATCGAGTCAGGACCAAATACTTTTCTCTCTCCAACTTGGTTCCAAAACAAGGGAGTTCTACACTTCTTCCCATAGAAGGCCTCAAAAGGCGCCATCTTGAGACTGGCTTGATAGCTATTGTTGTAAGAGAACTCTGCATATGGTAGGCTTTTATCCCAACTCTGGCTGTTCCGAAGGGCACAAGCTCTCAACATGTCCTCCAAAATTTGATTTACCCTTTCGGTTTGACCATCTGTTTGTGGTTGATATGCTGAGCTGAAATTTAGCCGAGTGTCCATGGACTCATGCAAATGTTTCCAAAAACGTGATGTGAATTGTGTACCTCTATCTGATACTATGATCTTGGGCAATCCATGCAAACATACAATCCGAGACATGTATAGCTCTGCAAGCTTGGGTCCTTGATATGTTTCTTTGACAGGGATGAAATGAGCATCCTTTGTCAAACGATCCACTATGACCCATATGGAATCATATCCGGATTGTGTTTGGGGTAAGCCTACTATGAAATCCATACTTATTTCTTCCCATTTCCACTCAGGGATTTTCAGTGGTTGTAGCAACCCAGCTGGTCTTTGATGTTCAGCCTTGATCCTCTGACATGTTTCACAAATGGCCACATACTCAGCTACTTCTCGTTTCATGCCATACCACCAATAGTACTGCTTCAGATCATTATACATCTTTGTACTACCAGGGTGAAGTGAGTAGGCTGAACCATGTGCTTCTCTCAAAATCACTTCCTTTATAGACTTAATGTTAGGGACACAAATCCTTCCTTTGAACCATATCACTCCTTGTTCATCTTCTGCGAATCCTGGAGCCTTACCATGCTTAATCAATTTCCTGATCTCTAGGATCTTCTCATCAGTGAGTTGTCCCTTTCTGATATCTTGCTCTAATGTGGACTCTACTTCCATAGCCACAACTTCTATGCTACCCACAAATCCCAAGTTGAGTTTAGCAAACTCCTCATACAACTCAGGTCGTCGCTCCTATAATTCCAGCGCATTGCAGTAGACCTTCCGACTTAGTGCATCTGCAACCACATTAGCCTTTCCTGGATGGTAATTAATGTTCAAGTCATAATCCTTGATTAATTCCAACCATCTGCGCTGTCAGAGGTTCAAATCTTGCTGAGTGAAAATGTACTTCAAACTCTTATGATCTGTATAAATCTCAGTCTTTTTCCCAATCAAGTAGTGCCTCTAAATCTTCAGAGCATGCACTACAGCTGCCAATTCTAGATCATGAGTAGGATAATTCACTTCATGCTTTCTAAGCTGTCGTGAGGCGTAAGCTACCACATGACCTTCTTGCATGAGGACACACCCTAGACCCTGATGAGAGGCATCACAATAAACTGAGAAACTCTTCTGAACATTGGGCATCACTAGGATTGGAGCAGTGGTCAATCTTTTCTTGAGATCTTCAAAACTAGCTTGGCACTCTGGAGTCCACACAAATTTGGATCCCTTCTCCAACAACCTAGTCATTGGCTTTGCTATCTTAGAGAACCCTTCAATGAAGCGGTGGTAATACCCGACCATTCCCAAGAAGCTTCGGATCTCACTCACATTTTCTGGTGCCTTCCAATTCAAAACATCTTTCACCTTACTTGGATCAACAGATACTCCGCCTTTGGAGATAACATGACCCAAAAAGAAAACCTCCTCCAACCAAAACTCACATTTGTTGAGCTTTGCATACAGTTGGTGATCTCTGAGCTTTTGAAGCACCAATCTCAGATGTTCTTCATGTTCTTCCTCATTCTTGGAGAAAACCAAAATATCATCAATGAAGACCACGACAAATTTATCCAGGTACTCCATGAAGACCTTGTTCATGAGGTACATAAAATAGGCAGGGGCATTGGTCAGTCCGAATGACATCACTGTGTACTCATACAGACCATAGCGAGAGACAAAAGTTGTCTTAGGAATATCCGATGCTCGGATCTTCAGCTGATGGTACCCTGGCCTCAAGTCAATCTTGGAGAACACACAGGCACCCTTGAGTTGATCAAAAAGATCTTCAATGCGAGGGAGAGGATATTTATTCTTGATGGTAACATCATTAAGTGCGCGATAATCTACGCACATCCTTTGAGTCCCATCTTTCTTTGGAACGAAAATGACTGGGGCTCCCCATGGTGAGGTACTAGGACGTATATACCCTTTATCTAAGAGGTCTTGGATTTGATCTTTTAATTCTGCTAGTTGATTTGCATCCATTCTATATGGCCTTTTGTAAATAGGTGCAATACCAGGTACTAATTCAATGCAAAACTCAATTTCTCGATCTGGTGGCATATGTGGCAGAACCACCTAATCTAATGCCCTCCTAAGAGTACTCGCCTTCCATTAGACACTAAGTACCCCAGGGAGAACACTAAACTATGCGATTCCGGCGAGCACACCGCAAGGGAGAACTCGAAAATCCACATTTTTACATCAGGATCACAAATGAGAGAGTAAAGCTTACAACATCCCTACCATTTCTTACATCACTTTTAATACAACATCAGAGCAATTCATTATGGAGTTATAATAGCGGAATATAAAACATTATCAGAGTTCAACGGAAATGAAACCATTTAAAGAAAAGTTAAATATTAACCAGAGGTAAACAATTATCATGATGCTATTGTATAAGCAGGGAGTGATAACAAGTCAATAGTATTTTCCTTGTAAACTTTTGATGAGAGTTTTAATAAATAAACTCTACTCCGCATCGCAAAGGAAATCCTCGCTGAGCCCATCAGGAGGTTTCCACACACAAGTGTCAGCTTATCAGCACCTGTTACCTGCAACAGGGTAGAACAAACCCTGAGTACTCAATTGTACTCTGCAAGACTTACCCGTCAGGAGGAAAGAAAAGACTCCAAGGATTATGCAAGGCTTTCTGGCTTGTGGGTTTCTTGATTTCGAGAAGCAGCGCTAAGGGTGTGTCCTTAATTTCATATTTTTAATAGCCGCATTTTATTTCTTATCCAACCTTCTATGAAAGCACCTAGTCTATAATCAAGCAGGGTTGAGCAAACATAAACCATTTCTTTCTCTTTCAACTGCAGTTCTTACTACGATGCCAGAGCGTAGTCAAGCCGTACCGTCACGCAGAAACGGCGATTCGCGAATCAATGTGCCCAGCTGGGTGCCCCGAAAACACACGCCTTGCTTGTACCCCGGGCACAAGCAAGACCAACCCGTTCCACTCCTGTCAAGGGGTCCAGGTCCCCGTCCAAGCTCGGACTCTAAGCCCCCAACACTGCAGGCCCGGCCTCAGTATGGTGCTTAGACCTCCTCAACCCAATATATATAACCACCCTAAAAAGCCGGTCCGGAAAGAGCCGGAACCCACGACAGGAGAGAAACAAGTCTTCCTAGCCCCCATCCGCTAGTATATGCTCAGGACAATAAATCTGTGACTTGACCAGGGTCCAATGCAACGAACGGTCCTTAATTGACACAGGCGGAACAAATGCAACCAGAGCCCCGCTCTGTTGCCCAACCAGGTCCAAGTCCATCCAACCCGTTCCGCCCGGTCTCCAATTATCCATATACCTTTATATTTCATGTGATGGTAACATGATAATAGTAACAATATTATAATTCCTATCTCTCGCGAGTGACAGGCAATCACTCGACTTCTACCGGAGTCCTGTAGCATAGCATTCTACACGATCCTGTCATACTAGTAAGACTCATGGGATCAAGATATATATGCAAGTGGGTTTCATTCAACTCCTTAAAACTTAATGCACAAGCATAAAATAAAGTGCAGAATAATAGGGGTTATGCACCGGGGCTTGCCTGGGTAAGATATAACCAAGTTAGCATTTCATCATGCTGACACGATCCTCAAGGCGCCCTCTTCTCTGCTGCTCCAGATGACTTCGCAACCCACCATCGTTCCTATTATGATATGCGTGGATGCAACGGAAACGTAAATAATCACGGTCAACCGCAACGCTTAAAATATCAGTACGTCTCTCGGGCTAACGAACTACCTCTAATGGCTAACGTACCAGGCCCCGAAACCACGTCATTGAATAAGACATTCTTTTCCAACCGTTGCTTTGCCATACAGACCGAGGTGTCGGTTTATCATTTTATCGATTAAACGCATATATTCTAATTAAGGTCCCTTAGCTACCCTAACACATTTGTTATTACAGAGCCCCAAAAGTTACGGTGGGCATGCTACTAATATTGAGGATCTAGTATACAAATCTCGAGGCCAACACTATCCCCATTCTCTTACAAAAATTCTCTCAAGTTTATACTTAGCAAAATTAAGCATCTGAAAATAATTAACGAACTCCTAGGGATAATATACAATTATATGGATAAGGTACACTAACAGTTAGATCATGATTTTAGGAAGCTAACAAAATTGGTTTCACAATTTTTGGACTTCTACACACTTAGATCTTTGATTTTACAATTTGCTGCAGAAATCAAACTAGAAAACCGTTCATAAAAGAGAACAAGGCCGGCAGCCTCCAACCCGGCCCAGCAGCCCAACGCGCGACGCGGCCACGTGCGAGCAGGCCAGCCCGTTGGCCCAACGCGGCACGGCCGCGCACCGCCGGTCGGCCCAGCAAGCGGCCCAAACAGGGAGACCGCGCGCGCACCCGCGCTTTTTGCAGAAAGGTCCACAACTTTGCAGGTTAACACGCGCCCGGACCAAACACTGTTTCACCAGAGACACGCTATGCACTAAGGCCCCCGCAAAAATGTCGTCTTCACCACAGGGAGGCCCCCGCTCTCCCCCGCGTTCGACGGCATGGTGACCAGCGGCAAGGTCGACCGCTCCGAACCCACAAAGCTTGCCACGACGAGGACAACAGGCCGACCTCCACCTACCGCTAAACGCGCAACCCAAGGTGGCGATATCAACCTACTCGGTGACTCCTATTACTCTGCTCACGCTGACGGTTTAACCATCCCGGTGGCGCATCCGTTCTGACCACCCTACGCGCGGACGGGGAGGGAGAAACGGTGGGGAAGCAACAGGGGCTCACCACTGTACACGCCAAGGCACCGGTTGGGGTGGGGGTTTGCCGAGGTGGCATGGCCACGTGCGCGCGGCGAGGTTGGCGGCGCTCCGAGGTTGACCTGGCTGCGTCAGCACGTTGATGGCGCACGCCCTGGCCAAAAGGAAGCGAGCACCGGAAAGGGAAGGTCGAGGTGAGTTCGCAGGCACAAGCAATTGGAAGTTAACCGAGCTACGGACCTTACCCCCAACGTCTCGAGCACTGGGCGTTTTTGACCGGCGGCGAGCAATCCACCCCAAAGACGGTCAGGAGCGCCAGGGCGGACTTGGGAAAAGGAAAAGCAACTAGTTGGCTTCCAATGCCACCCCCCGGCAAGAGGGATTTCACTGCAGAGATGAAGTTGGCGAAAAGGAAGGGAACGAAAGGCGGTGACTCTGCGCTCGGGAAGAATGAGAGGAGGTCGCGCGAGCGAGGCGATTGGATTAAAACTGATGGCTACGTTCGATAGCGGCAACGCAAACCTAAGCATAGTTGACGCGATAACCGAGACCGAACGCGACACGCTTGAGCTGGCGTGACCGAGGCCGAGCGGGGCTCACCGGCGTCCGCTGGCGGGGACAGGTGAGGCAGGGGAGGTGTCCCATCCCCCCTGTGGCCGGGTCAACTGCCAAGCGCGGCGGCAGTGGCGTATGTCGAGTGACCGGCGTGGTAAGCGGATCGGAAGGGTGGGATGGCACCACGTTGGCAAGATGATCCCGTCCGAAACCTACGGCTCAAACCAGTGCATGACCCGACGACCCGAGCACGCGCACACGCCAGCCCTCCCGACGGGGCGTGCACGGGGCAGCGGGAACCGGCCCACGGTCGGCCGAGGTCAGCCAACGCCAAGCAGAAACGCTGCGCGAGCCACCCAACGCGCGAGCTGGCCAGCAGCAAAAGACCGTCCCCGGCCCGAGCTCGGCGCCTACAACGCCGTGCACGCTCGGTGATCGCGACCACACGCCGAACGAACAGGATCGGTAACGCGCACACTTTTTAAAGCGAACCGAAGATGGTTAAACACCACAGCTTGGGTTCGACCAACTCCCTCGTCCTAAAGCCAGTGGCACCAGCTTCCTATCGCCGCAACCGCTAACACTCGAGGGCAACTGGAAGGGGAAAAAAACAATACCAACGTTGGTTCATCGCGGAAAAACCAGTTCACGCCCAGAACGCCGACACCCGGTTCGCAGTGCGTTCAAACAGAGTTTACGCAATTTCTAAAAGGTCAACGCCGCACCCAACTCAACTACAACCTACACCATGCCCAAGAGCTACGTTAGCAGCAACCAATCGTGCCATACCGCGGTGAAAGTGCTTAGGCACTTTGGTTGGAAATTAATTGCCAAAATGGCATTGCCATTAATTCAATCGGTCAAAGGCGCGATCTAGAGTTTAGGTAGAATGAAATTTCGAATTCAATTTTTGAGCTTGCAGAATTACTATTTAACCATAGTTGTTTTCCAAAACAAGAATTGCATTTTCCATCTACATAACTTGCTCGTCAAATTTTTGCTTAAGCGCTACACGCACGTCACTTTATTTTTATTAAAAAAAATTGTTTTTCATGTCCATTAATTCCAACAACTTAAATCTCATTAGCAAGACCTTACGCAGAGACAATTAAGCGACATCGTCCGTTTTAAATTTTTATGTGAAGTAAAAATTTTAAACCCGAGAACTTGTTGACTTACTTTCCTTTAAATCTCAACCGCGGTGCTAAGCGAGCCTGTAACACCAGGGGTGTTACAACCAACCCCCCTAAAAAAGAATCTCGTCCCGAGATTCAGGGCAAGAATCAGAAAAGAGGAAACACGATTTCACTTCTTAGAGCAGAGATTACAAAAGGAGATTACACGGCTTCGAAGATTACAACACTCGGGGATCTAAAGGCATCACAGCTAAGAACAACTGATACGACTCACAACCTTTCTAGAAAACGACGAAGGCGGGGACAGTGAAAGAGCAGAAGGAAAACGATTATCCAGAACATGGCGTATGCCCAGCAGAGCCAGAAACAAGAGACCGAGAACTCGAACATTGCGAACCCTGAAACTTAACTACCCAGAGATGAACTTGAACTTCTTTGCTGGAAACTAGATCACTTCTGCTGTGCTACACCTACATCTTAGGCTGGCGACCCTAGATCTGCGAGCAACGGTTGGATCTCGTAGCCCTGCCTCCAACCACTTCCTTCCCAACTGCTCTTGAGCTCCTTCCACCTAAGCACGGACGGAGAAGATAGATTTGTGGGACTCGATTCCTGGTCTAGAGGTGGAATAAAGGAGAGGCAAACAAGGTGGCATTTATAGACCGGTGGACGGAGGTGGTGGCGCAGCGCACCGAAAACGGAGGCGGCGTGGAGGGAAGGGCGCCAGTGGGACACGAGGTGGGGAACAACAGCGCCATGGTGCGCTCCTTGTGCGAGCTTGAGTAGGGAAAAGGAGGAAGGACGGGATGGGGTTCGCTCGGAAAGGAGGCGTGCGAGCGACACACCAGCGAGAAGAGAACGAGGGGGGGTCCGGCACGGGAACGAGGGTGAAAATCGAGAGCCGACAAGTGTGCCGGGGAAAAAGGGGTGTACAGTGCAAGGGCGAGGCGAGTGCGGCGCCATGCCACGGCCACTCGAGCACGACTCACGTGGGTCCCGCCACCGACGGCTTCCGCAGGACACACAGTGACAGCGACCCGACAAGTGTAGAGCGGTCACCGGGCACAGGGGCTTCGTCCCATCAGTGTTCCAATTACTCCAGACTACAAGAGGGCTAACTTTTCCTTATCGCTCTTCTCTTTCTTCTTTTTCCAATTGAACCCAATTTGCACTTGCCCTTGGTATAGCCTGAGATCAAACATACATGCTTCTTCCAAACCCCGCTATCTCAGTCGCAATCATGAGAGTACTACTCCATCAACCCATCGTGGATTTCCCGTTAGAACACCAGGATATTTTTATCAAGGAGAACATTTATAGCAAGGGCGGTTCTGCGGTGTAACTCGGTAAAAGTGCTTGGTCAACAACCTCGATACCAGCGCGCGCCGAGCGGCACAACCATGCGGTCGCGATCCACAGGTGGCCCTCGGTTCCGTCGCGGCACCATAAGTTATTAACCAGGCAACTATTACCAACTTACTCGCAGCAAAAGCAGTGGGGTCATAGACCACAGAATCAGAAAAAGGATTGCAAAGAATTTAAAGCAACAAGGGTTCCTTTTCAAATCAAGGAATGAGGAACAAGGAGCTTAAATCCCAAGGCGGATTTAAATCAAGGAGATTCAAGTGTTCTACTGGGACATCCACAATTAGTTGATACAGTCTCCTCTGTCATCCAATCGCGACCGATCTGCTACATCTGAAAACTGTTCCTCTTGCAACCTGCTTGTAGTCGTCTCAAAACCAAAACACACTCCAAGGCCCACGGGAAGATCGGCGTGACAACCACAACAGGTAAAAGCAATACTCATTCCAACGGCCTTACATGGCACAACATACAGGCACTCACTCTCCCATACTCGACACATCACTTGCATCCAACGACCAGATGACCCTAACAACTGCAGACGAAAGACAACGGAAGGATTACAACACTGGAGGACCATGATGAAAACACTACCGGCTACGGTTACATCTCCCCTAGGATGACTAATCCACTTCGTCGGGGCGAACGACTTCATTCCTGGGCTCTTGAGGCTCTTCTGCTGCACGCAGATCCGCTTCTTCTCCAGGCAGAGGCTGGGTGGGAGGAAGGCAAGGCTCTATCTCTGAGACTTCCGTGGGGGGAGGTGCTGGCGGTACAACGACACCAATCCTCCTTCTCTCCAGCGGATGGACAGGGATTCCCTCCAGGATTAAGGGTTCCTGCCTTTCCGTGGCGAGCGTCCTACGCTTGGCCCTTGCGGCAAGATAGGCGTCCTCCAGCTCCTAGGCATGACGGTCTTGGTTCACCTGGACGGCTTCCGCCATGGCCGCCTCTCGACTCTCTGCGGCTGCAAGACTGGCATGAGCTGCAGCAAGTTGCACCTCGAGCATCCTGGAGAAGATCTCCGCTTCCTCAGCACGGTGGAGACACTCCCTCAGCTCCGAGGCCTGCCGGTCGTACTGCTCATCCAGGGCCAGCAAGTACGAGGTCAGGTGCACCAAGGTCGGGTTATCTTCTTGCACGTCTGGACCTTGCAAAGCCTCCATGCGGGCCTTCCATACCCGCAGATTCTTGTCCCAAGGGGGAAAGAACCGCATGGGGGTACGAGCAATGGGCCCTTCAAAAATCTGGCAGAGATGCCGTAGGGCTTTACGGGCCGCAACTTGGTAGGTGTCGCCGAAACGAAACCCGGTTGCGGTCACATTCCAGGCTTCAGTGATATCGGGGAACTCCTCATTCTTGCCAATGTAGACGGTGACCTTACACCGCTCGGTGCCACGCTTCATGTACTCACGGCCCTCATACTCGGGACGCTCCCGAACACCGAGTCTTTGCAGGGTGGCATACAGGATTTTGGGAAAGCCCTCGGTGTTCAGGCAGTAGCTGCTAACCCAGACTCCTGCCATCCTTGGTGGGTGGTGAGTGGTGATTACAAGGAAGGCTTGAGTGAGAACTTGCTCAAGAGAAAAGGGCTAAGTGAGCTAGGATGCACCGAATGGTGATACCCAGTGACAGGGCTTGGCTCCCTTTTAAAAGGCAGAGCGGCTAGAGGTCCTGTCACAGTCCACCCACGAGCCATGCACGGGGCTAGTAAAAGTGAACAGCAAGATCTTCACACGCGCACGACGAGTGGTGACCGGGTTCATAAAGGGTTAGTACGACTGTAAGGCAGAGGTTCGACAAGAGCGCAGAAGGGGTACGACAAGGTATTGGCTAGGCAAGCGTGAACCAACAGGCGTGCGCGACGCACGAGACTACAGCACCATCATGGCTACATGAACAAAGACTGGTCGACCTCAACAACTAGTGCACAACAGCGTATGCATGAATGCACGTCCTATCCGTCCTCACACTGTTACCAACATATAGGGCAACTGTTCTCAGAGTTTTGGCACATCGTGCTCTCCCTGAAGCTAGTCGATGCTAGCGAACTAGTCTCGGGGTTAGGGTACCTGCAGAAAACTGGATTAGGCCTAACTAAGTCAGCAGAGTGCCATCTATCCTGGATACATAACCATAGTAATAGGGCTACTTATATAACTTCGCATGCAAACGTCCTAACTTTTTGAAAAGAATTTGTTGCCAAATTTTAATTTAGAAAGGGTTTTGAAGCTTTATTGTCTCATTTATGCTCTGATACCACCTGTGGCAGAACCACCTAATCTAATGCCCTCCTAAGAGTACTCGCCTTCCATTAGACACTAAGTACCCCAGGGAGAACACTAAACTATGCGATTCCGGCGAGCACACCGCAAGGGAGAACTCGAAAATCCACATTTTTACATCAGGATCACAAATGAGAGAGTAAAGCTTACAACATCCCTACCATTTCTTACATCACTTTTAATACAACATCAGAGCAATTCATTATGGAGTTATAATAGCGGAATATAAAACATTATCAGAGTTCAACGGAAATGAAACCATTTAAAGAAAAGTTAAATATTAACCAGAGGTAAACAATTATCATGATGCTATTGTATAAGCAGGGAGTGATAACAAGTCAATAGTATTTTCCTTGTAAACTTTTGATGAGAGTTTTAATAAATAAACTCTACTCCGCATCGCAAAGGAAATCCTCGCTGAGCCCACCAGGAGGTTTCCACACACAAGTGTTAGCTTATCAGCACCTGTTACCTGCAACAGGGTAGAACAAACCCTGAGTACTCAATTGTACTCTGCAAGACTTACCCGTCAGGAGGAAAGAAAAGACTCCAAGGATTATGCAAGGCTTTCTGGCTTGTGGGTTTCTTGATTTCGAGAAGCAGCGCTAAGGGTGTGTCCTTAATTTCATATTTTTAATAGCCGCATTTTATTTCTTATCCAACCTTCTATGAAAGCACCTAGTCTATAATCAAGCAGGGTTGAGCAAACATAAACCATTTCTTTCTCTTTCAACTGCAGTTCTTACTACGATGCCAGAGCGTAGTCAAGCCGTACCGTCACGCAGAAACGGCGATTCGCGAATCAATGTGCCCAGCTGGGTGCCCCGAAAACACACGCCTTGCTTGTACCCCGGGCACAAGCAAGACCAACCCGTTCCACTCCTGTCAAGGGGTCCAGGTCCCCGTCCAAGCTCGGACTCTAAGCCCCCAACACTGCAGGCCCGGCCTCAGTATGGTGCTTAGACCTCCTCAACCCAATATATATAACCACCCTAAAAAGCCGGTCCGGAAAGAGCCGGAACCCACGACAGGAGAGAAACAAGTCTTCCTAGCCCCCATCCGCTAGTATATGCTCAGGACAATAAATCTGTGACTTGACCAGGGTCCAATGCAACGAACGGTCCTTAATTGACACAGGCGGAACAAATGCAACCAGAGCCCCGCTCTGTTGCCCAACCAGGTCCAAGTCCATCCAACCCGTTCCGCCCGGTCTCCAATTATCCATATACCTTTATATTTCATGTGATGGTAACATGATAATAGTAACAATATTATAATTCCTATCTCTCGCGAGTGACAGGCAATCACTCGACTTCTACCGGAGTCCTGTAGCATAGCATTCTACACGATCCTGTCATACTAGTAAGACTCATGGGATCAAGATATATATGCAAGTGGGTTTCATTCAACTCCTTAAAACTTAATGCACAAGCATAAAATAAAGTGCAGAATAATAGGGGTTATGCACCGGGGCTTGCCTGGGTAAGATATAACCAAGTTAGCATTTCATCATGCTGACACGATCCTCAAGGCGCCCTCTTCTCTGCTGCTCCAGATGACTTCGCAACCCACCATCGTTCCTATTATGATATGCGTGGATGCAACGGAAACGTAAATAATCACGGTCAACCGCAACGCTTAAAATATCAGTACGTCTCTCGGGCTAACGAACTACCTCTAATGGCTAACGTACCAGGCCCCGAAACCACGTCGTTGAATAAGACATTCTTTTCCAACCGTTGCTTTGCCATACAGACCGAGGTGTCGGTTTATCATTTTATCGATTAAACGCATATATTCTAATTAAGGTCCCTTAGCTACCCTAACACATTTGTTATTACAGAGCCCCAAAAGTTACGGTGGGCATGCTACTAATATTGAGGATCTAGTATACAAATCTCGAGGCCAACACTATCCCCATTCTCTTACAAAAATTCTCTCAAGTTTATACTTAGCAAAATTAAGCATCTGAAAATAATTAACGAACTCCTAGGGATAATATACAATTATATGGATAAGGTACACTAACAGTTAGATCATGATTTTAGGAAGCTAACAAAATTGGTTTCACAATTTTTGGACTTCTACACACTTAGATCTTTGATTTTACAATTTGCTGCAGAAATCAAACTAGAAAACCGTTCATAAAAGAGAACAAGGCCGGCAGCCTCCAACCCGGCCCAGCAGCCCAACGCGCGACGCGGCCACGTGCGAGCAGGCCAGCCCGTTGGCCCAACGCGGCACGGCCGCGCACCGCCGGTCGGCCCAGCAAGCGGCCCAAACAGGGAGACCGCGCGCGCACCCGCGCTTTTTGCAGAAAGGTCCACAACTTTGCAGGTTAACACGCGCCCGGACCAAACACTGTTTCACCAGAGACACGCTATGCACTAAGGCCCCCGCAAAAATGTCGTCTTCACCACAGGGAGGCCCCCGCTCTCCCCCGCGTTCGACGGCATGGTGACCAGCGGCAAGGTCGACCGCTCCGAACCCACAAAGCTTGCCACGACGAGGACAACAGGCCGACCTCCACCTACCGCTAAACGCGCAACCCAAGGTGGCGATATCAACCTACTCGGTGACTCCTATTACTCTGCTCACGCTGACGGTTTAACCATCCCGGTGGCGCATCCGTTCTGACCACCCTACGTGCGGACGGGGAGGGAGAAACGGTGGGGAAGCAACAGGGGCTCACCACTGTACACGCCAAGGCACCGGTTGGGGTGGGGGTTTGCCGAGGTGGCATGGCCACGTGCGCGCGGCGAGGTTGGCGGCGCTCCGAGGTTGACCTGGCTGCGTCAGCACGTTGATGGCGCACGCCCTGGCCAAAAGGAAGCGAGCACCGGAAAGGGAAGGTCGAGGTGAGTTCGCAGGCACAAGCAATTGGAAGTTAACCGAGCTACGGACCTTACCCCCAACGTCTCGAGCACTGGGCGTTTTTGACCGGCGGCGAGCAATCCACCCCAAAGACGGTCAGGAGCGCCAGGGCGGACTTGGGAAAAGGAAAAGCAACTAGTTGGCTTCCAATGCCACCCCCCGGCAAGAGGGATTTCACTGCAGAGATGAAGTTGGCGAAAAGGAAGGGAACGAAAGGCGGTGACTCTGCGCTCGGGAAGAATGAGAGGAGGTCGCGCGAGCGAGGCGATTGGATTAAAACTGATGGCTACGTTCGATAGCGGCAACGCAAACCTAAGCATAGTTGACGCGATAACCGAGACCGAACGCGACACGCTTGAGCTGGCGTGACCGAGGCCGAGCGGGGCTCACCGGCGTCCGCTGGCGGGGACAGGTGAGGCAGGGGAGGTGCCCATCCCCCCTGTGGCCGGGTCAACTGCCAAGCGCGGCGGCAGTGGCGTATGTCGAGTGACCGGCGTGGTAAGCGGATCGGAAGGGTGGGATGGCACCACGTTGGCAAGATGATCCCGTCCGAAACCTACGGCTCAAACCAGTGCATGACCCGACGACCCGAGCGCGCGCACACGCCAGCCCTCCCGACGGGGCGTGCACGGGGCAGCGGGAACCGGCCCACGGTCGGCCGAGGTCAGCCAACGCCAAGCAGAAACGCTGCGCGAGCCACCCAACGCGCGAGCTGGCCAGCAGCAAAAGACCGTCCCCGGCCCGAGCTCGGCGCCTACAACGCCGTGCACGCGCGGTGATCGCGACCACACGCCGAACGAACAGGATCGGTAACGCGCACACGTTTTAAAGCGAACCGAAGATGGTTAAACACCACAGCTTGGGTTCGACCAACTCCCTCGTCCTAAAGCCAGTGGCACCAGCTTCCTATCGCCGCAACCGCTAACACTCGAGGGCAACTGGAAGGGGAAAAAAACAATACCAACGTTGGTTCGTCGCGGAAAAACCAGTTCACGCCCAGAACGCCGACACCCGGTTCACAGTGCGTTCAAACAGAGTTTACGCAATTTCTAAAAGGTCAACGCCGCACCCAACTCAACTACAACCTACACCATGCCCAAGAGCTACGTTAGCAGCAACCAATCGTGCCATACCGCGGTGAAAGTGCTTAGGCACTTTGGTTGGAAATTAATTGCCAAAATGGCATTGCCATTAATTCAATCGGTCAAAGGCGCGATCTAGAGTTTAGGTAGAATGAAATTTCGAATTCAATTTTTGAGCTTGCAGAATTACTATTTAACCATAGTTGTTTTCCAAAACAAGAATTGCATTTTCCATCTACATAACTTGCTCGTCAAATTTTTGCTTAAGCGCTACACGCACGTCACTTTATTTTTATTAAAAAAATTGTTTTTCATGTCCATTAATTCCAACAACTTAAATCTCATTAGCAAGACCTTACGCAGAGACAATTAAGCGACATCGTCCGTTTTAAATTTTTATGTGAAGTAAAAATTTTAAACCCGAGAACTTGTTGACTTACTTTCCTTTAAATCTCAACCGCGGTGCTAAGCGAGCCTGTAACACCAGGGGTGTTACAGCATACCTGGCAACTCCTCTGGAAAGACATCTGGAAAGTCACTGACAACTCTAATCTCTTCTACAGCATTGGCCTGGTTGAGTGTGATTCTCTCGGTTGCTGCTGGCTCAGCTTGATACTCCACCCTGGCACCATCTGGATGCTTCAACTGAACTACCTTTCTAGCACATCCAATTATTCCATCATGTTTGGTCAGCCAGTCCATTCCTAGAATGATATCTATACCCTTGGATTCCAAGATGATAAGGTGAGCAAGGAAATCTACCCCACTTATGGAAATTCTTATGTTTGGGCATACATGCCTACATATCAATTCTCCTCCAGGAGATTCAACTATCATGTTTCGCTTCAAAAGAATTTTTGGTATGTTATGTTGTGCTACGAACTTGCTGGATATAAAGGAATCTGATGCACCCGAATCAAATAAAACTGTAGCAGGATTGGAATTGACGGGTAACATACCAAGCACCACACCGAAAGTGTTCTGAGCCTCCTCTGTAACAACATGGTTAACCTTTCCATGTCGAGCTTGCTGCTGCGGCTGGTTCTGCTGGTCCTTCATTGGGCACCTATTGGCGAGATGCCCCATTTGATGGCACTTGAAACAAGGACCTATCTTGCTGGACCCCTGCGCTGGAGGGTCTTGTGGCTGAGCTTGAACTACCTGGCGAGGCGCCTGATAGTTCTGGCGTGTCTGCTGCTGCTGTCGCTGCTGCTGTTGGGGCTGAGCCTGCTGCCTATGCTGACCAGATCCTGGGTTGGAGTTCCTCTGCTGCTGGTACTGACCTCCTTGCCTAGAGACTGGTCCAGGCTGGCTGAAGCGAGGGCGAACATTACCCCCAGATGACTGACCCTGGAAAGACATCTTCCTCTTGCGATCAGCCTCAAGAATCTTTCTTTCTTTCTCCACTGAGAAAGCCTTGTCAACAAGCTTCTGGAAGGTGGGATAATCATTGGAGGACAGAGCATAACGAATCCCAGGGTGAAGGCCATCTCTAAAGCAGTCTTGTTTCTTCTCATCATTATCAACATCACCAGGGGCATAACGGGACAGTTGCGTGAACTTAGTGAGATATTCACGAACTATCATGGGACCCTGCTTAAGCTCCTGAAACTCCTTACGCTTCACCTTGATCTCACCAGCTGGTACATACTGAGCACGGAAACTGCGGCAGAATTCCCGCCATGTGATAGACTGAGAGTCCTCATGGGCGGCGGTGTAAGCAGTCCACCAGTTCTTCGCCTGGCCTTGTAACTGATGAGCAGCATAAAGGACTTTGTCACGTCCTTCACAATGAGCAATCTCCAGCTTGTCCCCAATCGTCTAGAGCCAATCATCTGCATCCATCGGCTCCACAGCATGCTTGAATATAGGAGGCTGAGTCATCATGAACCTCCTGAGAGTATCCTCCTGACGTGGTGGAGGAGGGGGTGGTGGTGGCGTAGCTTGATTATTCTGGGCCATCTGCTGCATGGTGGCCATCATCTGCGCCATATTCTGCATCATTTGGTTTTGCATGGCGGCCATTTGCATGGGATCATAGACCGGCCGTGGTGGAGGGTCCAGGTTGCCATTCTGATCACTGCCTCCAGCTCCATTTCCATTTCTAGTGGTCACCGGCATCTGTTATAGTTTTCCAGGATAAGAGTGAGACAGGATATAAAGAAGACCCCCAAACTAATTATGATTTAAGATTAGTAACAAATGATGCCATTGCAGCCTAATGGACGCAACACATCAACAATCATTACAAAGATCCAAATCAAAACATGTGCACAAGTACATAGCATGCAACGATCTATCGAGATCAAGCATTAAGGTGACACCTTAGGGTTGGAGGACCTAGTTTTGGACCAAAAAGTTTGAATTGAGCACAGGAAAAACTAGAGAAGTGGAGAATAAGGAAAGATCTTTACCAAAATAGTTTTATAAAACACCATGACTACCTAGGCTAGCGTCCTACGGTCAACGATGGCTTTGATACCACTCTGTCACACCCGATTTTAAGGACAAAATCGAATGCATGATATATGTATGCCAGGATCAAACTCATACATATATCTCCGTCATCATAGTATCAAAATCAAAGTTTATTACATAATTGAAATATTATTACAAAAAAAACTCGTGGGTCTAAAAGAAAAATCTAAGTAATCTTCAGCGGAAAAGGGACGCCATCTTCACAGGAAAGTTGACCGGGGGTTGCACCAGCCTAGTACATGTCATCGGGATCGAAAGCATCGTCGTCGTCAATGTACTCCTGTGCGTTGTCTCCAGCGTCTGGGTGGGGTAGCAAGGGGGACAAAGAGGAAGGGTGAGTACATCGAAATGTACTCCGCAAGTGTAGGAAAATATATGACATGAGGCTTATAACAAAGGGTAGGCTAACTTTGTTTGACACCAGCACCTAAAGCGACACACCTATTACCTTAAATCCTTAAGCATCTATTTATCTAAGTGAAACCACAATCTCCTCAAGTAACTGAACCAACACTCGGATTCCATCCGAGCTAACCACACTTGTATTCCATCCAAGCCCACCAACGCTTGGATTCCATCCAAGCAAACCCACACCTGAATACCATCCAGGCCAACCCAACCGAACCAGAGCCATCTAATCCCGAAGAAGTCCAAGCCGCTCATGACCGCGAGCGCGGCTAGTATACCAGTTTTACACTCTGCAGAGGTTGCACACTTTCACCACGAGTCATGTTTTCCCCATCACGCCTCACACTACCTAGGTGCTCAGCGGGGTCACACTACAAGGTCTTTACAAAGCTGTGTTTCCCACCCCTGTGCATTCACTAAGGATTCGCCGATTTAGGCCCCCTCTTGTGCCACCTAACTCTCCACAATGCACAGAAATGGGCAGCTAATTATTCAACCAGGTCGTACCATATAGACCTCGTGGATGCGCTGTTAAGCCAGGTTACATGCTCCGAGAACCGGTCCTTAGAATCCAACAGGGACGAGCACAAACCCAATCCACCAACATCAGCCGCCATTCCATGGCAAAAACCAACCTCCACCAAACTTTCCATCCTGCCAGATTCCTAGTCACCATGTTGCTAAGAAGGTTACCAACCCACATGTTTCCATAGATCATTAATCAATATTAAATTATAGCCATCCCATCCCAACCATGACGATACTAAGCATGACAACTACCCATCCAAAGCCCGGTTACAAGGATGATATTGCAATTCTAGTAAACCCTAACATAGGATTCAGAATTAAGACTCTGCATGCAACTAATGGTCTATCTAAACTAACTCAAAATATAAATAAATGTAGGAGCAAGTATGGTCAAGGACACTTGCAAAAATTTAAAACTAGGGTGTTATAGGCTTCAACATCTCGTCCTTCACGTGGTGCATCTAGCGAACCTAATTGAGATGCAAGATGCATGTGTATGAATATGATGAATGGTAACATAAGATGCATTACATAATCATTCAAGTAAACACACGATTAAGACATAGACACCAAAAGCTATTTAACTAACCTCACACAACCAATTAAAGAGGGCAAGTACATCAAGCATAACTCAGGTTTAACAAGATCACAAGTATCTTAACTTGACCATCATCAAGGGTATAAGCCACACTTAGCAACACATGGAGTAAACAACCATAACTAGCATCTGACAATTTCTGGACTGTAAACAACATCTACATGTTTGGATCATAACTGGAGTTAAACAAACCCAATAGCCATGCAACAAGACATTCCGGAAAGCTTATGAAATTATCTATAATTCATCTTTAATCATCTTAGCATGATTCTCAAGTTAACCAAGTCAAACATGTATAATTACAGAATCTGGTCCAGAGATTCCAGACAACAACTATTTCTGGAACCCAACTTGAAACAGTCATTACTCACAAACTATAAGGCCAAATACCACCAAAATTTAACACAAGCTAGATTAATGGTTTATATACAACTTTGTTATAAGCATGTTTCTCAGCAAACATCATTTTCATGATGCACTTACCAAAGTCTCAGAAACTGTCCAGGAAAACATCAATTGCAAGAATAAATATTAACTTACATTCCAAACATACATTTGGCCACAACCAATATAACCATCATAAAGTGCATGTTAAATGATCACCAAAAAGCATAGTGCTCATCATTAAATAATTTCTTTTAATACATTTATTAATTTATTTAAATAGCAAGGTGAAATAATAAACATATACCAAAAGTCCATAATAAAATCTATAAAAATTATAGTAGCTCTTACATACACCCAATAGTCTACTGTACAAATTTCAAGTCATTTGGACATGTATATCAACATATATGAAAAAGACAAATTGCTATTGCAAGAATCCATATGAGAGCAAGATACACTAATAACTCACTCGTATGGCAACCAAAATTTATGAAATTTTTACCACACATTAAACATTGTATGAGTAGCATGCCACAAAAATTTTACTTCATTTGGAGCCCTAGATCTATAGTTATGAAAATGACAAATACAACTAGCATTAAAAACCTAGCTGCACAAATCTATTTTTACAGAGAAACCTTTAAACTAAAACATGCCATATTATAGATCTACTGCATAGAGAATTTCACATGGATTCTAAAAAGTCCTCATTTGCTATTTTACGAATTTTCTATGATTTACTATGCCTTTTCAAAAATCAGCAAAAACTACCACAAAAAGGTCCTTTTGGCACTATTCACATGAGTCTATGACGGTGCAGAAAGACCCCTCCCTTTAGTCGAATTGTCGCGCGAGGTCCTTGACGCGAAATCAGAGCAGGGAGGTCATCGGAGCTCGTCGTTGCCGGCCGGAGAAGACTCACCGGCGGCGGCTGAAGGGTGAGGGAGCACCGGGGAACCCAGGCGCACCCGTGGGACAGCTCGGCTCGGTCCGAGGCGGCCCGAGTTGGCCCGGCCACGTGAGCCCGCGGCTCGACGGCGGAGCGGCACGGCAGCAGCGGGCTCCGGCGACGGTTGGGGCCGAGGAATAGGCACCGGAAGTCAAGGAGAGGGCGACGGAGGTGGTGGTGCATGCAGCTGAGCTTGGGGAGGGACGGAGCGGCGCAGCCATGGAGCTCGGCGGCGACATCCATGGCGGCCTTGCTCTGGCGCGTGCGTTCGCATGCTGCAAGCGAGGCGAGGAGCAAGCGTGAGTGCGGGGAGGAGTGGAGAGCGTCCAAGCATCGGCGTGGCTTTAGGCGAGGCGCCCTCGACGCGTGGAGAGGAGGGCGACGCGCGGCGCTGTGCATGGTCGCCACGAGGCAAATCGTCGAGCACGTGGTGGGCGCGGAGTGGAGCAAGGTGGGCAGCGATTTGGGCTAGATCTGGGCTGATTTTGGACATGGGCCAAAAACGAAGTTTGCTCACCTCGGCCTGCTCTACAACTTCTATTAAGGCACTCAGGTCATTAGAGCAACCAATTAGCGGTAAAATGGTTGCCAAGACAGCAGTGTCAACACAACAACGGTGATCGCGGAAACTCACTTTCGGAGGTCAAAACTAAGTCAAACTGGTGTCATCCTTTTGCATACTCTCCTCCACATTATCTACTCCAACTTTTGTATTTGGCTCAACTGGAGTTGCTTAGCAAAAACACGAGAACGCGACGTGCCAACCGTCTTGTCGTTGCCGGTCCAACTTCATGAACAGGACGAAACTAGCAGTTTTGTGAATTGATTTTGAAGGTCCAACCAAGCTCCAAATCTGGTGAGACTTGATCTATTCTTTCCTTCACAAGGCGTACTCCAACTCGTATTAAGGACTCCAAATGAGCTTCCATATGAATTTGGAAGAAAAAAGGTCACAAACATATCAACTCACTGCTGTCAATCCAGGACTTAGAATTGTTTCTAGGGCTGAAAAACAACAGCTGATCCAAACTTCGAGTCTCTGTTAACAAGCTTACAAGCTGATATAGCCCTTGGTCCAAAAACAAAGTTTCTTCTACACAACATGAACTACAACTTTCATTTAATGTCCAACATCAAAACTAGTATAGAAACTATATTTCTACTTTGACCAAAGTGGCATCGCAATAAAGCTTGAATTGTCCGTTTTGATCCATTGGAGCATTTTCTAGGCATTTGCTCAACACGAACCTTTCACGACTTTTGTTGTAGAGTCCATCTGGAGTTTTTTGGGTAAGGTTACAAGGTTTGGTTGATGACCTATATTTCCATCCACTTAATTATGCAATTCCAGCACTGAGTAAAGTCATTCCAACAAGCATATAACTTATCATTTCATGTGACTTTTTGATTTGAAACGTCATGAAACTTTGCTAGTGACCAATATAGATAGGTACTAAGGTGAGACACATGAAGATATTGCAATAACACCACCCAAGCATATATCTTAAAAATAGACTATATGTAAAGCAAGGGTGCAACATCCAAGTTTAGGTTGGGGCTCGCTTCCATAGGTTGACCTTGATATCCTCATCTCCACTTAATCTATCATGTTTGAGCTCAAACCCACTACTTAATGAGTGACAAACACCGGGGGTGTTACAAGGGGCGACGGCGGTGGCATCCGGTGAGCCCGCCGCCCTGCTCCCTCCCTGATGTTCTCGTCCTTGCGCGCCATGAGATCCATGGGCTCCGACGAGGTAGGTGGGAAAGGATCTGGATCTGAGGCGCCCCTCCCCCCGCCTCCCCCTCTGGATCTCGATCTGGTCCCTCCTGTTCCTCCCCCTCCTCCTCCTCCTCCTCGTCCCCCTCTGGATCTATGGTTTTGATGGTGACTACGGTTTTATGGCGAGGCAGATCTAAGCTACATGCAACAGATGATATGAAGCACGATTTTCTGATGTTGCAGTAGCTTCTTCTCCTTTGTTGCAGTAATTTCTTTTCTTTTGTTGCAGCAGCTTCTTCTCCTTGTGGCGAGTCAGATCTAAGCTACATGGCAACAAATGATGTGAAGTACGATTCTCTGATGTTGCAGTAGCTTCTTCTCCTTTGTTGCATTAGCTTCTTTTTCTTGTTGCAACGGCTTTTTTCTCCTTGTTACAGTAACTTCTTCGCTTTTGTTGCAATAGCTTCTTTCTCCTTGTTGCAATAGCTTCTTCTCCTTTGTTGCAGTAGCTTCTTATCCTTGTTGCAGCAACTTTCTTCTCCTTTGTTGCAATAGCTTTCTTTTTCCCCAGTTGCAGTAGTTGTCTTCTCCTTGTTGCAGTAGTTTTTCTTCTCTGTTGCATTAGGTGTTTTTCGATGTTTCAATAGTTTTTTGTTTGTTTCACTAGTTTCTGTTTGTGTTTCATTAGGTGTCTTTCCGATGTTTCAATAGCTTTTTTCGTTTTGTTTCAACAGTTTTTTCATTTGTTTCATCAGACGCCCTTTGATGTTGCAATAACTTTTTTCTCCCTTGTTTGCAGTTCGAGGGGTGGACTATGGTGGTGAGCTGGTGGCGGGGGCAGAGGGTGCTAGGGTCGGCGAGGTTGGGGGGTGGGACACATCCGTGCGCGCGGGGGAGGTGGGGGCGTCTTTCTTCTCCGTGCGGGGGTGGGTCGGGGCGGTCTTCTCCGTACTCCCCCATGCGGTGAGAGGGGAGGCTTGGTGTAAGCTGGTGGCGGGGCTTCGTGCGGGGAGCGGGCCGGGGGATTCGCGGGTGCGGGAGCGGGGCGGGGGTCATCTTTTTCCTTTTTTCGTGGGACGGGGGCGTACGGGGCGGAACGGGTGGGGGCGCTCGCGTGGTTTTTACAGCGTCCGGACGCGGCCACGAAGCCGGGCATCCGGGGGTGTAAGGTCCAGATGGCTAGAGGGGGGTGAATAGCCTATAAAAATTCTACAAATACCACTAAGCTGTTGACGGTCCTTAAGTATCAATTATAACTATCAAATAAATAGAGAAAAGGATCCAAATGAAACCAACACCTAGACTTAGGGTTTTATCTGACAGAATTCCACGAGTTTTGCTGTTTATCTATTTCTGCAGGGGGTTATCAGGAAATACGGAAGAAAGGCCCACATGTCGGATTAATGACGGGATATTAACCGAACACGTAATTATCTTACATCTAGAAGAGTCCAGAAGCCATGAGAACGAACGGGAGGCGTAACAGAGCCGGGGACAGGGCGCCCGCCCTAGTCCCTAGGGCGCCCGCCCTGGCCCTGGAGCCAATCAGGCTCCGCCTCGAGGATTATGCTCCACCGACCTAGAGGATCAAGGAAAACCGCACGATCAATGTCGGTTTGATCCAACGGCCTAGATTCATCCGAAAGGGCTATATAAGCAAGGCCCCTGCCCCTGGAGGAGAGGCCCTCGTCTCATACTTCAAACCCTAATTCAGGAGGAGAGCCTCTGATCAAGCCCTAGAGCCACCACATCAACTAGATCTCTAGTTAGCATAGCTACATAGGATTAGAACTAGAAGGAGTCAATCTTCGATTGGTTCCCGGATCTGTCAAGAGGATTCTTGGTAATTCCTCTATTGTTCTTCAATTGTTCATCATTGTTCTTCAATATTATGAATATGACTTTGTTCTATTTCAATATATTGGTTATGACTTTGCTCTACTTGATTATATTTGCAATTGTATTGTTCTTAGTTTATCATAGTTATATGCTTGGCTTAGTTAGATTGGAATTATATACATGCTTAGGATCGTATAGCGTTTATCCATGTGTACAGTGGGTGAATGATAACTATTGTGTAGACGTGGTGTCTATACCGTATTTATCTGCGATTGCACCCTATATGCCGGATTGTGGGGTAGTTCGCGATAGTGACAGCTTCGTTGATTCTTATATAGTCCCCCTCTCGTGTATAGGGCAGGCAGAGCAACACTATTACAGGGGAGTGATTGCTATGTTCTTCATCTTCCTTGCTAATATTCACTATGCATGGATATAGTCTTTTCTCACCATGATTGCCAAGTATAATTGCACTAACTATGATATGCTAGACTTTATAGTTAATAATAACTTAGGGAATATCTTTGTAGTTCATCCTAATTCCATGCTAATGACTTGCTAGAATATCTGTTAAGGTGCTTATCATTATTATATGTGGCTAGCTGATCAGATTAATTATCTTTGTCACCATTATCACTTTACCTTTACTTAATGTGACATTTATACCTATATAAAGAGATTGATAAATACTCTCGGTTATACATGCAATGATGTGTACTCAGTTCCATATTCTCATTCCATTATCAACCATGATACTTAGAAATCCCTTCCCAGTGGTAAAAATATAAATAACGATACCTGGAATACTTCCCGGTTAAAATGCTACATCGGTATTAATCTGTGCGCTTGCAGATCCCTTTTATTATTTATCTTGATGAGCAAATGCATATTTCAATACCGCGTCTCTCATGTCATGCTGGGGATGACAACTTGGCTTAAGTGGCATGAGGGATAGGTTTGGCATTTTTGGCGCCGTTATCAGAATTAGAAAACTAAGTCTACTTTTGGTAGTGACGTTAAGAATGCCCAACAAGCATTTTTGGCGCCGTTGCCGGGGAAGGTTGATTACTAAGTAGGAATGAATATGGAACTTTGAGTCATCATTTGCATCACTAATCTGATCGAGCTTATCAATTCTCTTATACAGTTTTATCCCTGTATTTTCTATTTTGATTATTTATTGCAGGGTGATGCATGAATAGAAGACATCTTCCAGACAACTTTGTTGACGATCCCGAAGCCTTATTCAGAAGAACAAGAGCCAAGCTCAAGAAGACATCGTCAACACTTCAGCACAAAGCTTCATCCAAATCCGAAGACCGCCGAAGTTTCATCCGGAATTTGTCGACTGAATTCGAAGCCATGGCGAACAAGTCGATCCGTGAGTTCTCAGCTCCCACTACGGACAACATCCGCACTAGACCTGCTGGGGAGATCGACCGCAACTTCGAGCTCAAGCCTGGGCTCATCAACATGGTGCAAGCTAACCAGTTCTGTGGGAAGCCACATGAAGACGCTAGTGCTCATCTTCAACACTTCCTGGAGATCTGCAGCACTTTCACCATGGCTGAAGTCCCCAGAGACGCCATACTACTTCGCCTTTTCCCATTCTCACTGTTGGGGAGAGCGAAGCAGTGGTTCTACGCTACAAAGGAGAAGAACACTACGTGGGCACTCTGCTCTACGAACTTTCTGGCTAAGTTCTTTCCAATGGGCAAGACCAATGCTCTCCGTGGGAAGATTACAAGTTTTCAGCAACAATATGATGAATCCGTTCCAGAAGCATGGGAGCGCTTCCAAGACTACATCCTAGAATGTCCCCATCATGGAATGGAAAGCTGGCTGTTGATGCAGACATTTTATCATGGGCTCATTAACAGTGCCCGTGAAACCATGAATGCTGCAGCTGGAGGAGCATTCCTATCACTCACCATACCTCAAGCCACAGCTTTTGTGGAGAAGATGGCATCCAACCAAGGTTGGAATGAAGAAAGAACTCAGACACGCAAGAGAGGTGGAGGTATGCACCAGCTCAAGGAGGTAGACATGCTGTCTGCCAAGCTAGACCTACTCATGAAGAAGCTCGATGATCGAGCTGGAGAAAAGAAAGAAGTCATGCACGTCTACGACTCCCACATGACTTGTGAGGAGTGTGGAGGTACTGGACACTCGGGCAATCACTGTCCTGAGTTGCTGGAGGACGTGAACTACATCAACAATAACAACAACAACTACTACAACCGTCCTCAACAGAATCAAGGTTGGAATCAACAGAGGCCTAACTACTCAGGTAATTACCAAGGTAACAATTCTTTCAATAATAATAATAATTATCCACCTTTGAGAGAGTTAGTATCCAACCAAGGAAAGCTAATGGATAACCTGTCTAAGAAATTGGCATCTAATGATAAAATTCTAGAAAATATAAATAATAGAATGGATAATTTCTCTACTGCCATCAAGAACCAGATTAGCTTTAATAAAATGATTGAATCTCAGTTGAATCAAATAGATGCTGCTGTTCCTGCTACTAACCCCGGTATACCATCACAACCGGAAGGACTAGAATCTGCAAATCTTGTAGACATGTTTGATGCAGGAGATTACTGGAGTAACCCTATTGTGGAAGTAAGTACTGACCGTCTGCCGGTCAAGAGAGGCGATCCAGGACGCCCCGTCATCCCGATCTCCATCGGCATGCGAGACTTCCCAGAAGCACTCTGTGACTTTGGCTCCAGCGTCAACATCATGCCCAGGGTACTCTATGAAAAACTCTTTTCACAACCATTATTAGAAACAACCATGTGTTTGCAGCTTGCAGATAGGACATTGAGTTTCCCGAGAGGAATATTGAACAACATCTGTGTCCGAGTTGGTTCCTCGTACGCTCCAGCAGACTTCGTAGTGATAGAGACCGGTTCTGATGAGAGGGCTCCCGTCATCCTAGGGAGACCATTCCTGAACACCGCGGGAGCTGTCATCTATGCTAGTGCTGCCAAGATCAGTTTCTACATCAAGGGGAGGAAGGAAACGTTTTCCTTCAAGAACAAGACCGCACAAATCCCAGAGCAACCCCAATATGAACCAAGGAAGAGGACCAACAGGAGGAACAAGAGCAAGAAGCAAGTATGGACCGAGACAGCTAAGATGGTCACTGCCATGCACAAAGGTCAAGATCGCCAACTCAAGTCACCGTTCTTGCCTAAGAAGGACGACCCAGGTATGCCAAGCATTTATTGCTCCATTAATGGGTCCCACTTCTACAAGACACTTTACGACACTGGGTTGGGCGTCAACATAATGGCCAAGGTCACCTATGAACTTCTGTTCAGAACCATGCCCTTAAACCCAACATATATTCAGCTCCAGATGGCAGATCAGACATTCCGACAGGTCGAAGGTACAGTAACTGACGTCCCTGTCAAGATAGACGATCACTTTGTCCATACAGACTTTCAGGTTATTGACATGGGAGAAGATGAATACGATCCACCCATCATCCTTGGAAGACCATTCCTTAGTACTGTCAAAGCAATCATTTACATTGGAACTGGAGAAGTCCACATGCACTTCCCCTCTGAGAAGGTACATCTTTACTTTACTGACCCTAACTATGTATTTGAAGAATCCAAGCAGGTCAGGACAAGAAGAAGGCGGCGTAACCACAATCAGAAGCAACAGGTCATCAAGGACGGATGGGCAGATTATGAAGGAGAAGTGGTAAGATCTGAAGACATACCGCTCAACCAACACTGTCCTAAGGAGACCGAAGCACCGAGACAAGTATGGAAAGAAAAGACAGTTGCACATGAAGAAGAGGCGCTGCCGAAAACACCGACTACGCCATCCACCAAGTCCCAGGACGACTGAACGAATAAGAGTCCCGTTCGGAGGACTTAAAAACACCGAACGCCTTGCCAAGAGGTAACTTGGTAGTTATCCTTTTATTTTTAATTATTTACTTTATCTTAAATAGTTTGCTTAGTTAATCATATTCATACTATCTTAAAAAGAAAATAAAAATATTAAAAATCCTAAAGCCCCATGTGAGTATGCGAGTGGCATAAAACCCATAAGTACATTCACTGTGGTGGCATAAAAATATATATATATATATATAATAAATACATAAATATTTTCTTCTGCTTTATAAAATAAAAAAAACATAAAAAATCAAGGAGGCTCAGCATGATAAAGGCTAGATATTTATGCTAACACTTAATCAGTTCCACAAAGCTTTGTTGTCTATTTGAGCTTCACAGAATTCAAGGAGACTAGCAGACAGAGGACATTCTAATCGTTGTCAGGGTGCTGCCGACTTTCAAATACACCTCCGCCATCTGCTAGCTACATCAGAAGAGATTATGTCAAGATCCAGCTTGGGGGAGAGCACCTCCATTATCTTGCTAAGTATTTCTATCTTTATCTTTATATTTATATATACTTCTACCCTATAAAAATAAAAATATACATAACTATGAAAAAACCAAATAAAGATTTTGTGCTTATATATATATATACCTATATCTTTTGCTTAGTGTGTTTTAATAAATAAATAAAGTGGCTATGCTAAACTGAATCTAAATAATAATAAAACTCTAGCATGGATATGATGAATAGTTGCTTTGCCTAACTTTCAAATTTGAAGTCCTCTCTCTAAGTTTAGACATAACTGTTATCATTTAAAGCTTGCTCTAAACCTGAACTTGTGGGAAGAGAACTTGATCTAAAGTCTAAGTTGTTAACGGATATGATATGGGAAGGTTGAGCTGCTGTTTATCTATTCCTAGAGATGCTAGAATTCTGGAGAATTTTATCTTTGAAAATCTTAAAATGCTACATGATGAGTTCCTGTATGATGAGAGTTTAAGTTCCTACCACAGCCATACATACATGCTTGCTAGACTTTAAGCCATACATTTACTTTTTACTGCTTATGAGCATTGAGTATAGTCAAGCTGTGTAGACCCTTAGGAGCTTGTCATGCAGTTAAAATCAAGATTCACTTGCACGATCACTCATACATGCTGCTTCTACTCCGGAAGTACGCATCCACATATATCCACTCATTCTCATCTCCAGATCCACATAAAATTATTCTACTCCTAATCCGGGAGAGAATAGCCAAAAATATTTTCCCATTCTTGTTATCCCCTGTGAAATAAATGCTCAAGCTATTTTGGTTACTACCACTTGCTATATTGTTCTAAGGAGATGAGTGCTCTATACGAGGAAATAAAAAGGGGCAAGTGCCCGGAACCTCGAAAAGAAAAAGATACGAGGAAATAAAAAGGAGCAAGTGCTCGGAACCTCGATGAAAAAAAAATGTGAGAAGAGAGGTAAAAATGGACAAGTGTCCGACAGTAGAATTAGGGGTACAAGATGCCCACCTGAGAGAAAAAAATATATAGAGCACCTCATTCTCCTCAAGAGCTTTAAAAGCAAGAAAGGTACGTATCCCCTCAAAAAGAGCAAAAGTAGAATTAGACTTTCACCAGTGTTATCATCACTACCACCATACACCATTTATTCGCCACACATGCACATCTTGATTTGACTTATTGGCTTGTTTCTCTGGATCCATGGTTTGACTATGCAATAAATGTCTTGTAAGTATGTATACTTTATCTCCCACCTATGAGCTCCAGATATCAAAAGCCTTATTAGAATAGTATGAGAGAGAAGGCAATGTTACTCTGCCTTATACCACAAATACTACATACTTTGCTTTGAGAGAAGGCAGACACCATTACTGCTTTGGTGAGGATCCAGAAATACCACAAAAGAGAGACCTGAGAGAGTCATACAAGGAATCTCTGAGTTTTATTTGAAAATCTGCAAAAAAAAACTCCAAGAGCTATAGCTAATCAAGAATAAGAGACATGGCGCTTGACTAGACTGTTCTATCTTTTAACCGCTCAAGACAAAGGTGACGGTTGCAAGCCCCATGGTGAAAGGTATAATGAGTAAGTTTTAAGTCTTGACAGTTTACTTTAACTCAGAGATGAGACTCTATTTGAAAGCATGTGTACCGTCAAAATTCAAAGGCATTTCAGCAACTACTGAGTCTCTCCTTGCTCAGGGACGAGCAAGAGGTAAGCTTGGGGGAGTTTGTTGACGGTCCTTAAGTATCAATTATAACTATCAAATAAATAGAGAAAAGGATCCAAATGAAACCAACACCTAGACTTAGGGTTTTATCTGACAGAATTCCACGAGTTTTGCTGTTTATCTATTTCTGCAGGGGGTTATCAGGAAATACGGAAGAAAGGCCCACATGTCGGATTAATGACGGGATATTAACCGAACACGTAATTATCTTACATCTAGAAGAGTCCAGAAGCCACGAGAACGAATGGGAGGCGTAACAGAGCCGGGGACAGGGCGCCCGCCCTGGCCCTGGAGCCAATCAGGCTCCGCCTCGAGGATTATGCTCCACCGACCTAGAGGATCAAGGAAAACCGCACGATCAATGTCGGTTTGATCCAACGGCCCAGATTCATCCGAAAGGGCTATATAAGCAAGGCCCCTGCCCCTGGAGGAGAGGCCCTCGTCTCATACTTCAAACCCTAATTCAGGAGGAGAGCCTCTGATCAAGCCCTAGAGCCACCACATCAACTAGATCTCTAGTTAGCATAGCTACATAGGATTAGAACTAGAAGGAGTCAATCTTCGATTGGTTCCCAGATCTGTCAAGAGGATTCTTGGTAATTCCTCTATTGTTCTTCAATTGTTCATCATTGTTCTTCAATATTATGAATATGACTTTGTTCTATTTCAATATATTGGTTATGACTTTGCTCTACTTGATTATATTTGCAATTATATTGTTCTTAGTTTATCATAGTTATATGCTTGGCTTAGTTAGATTGGAATTATATACATGCTTAGGATCGTATAGCGTTTATCCATGTGTACAGTGGGTGAATGATAACTATTGTGTAGACGTGGTGTCTATACCGTATTTATCTGCGATTGCACCCTATATGCCGGATTGTGGGGTAGTTCGCGATAGTGACAGCTTCGTTGATTCTTATATAGTCCCCCTCTCGTGTATAGGGCAGGCAGAGCAACACTATTACAGGGGAGTGATTGCTATGTTCTTCATCTTCCTTGCTAATATTCACTATGCATGGATATAGTCTTTTCTCACCATGATTGCCAAGTATAATTGCACTAACTATGATATGCTAGACTTTATAGTTAATAATAACTTAGGGAATATCTTTGTAGTTCATCCTAATTCCATGCTAATGACTTGCTAGAATATCTGTTAAGGTGCTTATCATTATTATATGTGGCTAGCTGATCAGATTAATTATCTTTGTCACCATTATCACTTTACCTTTACTTAATGTGACATTTATACCTGTATAAAGAGATTGATAAATACTCTCGGTTATACATGCAATGATGTGTACTCAGTTCCATATTCTCATTCCATTATCAACCATGATACTTAGAAATCCCTTCCCAGTGGTAAAAATATAAATAACGATACCTGAAATACTTCCCGGTTAAAATGCTACATCGGTATTAATCTGTGCGCTTGCAGATCCCTTTTATTATTTATCTTGATGAGCAAATGCATATTTCAATACCGCGTCTCTCATGTCATGCTGGGGATGACAACTTGGCTTAAGTGGCATGAGGGATAGGTTTGGCATTTTTGGCGCCGTTATCAGAATTAGAAAACTAAGTCTACTTTTGGTAGTGACGTTAAGAATGCCCAACATAAGCAAACTTGTTAGAATAACAAACGGCGTAAAGCGAGTTTTGTTTAGCCAAAGGTTGTGATGCAAGCCTCCTATCCACAAGTCTAGTAGATTATGATCTGTAGTTCACACAAGAGCTAAGTCACTAATTTTACACTAGAGAACAAGCTAACACTACTAGCAAAGCTACCACTAGAGCTACACAAGATAATCTAGTAAAAGTAAGTGCAAGAGAGAGGATTGTGATTCTTATACCGACGGTGAAGAGAAGATATTGCCAATCACCAAGATGATATATAATCAATCAATATTGACAACAACACAATATGAAGACCAATCACCGGGAGACAAGAGACACAATATTTTTGTTCACCCGGTGTTCACTTGTGCACCGACAAGCTACGTCACCGGTTGTGTCGACCAACACTTAGATGGTTTCCCGGTGTGACCCTCAAGTCATTTGCCCCTCAAGGCACGCCCCGCAAGGCACTGCAAGACACCACTATCAAGTGAGGTAACTCAATGACACGCGCATTCCACTAGAGTTGTTTTTGGCGTCCCACCGAGGAAAGCACAAGAACCTCTTACAATCAACCGGAGGTGGCCAAGAACAATCACCTTCTTTTGCCAACGCCTCCAACAATCTCCAAGCCGGCTAGGAGCGGTACTCTCCAAGAGTAACAAGAAATCCACCGGCTAAACCACCCACAAATGCCACTAGATGCCCTCAAGCTATGCAATGCACTTTGGGATCACTCAATCTCACTTTTGATTTGCAATCAAGCAAGAGAGATGAGTGGGAGGAGATGCTTTAGCTCAAAGGATGCACAAGAGTGTTAGAAATGCCAAGAGACCTCCCCAAGGGTCGGCCAACGAGTATTTATAAGCATCCCATACAAATAGAGCCGTTGCTACTCCACTGAGCATTTTTCGGGACGACCGGACGCGGTGGTCGAAACTGACCGGACGCGGTGGTTAGTAGAGTGACCGGATGCGGTGGTCAGTAGCGTGCTCCAACGGCTAGTTTTCGCGCGTATAAACTTGTTTTGACCGGACGCGGTGGTCACTAATGGGACCGGACGCGGTGGTCGCAGCGAAACAGCGAACAGAGAGGTTCCAGTAAGCTCCCGAAGTGACCGGACGCGTCCGGTCATCACTGACCGGACTCGCTGCAGCATCCGGTCACTTTCGCCCACGAAAAACACTGACCGGACGCGGTGGTCGACACTGACCGGACGCGGTGGTCGACATTGACCGGACGTGGTGGTCACGAGTCCGGTCACAGACCACTCTCCGGTAAAACGGCGATATTTCTTAGCTCCGAACTCCGATTTCGATGATCTTGGACATTTTGGAAAGCTTACTCAGAGGGCTACACAACCCACTAAAGCACTTGATCCAATTCACAATGGATCAAAGCAGTATTCCACTCCAAGGGCCATCCTAGTATCCGGAGAACACCGAAAAACCTCTCTCTCTTCTCCAAGTTGATCAAAATCAACTCCAACACCTTCTCCTTTGCAAATGTGCCAACACCATCAAGTGTACATCTCCATGTGCTTGTGTGTTAGCTTTTTCTCAATCATTTTCAAAGGTTTTCCAGTTAGCTCACTAGGCCCTACATGCAATGCACTTCATGAATTCACCTAGTAGCACCCGTGCGTCGAATAACCGATAAGACTTCCCCTCTTAATAGTTCGGCTATCGACCCTAAACCACTCACACCCTCTATGGTGTCTTGAGTGTAAAACAAAATGGCCCTATGGTTATACCTTTGCCTTGAGCCCATTTTGTTTCTCTAAATGATATGATCCACTTCATATCATCACATGACCGTCTCGATCCATCGACCTTGACTTCACTTGCTCTTCACCATTGCATCGGTCCATCGGCGCCAAGTCTTGCTCAAGCTTCACCATCGCATGGTCCTTCGCTTCGAAGCCTCGACTAGCCCTTCACCTTCACAACCGGTCCATCGAGCCAAGCCTCATCTTTGGTCTTCACCATTTTGGTCATATGAGTCAATGTCATGTCTCATATTCAATGACCACCTTTATCTAAATCATCCACTTAGATACAAAGGTTAGTCCTAGGTTTCATCAATTAGCCAAAACCAAACTAGGGACTTTCAATCTCCCCCTTTTTGGTAATTGATGACAACCCTCACAAAGATGATTTTGATAATAAAAGTTTTGAACTTGTCATACTTGTCCAATCATTTTGCTCATAAGTAAAATTTGGACAATTATCACAAGCTCGGTTTTGGTAGCATTAGCTCCCCCTACATATGTGCATAGAGTTTGGATTGAAAGCTTTACACATATGCATGGATAGAAGTGTTGGGAGAGTAATTCTACCAAAATAATGCTAAGGTGTAAGAAATGGACCTTTGAAGCGTGATACCAATCGGAGTTGCCTTTTACACCATCCTTAGCATCATGAAGTAACTAGTCATCTAACAAAACTCAAGAACCTCGTGAGATCAACATTATATGTAAAGGTTCTTGGACCACTTATAAAAACTTTAGGCATGTCTAGATACCACGTGTAAACTATTCCTATGCATGCTAGTAGATCATTTTATCATCCAAGATCTATACTAGCATTGCACCACACAAGCATGTATATTGAATTTAAATACATGTGCAATGAGCAAGTCATATGAAAATGCACAAACAAATGCAACAACTTTGTTTATGAGCTTGCTCCCCCTACTTGTGTGCATCAAAAATTTTATTTACCCATTTTATTTACCCCTTTATCATGTTGAATCATCTTTTTCTCTCCCCCTTTGTCAACAACTTACCCAAAAATGGGATCAAATTGTGGAGAGAAGAAAAATGTTTAATGGAGTAGGTTAAAATTTATCAAATTTGGTTCAACCTAGAACACTTGCCAAAGATATTTAAATCGATTTGAACCAAAGACAAGCTTCTTCACACCTCCTAATAAGGGTTATCTTGTCTATGTTGAATTAAACACTTATAGCAAATCTTCTAGATTCAACACTAGGTGTGCAAGCTCACAAACATGTCATATGCCACCACTAGATCAAAACAAACATAGAGGCAATAGTGGTAACATATATCCATCAAATTCATTTGATTTATCATGAATGCTCATGCATACCACTTATTATGTCTACATGCTCTAGCAAGTCCTTAGCATAGGATGAATGACATGTCAATCAACTTTACCTTGCAATGTCGAAGAGGAGGCATGTCAATAAGTGGGTGGGGTGCATTCAACTCATGTTTGAGAAATCAAGAATGTTCAATTCATTCCTTAGCTTGCAAAACCTCTTTTCATCAAGTGGCTTAGTGAGAATATCGGCAAGTTGATCATCGGTGCCAACACTTTCAATGGCAATATCTCCCTTTTGTTGATGATCTCTAATGAAATGATGCCTTATGTCAATATGCTTTGTTCTTCCATGTTGAACCGGGTTTTGTGTCATCTTGATTGCACTTTCATTATCACATAGCAATGGCACATTCTTGAAGTTGAGGCCATAATCCTTCAAAGTTGATTTCATCCATAGTAATTGTGCACAACAACTCCCCGCACTCACATATTCGGCTTCGGCGGTAGAGATTGCCACACTATTTTGTTTTTTTGAGGACCATGACACAAGTGATCTTCCAAGTAATTGACATGTGCCACTTGTGCTCTTTCTATTGATCTTGCAACCCCCATAGTCGGAGTCCGAATATCCAATCAATTCAAACTTTGACCCCTTGGGATACCATAGTCCAACATCTCTTGTTTGCTTCAAGTACCTCAATATTCTCTTTGCGGCCGTGAGATGACTTTCTCTAGGTGAGGCTTGATATCTAGCACACATGCAAATACTAAACATGACATCCGGCCTTGATGCGGTGACATAGAGTAGAATTCCAATCAAGGACCGATATTCCTTTTGATTCACCATATTGTCATCAAGATCACTATCCAAATTGCCATTTGTACCCATTGGAGTTGAAATTGGCTTTGCATCTTGCATTCCAAACTTCTTCAACATGTCCCTTATGTATTTCCCTTGACTCACAAATGTCCCATTCTTTAATTGCTTGACTTGGAGACCAAGGAAGTAGCTAAGTTCACCAATCATAGACATTTCAAACTCTTTGGCCATCATAGCACCAAATTCTTCACAATAAGCTTGATCGGTTGATCCAAAGATGATGTCATCAACATATATTTGCACTATGAATAGATCATTCCCAATCTTTTTGGTGAATAGAGTTGTATCAACCTTGCCCATCTTGAATCCCTTAGAGAGAAGGAAATCCCTTAGCCTCTCATACCATGTTCTAGGTGCTTGCTTTAAGCCATATAAAGCCTTCTTCAACTTGTACACATGGTTGGGTTTCTTGTCATCTTCAAATCCGGGCGGTTGCTCAACGAAGACTAACTCATTGATAATCCCATTGAGAAATGCACTTTTGACATCCATTTGATATAGTTTGATGTTGTGTGCACAAGCATAAGCCAATAGAATCCTTATTGCCTCTAATCTTGCCACGGGAGCATATGTCTCATCATAGTCAAGATCTTCTACTTGAGTGTAACCTTGAGCAACTAGTCTTGCTTTGTTTCTCACTACAATGCCATCTTGATCTTGTTTGTTTTTAAACACCCACTTGGTTCCAATCACATTGTAGTCATTTGGCCTTTCTACCAACTCCCAAACATCATTTCTTGTGAAATTGTTAAGCTCTTCTTGCATAGCCATGATCCAATCGGCATCCCTCAAAGCTTCTTCTATCTTCTTTGGTTCCATGGTTGACACAAATGATGCATGCTCACAAAACATAGCCAATCTTGATCTTGTTTGCACACCACTTCTAATATCACCAATAACATTATCAATGGGGTGATCTCTTGCAACATGTTGTGGTTGGAGTACTTGCACTTGATTGCTTGAGCTTGGTTGATCACTTGATGTATCTTGATGAGATGAACTAGCACCATGATCTTGCACTTGAGAGTCACTAGCTAGCTTGAATGGAGAATTTAGCACTTGATCTTTATCATCATCTTGAATATCAATTACTTGCTTTGCTCTAATGTCCCCAATGTCCATGTTCTTCATTGCTTCCACTAATTGAGTTCCACCAACATCATCTAGATTCTCTTCTTCATCTTGTGACCCATTGGTTTCATCAAATTGCACATCATAGACTTCTTCTAGAACGCCACTTGAGTTGTTCCAAACTCTATAAGCTTTGCTTGTAGTTGAATAACCAAGTAGGAACCCCTCATCACATCTCTTGTCAAACTTCCCCAATCTAGTGCCCTTCTTCAAGATATAGCATCTGCAACCAAACACCCTAAAGTAAGAAATATTGGGCTTTCTTCCATGAAGTAGCTCATATGGGGTCTTCTCTAGCAATGGATGACAATATAGTCTATTGATGTAGTAGCAAAAGGTATTGATTGCTTCATCCCAAAAAGATTGACTCACATTGTACTCATGAAGCATTGATCTAGCCATATCAAGCAATGTTCTATTCTTCCTCTCAACTAGGCCGTTTGATTGTGGAGTGTACTTGGCTGAGAATTGATGTCCAATGCCATAATGATCACAAAGTTCTTCAATTCTTGTATTCTTGAACTCACTTCCATTGTCACTTCTCACTTTCTTGATTCTAATCTCAAACTCATTATGAACTCTAGTGAGAAATGTCTTGAAGGTGTCAAACACTTCACTTTTGTCATTAAGAAAGAATACCCATGTGAATCTTGTGAAGTCATCCACTATGACAAATCCATACTTATTGCCGCCTATGCTTGTGTATGTTGTTGGTCCAAATAGATCCATGTGCATCAAATCAAATGCTTTGCATGTGCTCATTGTACTCTTCTTTGGATGTGAGCTTCCAACTTGCTTCCCGGCTTGACATGCACTACAAAGTTTATTCTTCTCAAATTCAACATCTTTCAAACCATTGACAAGATTGTGAGTTGTAAGCTTCTTCAATTGTTTCATGCCAACATGACCAAGCCTTCTATGCCAAAGCCAACCCATGCTTGATTTGGAGATTAAGCAAGTTGTCAAAGAAGTTTCTCTAGCATTGAAGTCAACTAGGTAGAGATTCTCATATCTAAAACCCTTGAATGCCACATTTGAACCATCCACACTAATAACTTCCACATCATCAACCCCAAAAATACATTTGTAGCCAAGATCACATATTTGTGCCACGGATAGAAGATTGAAATCCAAGCTTTCAACTAGCAACACATTGGAGATACTCATGTCATTTGATATTGCAATCTTTCCCAAGCCAATAACCTTGCCTTTCTTGTTATTGCCAAATGTGATAGAATCAACACCACTATCATTGTCATTGATTGAGTCAAACATTCTTGATGTACTGGTCATGTGTTGAGTGCGCCCACTATCAATAATCCAATGCCTTCCTCTGGCTTTGTAATTGACCTACAAGCAAGTCAATGAAGCTTAGGTACCCACTTTTGCTTGGGTCCTTGTAGGTTAGTAACTAAGCTCTTTGGTACCCAAATAGCCTTCTTCTTTGGGCCCACAATTGGCGTACCAATAAACTTAGCTTGCACACCCTTCACACTCTTGGTAAGTACATAGCAAGAATCAAAAGGTATAGCATTAATAAGGTTCTTGCTTTGGTTCTTTTTATTGCAATTATGCTCTAGGTGCCCAACTTGCTTGCATCTATTGCAAAACCGACCATTGCCCTTCACAAAGCTAGGCTTTGGAGTTGCAAAGGCCGACTTATCTTTCTTGGGGGTGTAGCCCAATCCCTCTTTGTTAAGAGAGAACCTTTGGCTACCCAAGCACTTAAGCAAGCGGGCCTCACCACCATAGGCCTTGCCTAGGGCGTGAGTGAGCTCATCCACCTCTCTCTTGAGAGTCTCATTCTCAACCATTAGTGAGGCATCACAAGTGAAACCATCACTGGTAGTGGAGGTAGAGTTGGTGGTGGTGGATGAAGAGCTACAAGAAAGGTTAGCATTTGACATGATGATAGGTTCATTAAAGGATTCATCAATTATATCACATGTAACACCTATATCACATGATACAACAACCTTCCTTTTTGCTTGTTGCTCAAGTAGCAATGAGTGAGCTTTTTCAAGCTTAGAATGAGCCTTACCAAGATCCTCATGGTCTTCCACTAGACTCTCATGAGTGGTCTTAAGCTCACTAAGGACTTTCTCAAGTATTGCTACTTTCATTGAAAGTTTCTTACACTCCTTGTCCTTGGCAATAGCTATGTCTCTAGTTTGTTGCATCAAGTCATATAGTTGTTCTTTAGTTGGTTCATCATCATCATTTTCATTATCATTATCACTTTCATGAGCATATTCCATTTCACTTTCGTCATCACTCTCATCATATAATACCTTATTTTCCTTGGCCATGAAGCATGAAGAGGATGAACCAAATAGTGATGGCTTCTTGTTGATAGCAATAGAAGCAAAAGCCTTGTTAGATGATGACTCTTCATCCTCTTCTTCATCACTTTCCCAAGTGACTACATAGGCACCATTTTTGCCTTTCTTGAATGTCATCTTGGCTTCTCTCTTCTTCTTCTCGAACTTGTCCCTCTTGTTGTTCTTCTTCTTGTCATAGGGACATTCGGCTTGAAGGTGTTCGGTGCTATCACAATTGAAGCACTTCCTTTGTTGCTCATTTCTTTTGAAGTTGTCATTTCTCTTCTTAAAGCCTCTTCTCTTGATGAACATGTGACCCATCTTCTTGACTACAAGAGCAAGTGCCTCATCATCAATTTCAAATTCCCCATCTTCATTGTTGTCTTCTTCTTCTTCAATGATGGTAGCTTTGCCCTTGGAGGAGGTGGCCTTGAATGCCACAGTCTTCTTCTTCTTCTCATCTTCCACCTTCTCCTTGTCATCAACATCTTAATCATATTTGTCATAGGTCAATACTTCACCAAGCAAATCATTAGGCTTCATTGCTTCAAGCCCATCTCTTTGCAACATCATGATCAACATCTTGAATCTTCTAGGTAAGCTCAATAAGAACTTGTGACAAAAATCTTGATCTTGAGTCTTGTGCCCTAAGCTCTTGAGATCATTGACTATCACTTGCAATCTATGAAACATTTCAATGATTGTTTCATCATCCTTTTTCTTGAAGTTCTCAAACTCACTCTTGAGCCCATATAGCTTGGCACTCTTCACAACCTTAGTGCCTTCATATGTCTCACTCAACCTTGTCCATACTTCACTAGCCAATTCCAAGTCCTTGATGCCCTCAAATACTTTTGTGTCAATACCATTGTAGAGTGTATTGAGAGCCATTCTATTGCATGTTCTATTTGCTCTATCTTCATCGGTGAGATGATCGGGATCAATGATAGCAAAATCATTCTCGGTGACTTGTAATACTCTCTCATGAATAGAACCAAGGTACATTGTCATTTTTCTCTTCCAATGAGCAAAAGAACTAACACCATCAAAGAACGGTGGCTTGCCCCCAACATGATTGAACACAATTTGAGCCATTTTTCACACCGAAGGATGTTAAGCCTTGATTAAAACGGTGACCACGGCTCTGATACCACTTGTAAGGTCCTAGATGGCTAGAGGGGGGGTGAATAGCCTATAAAAATTCTACAAATACCACTAAGCAAACTTGTTAGAATAACAAACGGCGTAAAGCGAGTTTTGCTTAGCCAAAGGTTGTGATGCAAGCCTCCTATCCACAAGTCTAGTAGATTATGATCTCTAGTTCACACAAGAGCTAAGTCACTAATTTTAAACTAGAGAACAAGCTAACACTACTAGCAAAGCTACCACTAGAGCTACACAAGATAATCTAGTAAAAGTAAGTGCAAGAGAGAGGATTGTGATTCTTATACCGACGGTGAAGAGAAGATATTGCCAATCACCAAGATGATATATAATCAATCAATATTGACAACAACACAATATGAAGACCAATCACCGGGAGACAAGAGACATAATATTTTTGTTCACCCGGTGTTCACTTGTGCACCGACAAGCTACGTCACCGGTTGTGTCGACCAACACTTAGATGGTTTCCCGGTGTGACCCTCAAGTCACTTGCCCCTCAAGGCACGCCCCGCAAGGCACCGCAAGACACCACTCTCAAGTGAGGTAACTCAATGACACGCGCATTCCACTAGAGTTGCTTTTGGCGTCCCGCCGAGGAAAGCACAAGAATCTCTTACAATCAACCGGAGGTGGCCAAGAACAATCACCTTCTCTTGCCAACGCCTCCAACAATCTCCAAGCCGGCTAGGAGCGGTACTCTCCAAGAGTAACAAGAAATCCACCGGCTAAACCACCCACAAGTGCCACTAGATGCCCTCAAGCTATGCAATGCACTTTGGGATCACTTAATCTCACTTTTGATTTGCAATCAAGCAAGAGAGATGAGTGGGAGGAGATGCTTTAGCTCAAAGGATGCACAAGAATGTTAGAAATGCCAAGAGACCTCCCCAAGGGCCGGCCAACGAGTATTTATAAGCATCTCATACAAATAGAGCCGTTGCTACTCCACTGAGCATTTTTCGGGACGACCGGACGCGGTGGTCGAAACTGACCGGACGCGGTGGTCAGTAGAGTGACTGGACGCGGTGGTTAGTAGCGTGCTATAACGGCTAGTTTTCGCGCGTATAAACTTGTTTTGACCGGACGCGGTGGTCACTAATGGGATCGGACGCGGTGGTCGCAGCGAAACAGCGAACAGAGAGGTTCCAGTAAGCTCCCGAAGTGACCGGACGCGTCCGGTCATCACTGACCGGACTCGCTGCAGCGTCCGGTCACTTTCGCCCACGAAAAACACTGACCGGACGCGGTGGTCGACACTGACCGGACGCGGTGGTCGACACTGACCGGACGCGGTGGTCACGAGTCCGGTCACAGACCACTCTCCGGTAAAACGGCGATATCTCTTAGCTCCGAACTCCAATTTCGATGATCTTAGACATTTTGGAAAGCTTACTCAGAGGGCTACACAACCCACTAAAGCACTTGATCCAATTCACAATGAATCAAAGCAGTATTCTACTCCAAGGGCCATCCTAGTGTCCGAAGAACACCGAAAAACCTCTCTCTCTTCTCCAAGTTGATCAAAATCAACTCCAACACCTTCTCCTTTGCAAATGTGCCAACACCATCAAGTGTACATCTCTATGTGCTTGTGTGTTAGCTTTTTCTCAATCATTTTCAAAGGTTTTCCAGTTAGCTCACTAGGCCCTACATGCAATGCACTTCATGAATTCACCTAGTGGCACCCGTGCGTCGAATAACCGATAAGACTTCCCCTCTTAATAGTTCGGCTATCGACCCTAAACCACTCACACCCTCTATGGTGTCTTGAGTGTAAAACAAAATGACCCTATGGTTATACCTTTGCCTTGAGCCCATTTTGTTTCTCTAAATGATATGATCCACTTCATATCATCACATGACCGTCTCGATCCATCGACCTTGACTTCACTTGCTCTTCACCATTGCATCGGTCCATCGGCGCCAAGTCTTGCTCAAGCTTCACCATCGCATGGTCCTTCGCTTCGAAGCCTCGACTAGCCCTTCACCTTCACAACCGGTCCATCGAGCCAAGCCTTATCTTTGGTCTTCACCATTTTGGTCATATGAGTCAATGTCATGTCTCATATTCAATGACCACCTTTATCTAAATCATCCACTTAGATACAAAGGTTAGTCCTAGGTTTAATCAATTAGCCAAAACCAAACTAGGGACTTTCAGGGGGCTAGCAACGCCAAAAAAAACCACAGGGTGCTCCTCGATTCCTCTCGTCGCCTGGGAATGGTTTGGGCCAAAACCGGATTTTCTGGTCTGGTTTCTTGTTTGGGCCTGCATGGTTTGGGGGGAATGGGCTACAAAGTTTTATGGGCTGGTTTGGTTTGGGGTAACAGCAATAATGAACTGGTGGGGTTTGGAACGGTTCAACACAGGCCCTGACCGTAACCCTCACCACACCGCCGCCGGGGCCTTGCGGTCGCATTCCCATCTTCGTTGTTGCACTTGCGCCCTCCACCCTTGTCACACCCGGTTTTCTAAAGAACAAAACCAGGCTAATCATATGTGTGCCCAGGAAGTCCACACATATGCCAGAATGAAAAAGTATCAGAAACAATGTTATTATATAACGTATACATAGCTATATTAACACTTACATCAGAGTATCGCGGAACGGTGACTAAACTTCAGGCTCCATTCTTCTCAGGGACGGCTGACTGGGGGTAACATATGCCTAGCACCTCTACTAGTCTTCTGGAAACTCCACTACACCTTTGTCCTTCTTTCGAGTAGCATCTAACTACACACTGGAGTGTGGGGGAAATAGCAAGAGTGAGTCCATGTCGAACTCAACAAGTACAACACAGGGTTCATGAGGCTCAAAAGGCTAGACACTGTTTGACTGCGTTTTGCTTTTTAATCATCATATAATTAGCAATTGAGTAGCATCAAGATAAGCCAAATCCCATTAATGAACCAATGATCAATTGTAATAAGGATAATGAATAGCATTAACATGAGCACAATAATAATCAACAATAATTAAGCATGATATAATAGTGGTGATCAACTATTCCGTAAGAATCCCCAAGGCCGCTCGTATCCGTGAGCACGGCTAGTATACCAGTTTTTAACTCTGCACAGAGGTGTACACTTTCACTGTGAGTCATGATTTCCAAATGCATGGGTTTGCAAGGCCCAAAACATCGGAAACCATATAAAGCCATTCAAAAGTTCGTCTAACAAGTTAGGGCCATTAGATTCACTCGGCAGGCAGATGTAGAACCCCCCTTCCCTGTGGCACAACAACCGCAGCCTATACACACTAGGCCAGGGGCTCGCACTACACCCAACGTGGCAAGCCATTCTTACGCTATTTAAGGTAACCACTAACAAGCTAGAAAAGGTCTCTTGAACAACTAAAGCCAGAGCCATATAGCCCTCACAGTTGTACTGTCAATCCCGGTTAATGCTTACAGATAAGTCCTTATGGAGAGTAACTAGAGCAACAATATAACCCCTTGCTCTAGCCCCCTTTCAACAGTAATAAAATCATCTTAATGGTTGGTTGCTTAATCCATTAATCAAATTACAAGATCATTGTTCATAATTAAGCACTAGCAATAGCTACCCAAATGCACAACCCATAGGTGACAAGGAAACAAGATATCAATAGCTAAGTTATAATCTCTATGGTTGTTAAGGAGGACACATGCATATGTATGATAATTTCAGTGAATAGGACAACAAGGATAGTCCCATGTTATACTTGCCTTGATTAAAGTTCTCCGATAGATACTGCTGGTCCAGCTCAAAATAATACTCCTAATCGTCGTAGTACTGCTCACCGTCTAAATTCGATCACCAAGCATCAACATACAAACATTCCGAGCAAACATACACGAAGCAAACAAAAGATACAATTAGAACAGTACACCAACAGTAGAAAAACATTTAGGAAAGCTTACAAAACTATTCTACACGTTACTACGATCACACAGACGTCAAGATCACGAAATTCGGATCTAAAACGTGAAAGTTATGAATTTTCTAAGATTTCCTATAGATAAATAATTACTTTAATATAAACTCGAAAATTAAATTTTCTAAACCTACTGTACAGCTACACTAACATGTAGAGCTCGCAAATACGAACCTAACGCAACTTGAACAGGTCAAATCGGAGTTAAAACATGGAAGATATGGCCTAATCAAAATTGTATGTATATATGTATTTCTATTGTATTTCGGGATTTGTTTTACTAAAGAAAAACGGTCATAATACCTGCATGACGTGATGATGAGGTCATCAAACTAGCAAGTAAACGACAGCAACGGGAACGACCTACGGCCTTCATGATTCCAGCCTTGACCACCACCCCAGTGATACCATCCCCGATCTCATAGTCTTGACTACGGGACAGCTCCACCATCAGCTTTGCAATCTGGTTGTCAACATCCATCTGCTCCAGAATCGTGGCCCCATCATTTGTGATGGTGACGTCTCCGTCGGGGGTACTGGAGCATCTTGTCCATGCCCTTGGAGAGGCTGCGGTCGCAGCGGTAGTGCTCGAACCCTTCGGCGCGGAGGAGCAGCGCGACGAGCGCGACATGGGCACGTGGCTCGAGTCCATGGATCATTGCATTGTACGTCACTACTGTAGGCATAATGCCCTCATTCTCCATCTCCAGCTGCAAATCATCAACCTTTTTGACAAAGCCCCTTGCAAGCAACCCAGTGATAAGTGGGTTATAAGTGAAGGATGAAGCCTTCTTGGACAGCCGCATTCGCTCAACCAGCTCTGCTGCCTCCTCAAGGTCACCTTTCCTAGCCAATCCAGTAATGACCACATTGTACGTGACATCGTTCGGCAAGCAACCACTCCCCCGGGTCTCCATCTCCATCAGTAGCATGGCAACCTTGTCCTTCCTTCCCTCCTTCAAGAAAGAATCCAGCAAAGTATTGTACGTGACAATACTCGACTCAATCCCGAGCTGGAGCATCTCCGCATGCACAGCACAAATGCCATCCCACCTGGCCGCATCACGCAATACACGGAGCACACGGTTGCAGTCTTTAACGTCAGGGGCCACGCCGTGGCTTGCCATCCCGCGGAAGGCAGACAGGCACAGCGTCGAACAGGTGTCGGGCGTGGCGTCGCGGGCTGGCCGGGGACGCAGCAGGCGTAGGCGGCGGCGGCAATAGCGGCGGCGGCGACAACAGCGGCGGCGGGCGGCGACAGCGGCGACGGGCGGCGACAGCGGCGGCGGGCGGCGACAGCGGCGACGGAAAACAGGGCTAGCAGGCAGGCCGGACATATATATGGGGAGGAAAACTCTCCAACTTCACGTCAACTAGCGATATGGTGCTAATTGACGTTGCACCCTCCATCTTTACTAATAGGCCTAATTAATTATTAAAGCCCATTAGTAAATAAATGAATGGACATTTAGGATTATTGCACACAAGCTTTGGTGGAAAATAAGATATTTATTATTTTCGGAATTAATTAATTTCGTGGATAAAATAATTCTAGAAAAGTCCAGAATTATTATTTAAGCCGCGAAAAATACTCCGAAAGCTCCGAAAATTCGAGGGAATTTTCTAGAGACATTATGGAACATGAGGAACCCAAATAAAGTATTTGGAGCTTATGAAAAGATGGATGAAGAGATCAAGGAAAAAGATTAAGCTCACGGAAATTGGAATTTTGAATCCAGAAAATACCAAAAAGTTTTCCGATGAGAAGTAAACGTCGTCCTATGGTATTTTGAAAATAATAGCACTCACCAACACCAAAGACAAGCATCACACAAACACCACATTATTAAATTAATATGAATAAAGTTTAAAACCATAATTTTCTATATTTAATTAGCAACAACTTAACTTATCTAATAAATTTATTCAGATATTGAAATAATTTATTTTATTTAGCGTTTTTCCCGCACAACCCAAAATAGAAAATTTTGGGTGTGACAAATCTACCCCACTTAACAGGAATCTCGTCCCGAGATTCGTAGAGACTAGGAAGAAAGATAAAGTTGATTTGCAAATCTTCACTTTTCCTTCATCAACTCCTATCCAATGATGATGCCGCAAACTCAAAACCAACTTTGTAAATGTCTCCTTTAGACCCTTACGATCCTTGCAGATGTATCTAACAGGTTACCACTCTGAGAAAGGATACTTGCACTCGATAGTAACTTTACAACCATGTAGATAGCTGATGCTCCCAAGTGACAAAATAGAACGTGTAAAATCTCCATCTTGTATCGTTTTTAGTTCGACAACCCCTCTTAAGAAAAGATCAATTGGAGAACACCAATGGATAGATTGCATTTGTTTCTGAGTGATAACTACCATCATGTCCTTCTATCACCTCAAAGAGATTCATGAGCATATGCAAGAACAAGTAATCCTGCTCTTCCTCACGAGCAGAAAAACAGCAGTGCAGAAATACAGTTATAACTTGAGTTTGGTGAATCCGATGATATTGTAGCTTATACCGTTGGAAAGCTTATCAAATTTACTACAACTTTCTTATAGAACACTTCTCCAGATTCTGCAGTTAAGGTAGTCGAAAACTGTGCACAACAGAAACTATTCCAGGTTACTGACAGCACAGATGCGTCGCCTTGTGATTTTCATAACTCCCAAACCATAATAGCTATCAGGGTGGTTCTTACAGTCAGAGAAAGATATTGAAGTCTACTATTGTCCAGAATTTATCCATGATTTTTGGGCGTCCAAAAATAGAGATATAAGCTAAAGAAGACAGACTGTTCTAAAAAGACAGGATAAGGTAGGAACAAGATTCAGAGAGACTAGAGAGATCGATGACACTAATCTTCAAGTCTTCATGCTTCTTTGATTTGCGTTGATGAGATATAAGACATGGATCGAGGATAGCCAAAAGATGACAAGAATGATAAGGTTTGATCTTCAGTTCTTCGTACCTCGTCGCTTGAGATTGTTGATGGTAGCGGACACTACCCCACTTAACAAAGATTTTGTTCCACCTAGCAATGTCATTGAAGGCAACACTTTGCAATTCATAAAAATCTTGATCAGGATCAAACTGATGATGATACCACAAGTTCAAAACCAACATAGCGAAGATATCCCTCAGATTCTTGTGATCCACGTAGATGTCGCTCTTATAATCCCAATAAATGCCACACTTACAGCCTTAAGAGCTTTCCACATTCAACTCTCTTGAGCTCTTCTTCATAGTAACTCCACTAGAGAATACCTATCCAAGTAGAAAACTCACTTCACTTAAAACTTACTAAACATACTTGATATGGGGGTGATGTCATCTAAGTTTTCATGAAACTAACTATAGACTTCCAACATCTCCTTCCTATGTCGTTCATGCTAACTTATATAGAGTATGTTGAATTGAATGTTGAACTCTCAACTAATGATAGCTTGAAGTGAAGACCAGTCCTGACGAATACCCGAGCTTCTTATAGGCGATCCAACAAAGAACTGATCCCAAGCAAACAACACTAGCACATGAGTAGACTTCCAATCATAGAGATAACCACTTCTTCCAAGTGAAGCACTAGGACATACGAAACCTTCATCTTGCAACACTCATAACTTTGCTACCCCTTAAGAAAAAGAAACTAGGGGACACCAAAGTAACTTGCATCTCCTTTTATACTAGATAACCATAATCATCTCTAATGTAAGATTCCAAGGCAAATCAATGAGATTCAAAGATATCCGATGATAGATTCACTTATACAAGATAAGGAAGTAATGCAGAAAATTTCTGGGCGAATTCCAATTTTGGCAGTCCAGTAAATCTGACATAACTCGAGCTACAGAGATCCAAATGAAGTGATCTTTAAATGGTTGGAAAGCTTATAAAATTATCTACAACTTTTATTCACAACACTTTTCCAGATTCTGTCCATAAGTTAGTCAAAAACTGAACTTAACCGAAACTGTTTCAGGATTCCAGACTGCGCAGTGACCCCAACTTGGAACAGGTATATCTCTTAGCTCATAAGAGATAATAAGGTAAGTCCAGTGGGTTTGGAAAGATACAGAAGTCTAGTTATTCCCAGTAAAATTTCATAAATTTCTCATGTCCATATCTTGAGATATAACAGAAACATTGCAGACTGCTATAGAAATCAGCATGTGGAGTATTACGTAAAACCTACCCCACTTAACATGGATCGAGCTACTCCTCAAGACTTATCTCTTCCGAGCTACCTTTGAAACACAAGAACAAGGAATCACACAAGCAACACATCAAGCAAAACAAGCACACATCACATCATCGGTACTACACGTGCTGCTTCAACAATGGTGGTCATCCTAAGGAAAAAGTATGGATGATGAAATGCCATCGAATCTTTGAAACAGGTAAGACCAGAAAACTTTTAGGAAAAGCAACGTAAAACAAATTCCAAGAGAGTAAGAAATATTAGCTCAAAGGAAGCTATCAAGGATGGGATACAACAGGACAAGGAAGAGGAAATAGTCAAAATCAATAAGTCAAGGGATGACAAAATAGTTTTATAGTAAAATGAGTTTTAGAATACGTCCAGTGCTACTTGGCATACGTCCTACAGTCAACACCGCTCTGATACCACTCTGTCACACCCGGTTTTCTAAAGAACAAAACCAGGCTAATCATATGTGTGCCCAGGAAGTCCACACATATGCCAGAATGAAAAAGTATCAGAAACAATGTTATTATATAACGTATACATAGCTATATTAACACTTACATCAGAGTATCGCGGAACGGTGACTAAACTTCAGGCTCCATTCTTCTCAGGGACGGCTGACTGGGGGTAACATATGCCTAGCACCTCTACTAGTCTTCTGGAAACTCCACTACACCTTTGTCCTTCTTCCGAGTAGCATCTAACTACACACTGGAGTGTGGGGGAAATAGCAAGAGTGAGTCCATGTCGAACTCAACAAGTACAACACAGGGTTCATGAGGCTCAAAAGGCTAGACACTGTTTGACTGCGTTTTGCTTTTTAATCATCATATAATTAGCAATTGAGTAGCATCAAGATAAGCCAAATCCCATTAATGAACCAATGATCAATTGTAATAAGGATAATGAATAGCATTAACATGAGCACAATAATAATCAACAATAATTAAGCATGATATAATAGTGGTGATCAACTATTCCGTAAGAATCCCCAAGGCCGCTCGTATCCGTGAGCACGGCTAGTATACCAGTTTTTAACTCTGCGCAGAGGTGTACACTTTCACTGTGAGTCATGATTTCCAAATGCATGGGTTTGCAAGGCCCAAAACATCGGAAACCATATAAAGCCATTCAAAAGTTCGTCTAACAAGTTAGGGCCATTAGATTCACTCGGCAGGCAGATGTAGAACCCCCCTTCCCTGTGGCACAACAACCGCAGCCTATACACACTAGGCCAGGGGCTCGCACTACACCCAACGTGGCAAGCCATTCTTACGCCATTTAAGGTAACCACTAACAAGCTAGAAAAGGTCTCTTGAACAACTAAAGCCAGAGCCATATAGCCCTCACAGTTGTACTGTCAATCCCGGTTAATGCTTACAGATAAGTCCTTATGGAGAGTAACTAGAGCAACAATATAACCCCTTGCTCTAGCCCCCTTTCAACAGTAATAAAATCATCTTAATGGTTGGTTGCTTAATCCATTAATCAAATTACAAGATCATTGTTCATAATTAAGCACTAGCAATAGCTACCCAAATGCACAACCCATAGGTGACAAGGAAACAAGATATCAATAGCTAAGTTATAATCTCTATGGTTGTCAAGGAGGACACATGCATATGTATGATAATTTCAGTGAATAGGACAACAAGGATAGTCCCATGTTATACTTGCCTTGATCAAAGTTCTCCGATAGATACTGCTGGTCCGGCTCAAAATAATACTCCTAATCGTCGTAGTACTGCTCACCGTCTAAATTCGATCACCAAGCATCAACATACAAACATTCCGAGCAAACATACACGAAGCAAACAAAAGATACAATTAGAACAGTACACCAACAGTAGAAAAACATTTAGGAAAGCTTACAAAACTATTCTACACGTTACTACGATCACACAGACGTCAAGATCACGAAATTCGGATCTAAAACGTGAAAGTTATGAATTTTCTAAGATTTCCTATAGATAAATAATTACTTTAATATAAACTCGAAAATTAAATTTTCTAAACCTACTGTACAGCTACACTAACATGTAGAGCTCGCAAATACGAACCTAACGCAACTTGAACAGGTCAAATCGGAGTTAAAACATGGAAGATATGGCCTAATCAAAATTGTATGTATATATGTATTTCTATTGTATTTCGGGATTTGTTTTACTAAAGAAAAACGGCCATAATACCTGCATGACGTGATGATGAGGTCATCAAACTAGCAAGTAAACGACAGCAACGGGAACGACCTACGGCCTTCATGATTCCAGCCTTGACCACCACCCCAGTGATACCATCCCCGATCTCATAGTCTTGACTACGGGACAGCTCCACCATCAGCTTTGCAATCTAGTTGTCAACATCCATCTGCTCCAGAATCGTGGCCCCATCATTTGTGATGGTGACGTCTCCGTCGGGGGTACTGGAGCATCTTGTCCATGCCCTTGGAGAGGCTGCGGTCGCAGCGGTAGTGCTCGAACCCTTCGGCGCGGAGGAGCAGCGCGACGAGCGCGACATGGGCACGTGGCTCGAGTCCATGGATCATTGCATTGTACGTCACTACTGTAGGCATAATGCCCTCATTCTCCATCTCCAGCTGCAAATCATCAACCTTTTTGACAAAGCCCCTTGCAAGCAACCCAGTGATAAGTGGGTTATAAGTGAAGGATGAAGCCTTCTTGGACAGCCGCATTCGCTCAACCAGCTCTGCTGCCTCCTCAAGGTCACCTTTCCTAGCCAATCCAGTAATGACCACATTGTACGTGACATCGTTCGGCAAGCAACCACTCCCCCGGGTCTCCATCTCCATCAGTAGCATGGCAACCTTGTCCTTCCTTCCCTCCTTCAAGAAAGAATCCAGCAAAGTATTGTACGTGACAATACTCGGCTCAATCCCGAGCTGGAGCATCTCCGCATGCACAGCACAAATGCCATCCCACCTGGCCGCATCACGCAATACACGGAGCACACGGTTGCAGTCTTTAACGTCAGGGGCCACGCCGTGGCTTGCCATCCCGCGGAAGGCAGACAGGCACAGCGTCGAACAGGTGTCGGGCGTGGCGTCGCGGGCTGGCCGGGGACGCAGCAGGCGTAGGCGGCGGCGGCAATAGCGGCGGCGGCGACAACAGCGGCGGCGGGCGGCGACAGCGGCGACGGGCGGCGACAGCGGCGGCGGGCGGCGACAGCGGCGACGGAAAACAGGGCTAGCAGGCAGGCCGGACATATATATGGGGAGGAAAACTCTCCAACTTCACGTCAACTAGCGATATGGTGCTAATTGACGTTGCACCCTCCATCTTTACTAATAGGCCTAATTAATTATTAAAGCCCATTAGTAAATAAATGAATGGACATTTAGGATTATTGCACACAAGCTTTGGTGGAAAATAAGATATTTATTATTTTCGGAATTAATTAATTTCGTGGATAAAATAATTCTAGAAAAGTCCAGAATTATTATTTAAGCCGCGAAAAATACTCCGAAAGCTCCGAAAATTCGAGGGAATTTTCTAGAGACATTATGGAACATGAGGAACCCAAATAAAGTATTTGGAGCTTATGAAAAGATGGATGAAGAGATCAAGGAAAAAGATTAAGCTCACGGAAATTGGAATTTTGAATCCAGAAAATACCAAAAAGTTTTCCGATGAGAAGTAAACGTCGTCCTATGGTATTTTGAAAATAATAGCACTCACCAACACCAAAGACAAGCATCACACAAACACCACATTATTAAATTAATAGGAATAAAGTTTAAAACCATAATTTTCTATATTTAATTAGCAACAACTTAACTTATCTAATAAATTTATTCAGATATTGAAATAATTTATTTTATTTAGCGTTTTTCCCGCACAACCCAAAATAGAAAATTTTGGGTGTGACAACCCTGAGTCCCGGACTTGTTCGGCGACGCCCTCAAGATCGGTGGCGAGTTTGTCCTGAGGGCAGAAGCTGTTTGCAGCGAAGATCGAGGAGATCGAGTTTGTCCTGAGATCCAACATCCTCCTCCCGTCGAGGAGATCGAGCAGCAACATCCTCCCCATCGTCTGTCACCCCCATCATGGCGTACGCGGCACGATCCAGGATCCACACCGAGCTCATGGGCACCGTCGCCTCTGCCAGCCCGTGCTCCCGCGGCGTCGCCAGCCGTCGCACCTCCACGAGCGCCGCGGCCACGCCCGCCGCCAATGTCGCTATGCCCGCGCCCACGCGCTGCAGTATGCTCAGCCCCGACGAGTTGCCCGTCGGCCACCGCAGCACCGGCACCACCGCGCGATCATACACCGGCACGAACAGCAGGTGCTCGCGAGGCCCAGCGTCTGCAGCGCCGCCGGAGGTAGCTCCGTCCTGCCCTGCCCCACCCCGATGCGGTCGATCCATGGATTTACTGGGCTGAGGCCTTGTTTAGATTCCAGAATTCACCCCCAAATTCCACTATGCAAAAAGAAGATTCCCCATCACATCAAAATGTCGGCATATATATGGAGTACTAAATGTAGATGAAATCAAAAACTAATTACACAGTTTTGTTGTACTTTGCGAGACGAACATTTTGAGTCTAATTAATCAAAATTTGGACAATTATTACCACTAAAAAATAAAAATGCTACAGTACTCGGGGATGACACTGTGCAGATTTGGCCACCCCGAGTCGGGGATCTAAACGAGGCCTGAATCCGCAGGTCCAATGTCTGGTTTGGTTTGGTATGGGGTGATAGAAGTGACGGTTCAAGCTGGTTTAGCTTCTGCAAATGAATGAGTGGACTGGTGTGGGTTAATTAAACAGGGCATGCACATCTCGGGTTGGTGTGGGTTCGGTGCGGATTCCAGCCCATTCTCAGGTGGTCCACCACCGCCCCTCCTTCTCCTTCACGTACAGCGCCACCGAGCTCTCCTCCCCTCCGACGCCACCACCCTGCTCCTCTGCCAGCGCCGCCACCTCCGCTAACTGTGCCGCCGCCTCCTCCTCTGCCGCCGCCACCTCCCCGCCACACCTCCCTCCTCATCCCCTTCGTCTCCGAGATCTGGATCTATGCTCCTCTGCCGGCGCCGGCGCTGCCACCTCCACCTCCTCTGCCTACACCGCCGCCACCTCCCTCATTTCCTTAATCTCCGAGATCTGGATCTAGAAGGGAGTCGGGACTCGGGACGGAGTCGGGACCAACGCAGGGGAGCAGAGCCAGAGCCAGGGTCTCCCCGCATCTCACCCTCGTGCGTGCGCCACCGCCGTCACCGCTCTCGCCTGGCTTCCTCCAACGACGGCGGCAGGTGCGCCTCCTCAGCTCCCCTCTCCCTTCCGGCCTTCCCCTTCTCCGCATCTTTTTCTTGTTAGGGTTCGAGGTCAGATGGCGGCTGCTGCTGCTTTGGCGGCGGCGAGGGCTCTTCCAGTTGCATCCCTCCTCACCCCCTTCCCTACTCCTCTCCCCCTTGACTCTTGCAAGTCCGTGGCACCCAACACCTCCCTCTCGCAGTGATTACAAGTGAATTTGTTTCCTTCTTGGTGTTGCAGTCTGTAGTGGGAGCTGTTGCAGTCTGAATGCATTTCTGTGTTGCAGTTAGATTTGCTTGTGCTGAAGCATGGCAGCTGTTGTTTGCTAAAAGATTGCTGCCATTCCATCACTTATTAGTAGCAGCTGATCGTATCCCTGATAGATATGACGTGCTTTTCTACTTCCTCTTATGCTTGTGACTATTTTGGTTAAACTGTCCATTATACAATTAGTTGGGAACAATTATATCTGGAATCCACTTTTTAGGAGATACTGATAACAATAATAACGCCCAATGCAGTTGTCTCACTGCAGTTTCTAATAACTAAACTGAAGTTCCAAGTTAACATGTTCAGGTTATTTATTCAGAGATATGTTCAGGTAAACCTAGGATCAAGTGCATTTGTTTCCTTCTTAGTGGGCACTTCTAACACTTATTTCCTAAAATGTCTGGTTGACAATGCATACATAGTAGTCTGTGTTTTTTCATATTATTTAACAAGGCTTGTGTTTTTCATACCTGTCTAACCCCCATTGAATTGTTCTCATTTCTCTAGAGTTTGATGAGTTTGAAAGGTATGAAAAACACAAGCAGGATTGAACGATTAGAACTGTTTGATGAGTTTGAAGAGTGGTATATGATGCAGGTATGTGGCCCCCTTGAGAAATACTGTACTGCTCATTGTTTTGTTAAATTAAGTGTGTTTCTGCACTGAAACTTTCGACTTCTGCTTTCAGGAACACTACTGTGTGGCTTTGGAATCAACGATGCCGAGGTTAGTTGACTTTATATGGTTCTTGTGAAATCTAAACGCCTCTGTCCTGAACTCAAAAATTTGAACTCTGCTTCTCTTTTGCAATACTGATGGCGTGTGAAGATAGTGTGTTGATTTTGCTGCTGATCTTGTGATGCAACCTTGTTAGAATAGTAAGTTTTTGCTATTTTCTAAAAAGTAATGATAGTTATTGACTGCACAAGATACATTAAAATAGATAAGCTGGCCTGGACACTTACTTTCTGCAAAAGAAATCTGTGCTAGCTGTAGTGATTAAAACACTTACTGTTAGGCAACTTATTCTTGCTGGAATGGAATTCTATATTGTTGTAGACCATAAACAACAAGTAACTAGTAACTAGTCTTGCATATGTTCAGCTGTGCAAATAACCAGCTTGTAGCCTTATACCATGCCGCACCTGTTTTAGAGAACCTAAAGATAGCTTGCCATCTACAATTGAAGCTTTTGTTTTACTGCAGTTTTTTATGCAGATTGTATCTGCCATCTATAATCAAGTAATTGCATTTCCCCCCTTGCTCTATATGAAACGTGCTGCATTTCTACCAATATATATATATATATATATATATATATATATATATATATAATGTGAGTCCTATTCTGAAAAAAAGTGTGAACTCAATTTCCATTCTGAAAAAAATCTGTCAATTAACCTAACTAGCCCAAAATTTGAGGAATATGTAGGTACCTAAGCTACTGTAAATGTTGCTATTGAGTCAGCTTATTGTTTTCAGGAGTCTCACCGAGACACTGTCCATCAAGGAAATGCTTTAAAGAGGCTACGCATAACTGGGAATTTCGTGAAGTAAGTCCTGCATTTGACCTCCGGTTTAAACAAAGACAAGTGCTCATTTTTACTGCACTGTTATGTCTTTTAGCTCAGCAGACCTCTGATAAGCAGTTACATGTGATAAGCACTGTTATGTCGAACCAAAATGATGTCTTTCTTGTTAACTTATATATGCAGTTATGAGATACTTGATAAGGTCTGTATGCCCTCGATAAGCATTGTTACATTCTGCTGGCTGCAGGGGCTAAGCATAGTTATAAGCCGTCATCTAACTTATTCCCCTCTCTGACCGATCTGCATGTATTATCTTGGACAGGTTCTCTCATTGTGCACTTTTACTTAGGGTGTGTTTGGTTGGCTGGCTAAGGGTCTAGCCAGGCTTTCATAGTGCAGTTTTCTGGTGTTTGGTTGCCTGCATAGGGCCCTAAGCCTGGCCCAGCTAATGCAAAAGAGGGGGGTTGGCCTGGCTTGCTGGAAACGCTCGATCCCACCGTTTCCAGCAAGCCAGGCTTGCACAAGCGACGATGGCCCACATGAGGAGTTCGGCTCACCTCCTGGTCCTTCTTCTCCGGCGGCGCGACGAAGCATCGGCGCCCCTAGCAGCCCCGCGTGGCCATGCCCCGACGCCCCTGCGTCGCTCGGCTCGGCACCATGGCGACCCATGCCCGGCCATGACGGCCCCGCGCGCATGGAGCTCTGGCGACCTCGCGTTAGCTCGGCGGCGGCGACCCTCGCCCGCACGCCGGCAACCCCGTGTCCGATGTGGTGAAGGAGCTCGATGGCGCGGTGGTGGTGGAGGAGCAACATCGGACGCCGCTGAGGGCTCCACCCTCCACCTCGTTGTGCTCCTCCGCCATCTCTACCTTGGGCGAGGTCGCCTCCTCCTCCAGATCCGCCATCCACGCCGGTGAGGTCGCCTCCACCTCCAGAGTCGATCGGCATCCTCCTCCGCGCATCATCCACCTTCATGCGTGCGCTCCGGCTAACCTTCGGGTGTGCGCACCGGCCACCTCCGACTCCAACTGACCTCTGGATGCGGCAGATGCGGCCCCGTTCGTCACCGTTCGTCGAAGACTGATCTCCGGATGCGGTCGATGCGGTGCGGCTCGAGCTCCCTGTTCGACGGTGCAGGCATGGCGACGGGGAGGTGGCTGCCCTGCACCTATTCGACGAATTGCTCCAATAGGTGTGAGCTTACCCATGTTCAGATACGGTGATTGTATCCAAGCTATTCAGGGAACCAAACATGATCTACACAAGCCAGGCTTCATTAGTACAGGCAAACCAAACACAAGCACCTTGCACTAGTGGAGCCAAGTTTGGGCTGGCCTGGTTTGTTTTTGCTAGCCAGGCTTGGTGGAGAAGAGAACCAAACACACCCTTAGTAAATCAGTTTCTTCTATTAACTAGTGCACTTATTGAAGGCAAGCTGCTCCTTATCATATTCTTCATTGGTGTTTATAGCATTACTAGTTTATATAATTCAATCACTTGTATATAAATTAAATTTTCACCTGGCTCCATAATGCTATGCAAGGAACTGGAGATTTAACAACTGCTCTCCTACTAGGATGGAGTAATGTAATTATGTAAGTACTTGAGAATGTGGTTGCTTGGCTAGTATTTAACACTGTTTGTATGCCTTCTGTATGCTGAATTTGCTTGGTACTTGCTTGGAAGACAGGGATGTGCATGGTACTTGCTTGGAAATCCCAATCATTCTTTGTCCTCTTTTACACCATCCTCATGTATGACCTATGATACCTGTACTTCTGTAACTTCTGTTCATACCTGTATGTTGGCAAATACCTGTATGTAGGTTGGCAGATAGCAAAATCCAATGACTTGAATATTTCCTTCAAGAAGATTATTAGTTACATGAGCTTCTTATCTTAGTTCGAGTAGCAAGTAGGTTTACTTACAGTATGTTGGTGGGACATGTAATATGAAATTGCTAACTGGCAAGTGGCTACTATATATAGAATTAGCAAGTGACATGTATATAAGGGGGTGTTTGGTTTGCCCTGTTAAAGTTTAGCAGGTACTGTAGCACTTTTATCTTATTTGGCAATTAGTGTTCAATCATGGACTAATTAGGCTTAATAGATTCGTCTCGTAAATTTCTCTTAATTTGTGCCAACATGTATGTAATTAGTCTATATTTAGTACTCCATGCATGTGCCGCAACATTCGATGTGATGTGTGTTAAAAAAATAGAGACAACCAAACGGGGCCCTAAGACCCTGGCATTGGGGATTTTTTTTTGTTTTTGTAAATCGTTATCACAGACGCTTGTTGGATATAAATCGTACAATCCATAATTTAAAAACATTGTCTAGAAAATAATAACTAAAAGATCCAGAATTCTACGGCACTAGAAAAAAAAGGTTAGGAAAACATCAGGTCTGTGCCAGGAAACAAGAAGAATTTAGCTCAGAACAAGTATAAACGCATGCCCTATAGTAATCTTCAAGCCTTTGTTATAAAGCTAAAATAATGAAAACACCTGCACGAGTATAAACAACAAGTATAAATGCATGGCCTGCAATGCCCTGATGCTGACGACTGGAACTTTCTAAGGAACATCGTCGTCGTTTCCCCAGTATGGAAACGTCTGTCACTGGTAGATTATTCTCCTGCTTAATTATCTTCCTGTCACTAGCCAGCAGATATGATACTACGACGAGCCTTCGGACAGCAACAATTCTTACGAAATATTCAAAATGTTCGTGCGAATAATCCACGTTCAGACTACGGATGTTGTTGCCACGCTACGTTGGGGACCTGGGAGCAATGGAAAAGTACAGAAGCCAACGGTAGTTTTGAACTTTGCTATGGACACCGTGTCAACGTAGTAACTCATTTTAACTGTTTGCACTGTCAAAAGAGTCAAACAATTCATATGATTTTCCTCCAGGTTTTTACTGAATCGTGCAAAGCACATCGTTTCCCACGTGGCCTCGTTCTAATGCAGAGTGAAACATGACAAGAGAGGATATCTAGTCAGCTATATGGAACATTCTTACCTGGTTCATATATAGGAGACATATAATAGGGAAAAAAATGGTCACTTGGACAGTTACAGCATGTATAGTCAGCTATGTGGAACATTCTTACCTAGTTCATATATAGGCCGGAGACATGCTAGGGGAAAATGGTCACTTGGATAGTTACAGCATGTATAGTCAGCTATGTGGAACATTCTTACCTGGTTCATATATAGGAGACATGCTAGGGGAAAATGGTCGCTTGGATAGTTACAGCATGCATGCATGTGAAAAAGATTAAATTCTGACTTCCTGCGAACTTTCAATGAGACAGAGAGACAAGAGTACATTTTGATATTTTTCACAGTTTCATTTCAAACTCACTGACGATTTGAACAAAGAGTAGTAGGAATTGAAAATGATGGAAATATGGACTGGGATCTATATTCTAGATCACAGCTAGTCCAAGTGAAGACTGAAACAATGTCTAAAAGGAATCCTCTTCAACAATGGAAATTATTCTAAACAAAAGGTCTTGACGTGTGTCATTACGTATTTACGTGCATGGGATCAACTTGCATCCCTGATTTTGTTTCACTCACGGTCCAGTTTCTTCATGCATGACACTTTTTTTTTCTCCAAAACTTAGTATAGATTCTTCATGTATTTCTTGTGTGAAGAAAATCACGGATTCAGACTTAAGTACAAGACTAGGATTATTAACCTTGCTACAGATTTCAGATTTGTCACTTGGAGAAGAACAACACTCAGCTGTTGCATGCATCAGCCTCATTATTGCACATCCACAACAATCAGATTGCCGTGGTGCATTGTGATGGTCTCCCGGTCTATGCCTACCGACAATTAAAATTAGCAGGAACCGGAACATCCAGTATTAGGACGCTAACTGAGATCTCAGATCGGGATCGATTTAGGGCAGAAATTCTGGAAGATCAAAACCTCCATGGCTCTTTTATCACAAAATTTAGAACAGACAAAAAGAACATGCTCCAATATTCTCTCTAAATCACTTTCCATTTTTTCCACTGTTCAAAACCAACCTTCTCACCCTCCATTTTTTTTTTTGGAATTCTCACCCTCCACTTTTGAAGAGGCTATAGGTGATGTTTGGTTGCGCACTGTAAATGCAAATGCAAAAGGAATGAAAAACAATGGTAATGGTAACAGATGGAGCTGATCCCTAATTTTGTTTGGTTCAACACTGTAAACGCAAATAAATGTTAGGTGGGGAAGATGACTCGCTGTTTGTGATTGGGTTACGGCAGAGGAGCAACGGTATCAGTTTTGAATGGGCCCGTATATCTTACGGGGCAACGGATTGTGGGCTAAGCTGAAACAAACTAATGCAACGCAGTCGGCAGTCACTTACCCTCCGTTATCCATTTACATTACGAAACCACCAACCAAACACTTTGGGCTCTCTAAATACAATATATGATAAGGTATTAGAGTATAAAGAACAAAAATTAGAGAGCTTGTTCGGGACATGAGAGATATACAAAGGGAATATTCATTAATGGTTCTCCACATAGAGATATATAAAGATTGAAACTTATAGAGACTCTTGGAGTTGCTCTTAAAGCATCTCCGACGATTTGGTAAAGCCACTCCCAATCTATTCACGCTTAGGAAAAGCATAGGCATCCATGCGCAAAGATATGCGAATAATCACTACTAGGGTGGGAATTTGTTTCTTTGACACTATCGCCTCCAGCGCCACCACCTGGAGGTTCACCATCCATGGCTACTATTTTTATATCTATGAATATTGAGACATAGAGGAGGCAATAGATTCCATTTTGTAGGTTCTAGCTGTGAGTTTGACTACTGGGGATGGTAGTTGCAGTCGGTGATGCTGTTGCTTGGAAGATTTGACGGAATTGGATCTCTGGCCACTATATATTTTTATATCTGAAAAATACTGGGAGGTAGAATATATAGACAATGGAGATTTCATTCTGCCAGTTCTAGATGTGAGTTATGTAAAACCACGAGACAAGTTTCATGACCAATAAGCGAAATTGACTTTAATAGAAACTAGCAAATATGCTTATGCGTTGCATTAGGACATTAGGACCCATAATTTATTGTGTGCGGAGCTCGTGCTAATAATAATGAGTCACCTATTTTTGTTAGATTTAATTGGGCTTGGCCCAATCCTGAAATCAAATAATTCTAAAGCCTATAATAAATGCTAATGAAAAAAGAATTAATTTTGTATGGCAAATTGAAGGAGACTGATTTAACTTAAATAGGTGGCTATTGTGTGCACGTGTTATGAGTTCAAGGTGGAAAGTGAGTCACATGCACGCTTAGTGCCACAAACACGCTCAGGTGGCCAAGTTATGACATGAGTTATGTGGAGCCAATAAATGATTTGTAGCTCCAAACTCAAAGCGAGAATGGCGAGGAGTGAGGGGACGAGACAATGGAGGAGTGAGAGATGGATGGATGAGACAAAGAGCAAGGAAAGGATGAGAGTGAAGGATGACGGATAGAGGAATGAAAGAGGAGTGAGTGATGGATGGACTGCCGGGGAGAGAGTGAGAGATGGAAGAAGACAATTGCTCTTTGATTGATATTAGGTATAGATTATATTCTATAATAGACTAGTAAATATGTCTGTGCGTTACAATAGGATGCACAATTGTATGGTGCGGGTACCAATGTAATGAGCTAGTTATTTTTTTTATTAAATTACTTGGTGCAACCTTAATTCAAAACCAATTTAAAGCTAGAAATGTGAGAACGAGGGGCGACAAACATACAGATGAAAGAGGAGTGACAAATAGACGAATAGGAAGTACATCCAAAGCTAGAAAAGTGAGAGTGAGAGATGACAGAACGACAGATGAAAAGCTGAGGAACAACCGAATAGAAAAAAGAGTAAGAGACGAAAGAAAGAAATTGTCCGCTCTTTAATTAATATATTACGTATATAACCGAATTGCCAGCCATCATGCTGAACAAGAACTCTAAGGAACCGTGTACTAAGATGTCATACTAAACCGTGCATTTACTCCAAAAAAAACATGCATTTACACTACACATACCATCACAAGGGAAGAGGAATACATTATATGTGGCGTGTGGCAAGCACTTAGCGGTTGATCTTGCATATTTGACTAGTACAAGAATTTCAGAATTTATAAGACTCTCTGACTACTCAAAGTACGACAGATTCCATGTTATCCTAGTACCTCGCTGAATGAAGTCAAGGCACGGGTAGACCAAATCTCTTTCTAATAACAGATTATAGTGCTATTGACTGTCAGCATCATCATTCTCCTTAGATCTCACCAACAGAAAAATGTTGGCTGGGTTGTTCAGTAGGCACAAGTGACAACCTATATATTTTTAAAATCAAATGGTGAAGCATTGTACTATTTTAATACCTATAAAACTGAAGTAGAAAATCAACTTAAGAGAAAAATCAAACGGTAAATGTCTGATCAATGGTGGACAATGTTTTTCAAATGAATTTTTTGAATTCTACGAGAACATGAAATTATTCATGAGACGATACCGCCAACCCACCACAATCAAATAGGATAGTCGAAAGAAAGAACCACACTGTATGAATTGGTTAACGTCATGTTAGAGATAGTGGGCCTTCCGAACGAATAGTGGGGTGGGGCTAGGTTATATTGACTGCTTCTCATGTCCGAGATAAAAGTTCCTATGGAGTTGCATGCACCGACTAGTTCAACCGAAAGCTTAAACTAATAGAGAGAGGTGGGCAATTTACTTATACTTCAATGTTCCCCTCAATCATGTGGAATCTCTTTCAGGCCTCAAACGTGGAATATAAGTGTGAGCAACAATTATTTTATTTAATTGTGCTAGCTAGGATTCAAACTCGAGACATCCGGCTTTGATACCATATTGAGTTGGATGCACTGACTTTTTCAACCCAAAGCTTAAGCTTATAGGAGAGGTGGACAATTTACTTATACTCCAACAGTTCCTACAAAGAATAAAGAAATAATACCATTCGAGGAATGGAAAAAGAAGAGGTTATCTCTCTCCTACTTGTACACTTGGGGTTGTTTGGCCAAGGTGAATGTGTCAATCAACAAGAAACACAAACTTGGACAAAAAACTATTGATTGTGTTTTTCTTGATTATGCTTTTCACAACATGAGATATAGGTTCTTAATAATAAGCTTTGGAGTACCTGACATGCATGTTGGTAGAATCATAGAGTCCAAAGATGCTCAATTTTTTTATCATGAATTTCCTATGAAAAATACATCTAGCTCATCTAGTCATAAACCTATATTACTCCATAAACAACATGTTCCGATAGAACACATTGAGGAAGTCCATGTGGAAAATTTTGAGAAGGATGCCACTATAGTGACTCGAAAGAGTAAGAGACAAAGGACTGTAAAGTTTTTTTTGATTATTACTACATTGTATACCTCATGGATGACACTCCAAGAACCATATTCATTTCTTGACACTAACTTACGGAAGGAAGCGATACGGATTGAGATGGATTCAATTATGTCTAATGGAACCTTTGAAGTCGTTGGACATCCTTTCGAGTATAAACCTATAGAATGTAAATGGATGCTCAAAAGCTTAGGCTAATGGTTCTATTGTAAAGTATAAGGCAAGTCTTATGGCCAAAGGTTATACCAAAAAGAATGTGAAGACTTCTTTAATTTGATCCATATTCACTTGTTGTTCGATTAACCACAATTCGAGTGCTACTTTCTTTGGCAATCTCTCAGTCTTCTCGTTCATCATAAGATGGATGATAAGACAAATTTCCTTATATAGGGAGCTAGAGGAGGATATCTATATGAACCAACTAGATGGATTTGTAGCAAATGGTCATACTACCACAAAAATAAATTTAGAAGACAACCTCTCTGATTAATAGAGGCAGGCACATGAATAGACTGCCTCGGTAAATGGCCAGGCAGCCTACAACCAAATGCCTGCCTCTGAAAATTATTTATAGAGGTGGGTGTCTTAGGACATTGTGATGCCTGTCTATGAAAACCTATTAACATAGACAGACGTCCTAAGCATCTATCTCTAAAAATCGATTAATAGAGGCGAGTGTCTTAAGATGTCTGTCTCTAAAAATAGTTTCATCTAAAAAATAATTTATAAATTTTCATATGAACCCGGATGAAGATAAACTTTATATAAAAATTATAGCTCTCGATGTGATCTACAACTTTGTAGTTAAGAATTTGTTGATTTGAAACTATTTAGAGTCCCAAAATATTTGTTATGACTTTACATAATTTGAAATTCAAATTTTAAATTTTTCAAATGTCCTCTGATGTTGACATGCTCTATACCAAAGTTATAGTTCTCAATACCAAGGTTGACCATGAATGTTCACAAAGTTAATACTAAAGTTGTAGTGGATGACCTGATCTACATGTTTGTTGTTGGTAAGTTTTTAATTTTAAGTTGTTTAGTATCTCAATAATTGTTTTGAATTCACACATTTTGAGATTTAAATTTCTGTATTTTTCAAACAGTCTTGGATGGAGACACATCCTATACCAAAGTTGTAGTGCTTGTAAGATTTAAAACCTCATAGTTGAAACTTTTTTATTTGAGCTCATTTAGTAGTCAAAATATTCAATACAAGATTATGAAATATTTGTGCAAAAATATAAAATCCCATATATACTCATAAGGTGTGTGTGGTGCAGTAGTAAGATATTTTTTGTTGCCAGATAGTAGGTTACATGTTCGAATCTTGAGTAGGACTAGCTAGTGTTACGAAGGCACGATGTGTAAATTGTTGAAGTCTTTGTATGGACTCAAGCAAGAACCTAAGCAATAGCATGAGAGGTCTGATAGAAACTCAACATCTATTGGCTTTGTTGAGAGTGAGGCTAACATATGTTGTACTATTGCTATGGTGGGGGAGAATGTGTGATCTTGTGTTAGTATGTGGATGACACACTGTTGGTATTTATTAACTTGTCACTTGTTTTAGTAGCCACCTATTAATTACCTACATCTTCTAGTATTACTTATACTAAGTTGTCATCCCTAGTGATGATGCCAGAAATGCTTGCTGGTTCTACCTAGTATCACTATTAGAATGATACTAAGTAGTTCTTTATTATTTCATGTGACTAGAAAGAATATAAAGATATGAATAAGGGGAATCTGCAAGCGCAGAGATAATTATACCATTGTAGCACTTCACCCAAGAGTATTCCAGGTATCGTTATTTATATATTACCACAGGGAAGATCTATCATGGACATGTATTGATAACTTATAGTATTGATAGAGAAATAAACCATAACCAATACTCTACTCATAACAGGGGTAAGTCATAGGATAATATATATATATGATAAGTATTGATTAATGATAAATCACTAAGAGCACTCCTATCTATGGCATTAGCATGGTCAGGTAGAATATTAGAGGAATAGTTCCTAAATTATTCTTAATTACAAGTCAAAGCATACATTGATTAGTGCAATTACACCTAGTAGTCATGGCTAAGATCATCTTCATATCTACACATAAGGGATATTACTAAGGAGCATTAAGAACAAAGCTTGCTCCTCCTTCATAACCAGATCCTACTTCTATGCCTATATTCAGGAAGTGGACTACAAAGGACTCAACGGGAGTGTCACATCCGTGATCTACCACATGGTCTGGAATATAGAGTGTATTCATAGATAAACAATGTATAAACACCACGCTTACACAAAGTCAACCACCCACCCCGTGTACTTTGGAGCGAGCGCTATACGAACTTATACATAAACATAATGATAAACTAGCTATACTAAGTATATAATCAAAGTAGACAATGAACATAATAACAAAGAACATGAATAAGATGAATACTATTATTGTCATAACAATTGTAGCAAGCATATAAAAATAATGGAGATACAAAAGAGAGGGGGTACAAAGATTATACCAAACCACGCTCTTGTCAAGATCAGGAACCAAGCGAAGCCTGCTTGCCTCCCTCTAGACCTAGCCTAACTAGCTATGCCTTAAAATATGGTGGAGCTCTGAGGAAGATTAGGGTTTCTGTCTTCTTAAATGACTTATGCCTCAGGGGGCAGAGCCTGGTATATATAGCCCTGAGCTTACAACGTGAGCCCTTGGATCAAACCGACTTAAGGAACGGCGAAGATGCAACCTAGGGGTGGTGGGAAACCGATGTTTGAAGGAGGGACTAACATGTGGGGCTAGGGGGTCGACCTGCCTACAGGTCCTCTAGAATCTTCGAGGGTTTCCTTCTGAGGTCCTCTAGAATCTTCTAGAGTTGTTACCACGGCGGATAAGCGCGATTAAGTATGACATGTAGGTCCTCCTTGATGATTTTCTGGATAAACCCTGCATGATAGATTCATCAAAACTCATGGAATTTGTTAGTTTAAACCCCTAGATCTTTGTTGGTGATCACAATTGTGCCCTTATACATGTTTCTTTGACGGTTTATAATGGTTGTTAACTACCATCAACAAGCTCCCCAAGCTTAACCTTTGCTAGTCCCTTAGCAAAGCTAAACTCAACAAAAATTGGATCAGGAGTTTAAGATTTTGAAAAATATTGTAGCAATTTCTCAAAAGTACACATGCGTTCAAATAATAATTCTCCTCCGGATTAGAATAAACCGGTCTGACTTTCAAACTCACCCATATTACCTTCAATCATGGTGCTTTTTAGCCTTCACTTGGGTCTTGATCAATTGAAAGATAGAACGATCAAGTCAAACACTATATCTCAAGTTCTTTGCTCAACTATTATTCCAGAGTTTTTGTAAGTTTTCAAAATAAAACTTGGAGCTTCCATTGTATGACACTCTCAAGTCTCTCAATACATATGGTATTTATGGATCCTTACCAAGGCAATGATAATGTTATGCCTTTCTCTTCCTACTACTAAGGCTTATAGTGGAGTTCATAGGTAGGGAGATAGCATGAAAGAGCATACTTGCAATACATATATTGTAAAGTCAAACCTTGGATCCAAAGAGAGTTGAGTCATACAATTAAATCGAGATGTGCATGTGTGTGGAATATATGGTGGATATGGTGGCTAACCTAATTCTACTATGCTCTTTGAAAACATATCTCTCTTTTTAAAATTTGGAAACAACTTTTCAAAAAAACAGGAGCTATCTTATTCATCTCTCTTTTTTCAGGTGGGCATCTGAGTGCCCATTGTTTTAAATATCTTGAACACTTATCCATTTTTTTCAATACTTTTTAACATGAAAAACTTTTGCATAGCCACATGCCTCTTTTCTGCAACAAAAACTTTTGAGAGATAGTAACAAGAACTTTGGAGCATTTATTTGATGGTTATCTTATAGGATATATTTTTGGTGTTCACTCCCAGTGTAGGAGCAAAACATTTTTGGGTGGATCTAGATGGAATGACATGTTTTTGCATCTACCCAGTGCATAAGTGGGTGGTATGTACGTGATCTTGATTTTAAAAGCATGACAAACCTCTCATAAGGCATCAACAAAACTTGATTAAACTCAATGCAAAGCAAGCAACATATATGAGTGAAAGTTTTCCTAGTCTAAATATCATATATGGCTTTGGTAGGAATTTAAGCTTTGTCATACAGTGAACTCATCATAAATTATTTTTATATTTTTCAAAAGATAAATCTCAAGAATTTTAGTATCACTTGAAACAATATAAACAACAGCTCTGACATTCTCATATCATATCTGTCAATTACCTAGACTTAGATCAAGCATATGGTACCCACGAGTTTCAAGTTTTGAGCAAATTCTTAAATCAAAATAGTCTTATCCAAAACTCGGGAGAATTCAAGGCTAAAAACTAGGTACTTGAAAGGAATTACGACAGAGCAACTATTCATCAGTTCTATAACAAGAGATTATCTTTAGAGTCCATTTGTTTATTCAGTTCTTAAGATATATATATATATATTATAACTAGCTAAGATAACTTATTTTGTTTGTTATGCATCTTTTTATTTCTTTAGCTAACATAAAGCAAACTCAAAAATAGTAAAACTAAGGGAAAAATACTTAGCTAGATACAAGGAAGATGCTCCTCCCCCAAGCTGGATGTTGTCGTGGTCGATTGTTGAATGTTGACCGATCCTTCAGAGCGGGTTTGTCGGCATATGCCCTTCTTGTCCATCTAGAGATTGGTTCAATATGATATACTTCGGATGGAGTGAGATGATTATAGCTAAGTGAACTTGCTCTTGATCAAATGTATCATCCTGCAAAATATTTCAACAAGAACACAAACTAGATTAGGATAAGGGGTTAGCGGTCAGCCATTCGAGGATTCGTTCTTGTGGGTTTAGATAGATTTTCTATTAGCAGAATTCTAGCAGGATGTCTATTAATATTTTTGGATTTTCTATTTTTTAATGCATAAAGAAAATATGCATGCATGGTATATATTTTTTATGCCACCACGGTGAATATTTCCATGAGTTTTTACACATCGTAGATTTATTCACATGGGGCTTTAAGATTTTTATGATGCAATGATGGAATGCAATTATGAAACTTCTTATTATTATTTTTTAATATGCAATAATGATGATATATAGTAAAATAACTTTTATTTTTCTTTTCTCTAATGCAAGGCAAATGCAGAAAAGTAAATATGCTAAAGTGAGACATAACTCATGCAATGTTAGAAAGTAAATATGGATAACTACCGATGTTACCTCACAGCGAGGGTTTAGATTTTTTGAGTCCTCCCGACAGGACTTGGCTAGAGATAAGTTCTTCACTCTTTGGGTGCATCATCCGGTCTCAGTGATGGAGACCCAGATGACTGTACTCCTTGTGATGGTGATGATGTCACCTTCTCTTTCCATACCTGCTTGGTCTGTGGGCTTGACGTAGGCGAAATAGGTTCTTCCTTCATGGATTCTCCAGGTTCTTCAAGTTCTTCATCTTCCCATTCATTCAATTGGGGTTAGTTCCTCTGATGTTGGGATGATCGATGTCTCCTCCTAGAGCATCTCTTCTTTGGCTATTTATAAGTAGTATAGCTATTGAAATAACAGCGTACCTTTTCTCTAGGGAATTAGAAGTGGACTTGTCCAGATCTAGCATAGATGATCACGTTGGTGGTGTTGAGGAACGACCTCCTTAGAATGATGGGTGTATTGTCATCTTTTTCTCCCATGTCTAGGACCATGAAGTCAACAGGAGCATAGTGATCTTGTATCTTGACCATAATGTCCCTTACTATTCCCTTCGGGAATCGGATTGATTGATCCGCCATCTGCAACTGCATATATGTAGGGTACAAAGGTTTGTTATTGAATAAATATTCATATGTTATCTTGGACATTATGTTGACACCTGATCCAATGTCGTAGAAGGTCTTGTGAAAAATTCTTTGCCCAATAGTACACACGATCATTGGTACGCCAGGATCATCCTTCTTAGCAAGGAATGGTGAAGCGAGGAGGTGGTCATACTCTGATCGGAGTGTGTTGGTCATGTTGACTATTTTTTTTGTGGTTGTCTGGTCCTATTCTTCCTCCTTCTCCAGTTGTTCTTCTTCTTGGTGATTGTTGTATCTTCGAGCAGGTACGCCTTTTATGGATGTGTAGGAGATTGCAAAATGCGGTTCTTGAAAGAGAACTCCTTCTTGTCCTTGATCGTGAAACAGATCTTGGCAGTGTCTGCGTAGATGATGGCTTTTGTAGTGCTCAGGAAAGGTCAGCCCAAGATGATGGGTGTCATTTCATCTCCACCTGTTTCTAGGACCACAAAGTCTACGGGAACCTATGATTGTCCCACACGGATAATAGCATCTTCAAGAACTCCCTTGGGGTAATAGAGTGACTGGTCTGCAAGCTATAAACGCATATTTATGTACAACAAATGATCTCCTAAAATTTTCTCATAAATTACCTTAGGCATGATGTTGACATTTGCTTCGAAGTCGCATATAGCTTCTTGGAAAATGTGAGGTCCAATGGCGATGAGGATGACAGGCCTCCTCGGATCACCTTTCTTGTCGGGCAAGGTATAATCTATCCACCTTCCTGTCGATGGCTTCGTGTAGTAGAAAGTTGTATTGTGAATATCAACAAGATCTATAGTTTCTAGATCTTCTGGTTGCCCCAGAATCTTACCTTTGTCAGACGGAGCAATAGCAGCCGCCAGCTGAGCTATTTGTGATTCTATCATTTTATTAAAGTTATGCTGGTTCTTAATGGCAGAAGCAAAGCTATCCATTCTATTATTTATGTTTTCTAGAATCTTATCATTGATAGCTATCTTCTTAGATAATCCATCCATAAGTCTAGACTGGCCAGTGTTGGTATTTATTAACTTGTCACTTGTTTTAGTATCCATCTATTAATTACCTACATCTCCTAGCATTATAGTACTAGGTTGTCATCCCTAGTGATGGTGCCAGAGATAACTGTTGGTACTACCTAGCATTACTACTAAGTAGATATATTAGTATTTCATGTGACAAGAAAGAATATAAAGATATGAATGAAAGGATTCTGCAAGCAAACATATAATTATACCATTGTAGCACTTCACCCGAGAGTATTCTAGGTATTGTTATTTATATTTTACCACATGGAAGGTGTAGCGTTGGACATGTATTGATAACTTATAACATTGATGGAGAAATAAACCACAACATATCACTCTACTCATAATAGGGGTAAGTCACAAGATAAGATATATATATATATATGATAAGCATTGATCAAGTATAATGATAAATCACTCAGAGCACTCCTATCTATAGCATTAGCATGGTCAGGTAGAATATTAGAGGAATAATTCCTAAGTCATTCTTAATTACAAGTCAAAGCATACATTGATTAGTGCAATTACACCTAGTAGTTATTGCTAAGATCACCGTTATATCTGTGCATAAGGGGTATTACTTAGGGAAGTTTAAAAATAGAGCTTACCCTTCCTTCGTAACCAGGCCCTACTTCTATGACTTATATTCGGGGAGTGGACTACAAAGGACTCAACAGTAGTGTCACACCCAGTAATCTACCATATAACCTAGAATATAGAGTGTATTCATAGGTAAATACCATATAAGCACCATGCTTACATGATCTCTACCACCCACCCCATGTACTTTGGAGTAAGCGCTATATGAATTTACGCATAAACATAATAATAAACCAGCTATACTAAGTATATAATCAAAGTAGACGATGAACATTGCAACCTTGAACATGAATGAGATGAATACTAATATTGTCATAACAATTGTAGCAAGCATATAAAAGTGATGGAGATACAATGAGAGAGGGGTATAAAGATTATACCGAACCACGCTCTTGACAATGTCGGGAATCCAAGCGAAGATCTGCTTGCCTCTCTCTAGACCTAGCCTAACTAGCTATGTCCTAGAAATTGGAGGAGCTCTGAGGATGATTAGGGTTTCTATCTTCTCAAATGACTTCTGTCTCAGGGGGGCTGGAGTCTATTTATATAGCCCAGAGCTTGCAACGTGAGCACTCAGATCAAACCGACTTAAGGAACAACATAGATGCAATCTAGGAGTCGGTGGAGAACCACCATAGCAATTGGAAGACTAACAAAAGGGCCCACATGTCGGCCGGCTTGCAGGTGGGGCTGACTGGTCCCACATGTCACCCCCTCTGGGTCTGCTTTGGTGGAGAGCCTCCTAGATCGCCCTGCTAATGGGGCTAAACCCACCACTAACCCGCCCTGACTAGCAGGCTATCAAGCCGTTTCCCAAATCCAATCCAACCCAAAAATTGGAGCAAATAACTCGCCCCAACCCGCCCCACAGAAGCGGGTTCAATCCATCTGTGCCAGCATCCCCGTAATGCCTCACTGCCGTCGCGAAGCTCGGCGCTTTTCTGTGGCCGAATCCTGGCGCTCCTCGTACGGTATCGCGTGCTACTAGGAAAGTGAAGGCTGGCATGGCATCATTGCCATTGTTGTAGCTCATCAGTGACCCAGCAGCAGCCATGGTGGTGGTAGTCCAGTTGGTCGGCAGCAAGGTCATCAGGAGGGACCCCGGGCCACGCGTCTCGAGCTGCTACTACCAGCCACGGCAAGACGGCGGTGGGCGATTGATGTGAGGGAAAGTGAAATTCTCGACAACAACAAAAGCCCGGAGACAACGCCGATGGTTCGTGATTGGGATCGTCGTCGTCGTGTCATTGCTATACATAGCAGCTGTGGCTACCGTGCTTTGCTTTGTCTTTCTGTACGCATAAGCAGCTTCCCTTCCGGCCGCTTGAGCAAGACTGCTGTCGATGCCAATGCCAAGTGGAGGCGATCACTGATGCGCTCCCAGAGCTACCGAGCCGCCATCGTTTGTGAGTCCGACGAGATGTGCAATTTGAGCCGTCACGGGCACTCGCCGGCATCCTCGGATCCAAGGGAGACAAGGCACATCGTGGTCGCGCAGTAGATCATCTCCTTCACTTGCGTCAGCGCCTCCGTGTTTGGCTCGTACGTCGTCACCGCCGCCGTCGTTGCCTATGGGTTCTGGCCGTCGAACCTAATACTACCTACCCATCCCAACCCATCCCAACTCGGATTTGCTATTAACCCAACCCACCCCAACCCGTTAGATATTGAAACCCATTCTAATCCATCCAATCAAACCCCATGCCAGCACCCAACCCATTAGCAGGGCGACTCCTAGAGTCTTCCAGAACCTTCGCACGTAGGTTTCACAGTGGAATTGCATTATTACTTCTAACATGTAGGTACACCTTAACGGTTTTCTGGATATACCCTGCAGAAATCATAGATTTACCACAACTTGTGAAATTTGTTAGTTTAAGTCCCTAGACCTATGTTGGTGATCTCAATTATGCCCTTATACATGTTATGTTGATGGTTTAATATGGTTGTTAATTACCGTCAACAAGCTCTCTAAAGCTTATCCTTTGCTAGTCCCTTAGCAAAGCTAAACTCAGCAAATTGGATCAGGAGTTGCTTCTATGCTTTCACGCCTCAAAAGTACACATATGTTCAAACAAAAATTCTCTTCCGAATTAGAATAAACTGATCTGACTTTCAAACATACCCATATTACCTTCAACCATGGGACTTCTTAGCCTTTACTTGGGTTTTGAGCAATTGAAAGATAGAACAATCAAGTCAAGCACTATGTCTCAAGTTCTTTGCTCAACTATTATTCCGGAGTTTTTTTGTAAGTTTTCAAAATAAAACTCAGAGTTTCCATTGTATGACACTTTCAAGTCTCTCAATATATGTGGTATTTGTGGATCCTCACCAAGGAAATGATGATATTATGCCTTTTTCTTCCTACAACTAAGGCTTATAGTGGAGCTCATAGGAGTGGAGATAGCATGAAAGAGCATACTTGCAATACATATATTGTAAAGTCAAACATCTGATCCAAAGAGAGTTGATTCATACAATCAAATCAATTTATGCATGTGTATGGATGTATGAGGGATATATATATGGTGACTAACCTAATTCTACTATGATGCTTGAAAACATATCTCTCTTTCAAAACTTGAAAACAATTTTACAAGAAAACATATGCTATCTTATTCATCTCTTTTTTTAGGCGGGCATTGGAGTACCCATTGTTTTAGATATCTCGGACACTTATCCATTTTTTTCAATACTTTCTTTTTTTATTTTTTATGAATAACTTTTGCATAGCCATATGCCTCTTTTCTACAACAAAACTTTTGAGAGATAGCAACAAGAATATTGGAGCATTTATTTGGGGATATCCTATAGGGTATATTTTTGGTGTTTACTCCTAGTGTAGGAGTAAAATATTTTTTTGGGTGAATCTAGATGGAATGACATGTTTTTGCACCTACCCCCAGTGTAGGAGTAGGCATATGTGAGTGGTGTGTATGTGATCTTGATTTTAAGAGCATGACAAACCTCTCATAAGGCATCAACAAAGTTTGACTAAACTCAATGCAAAAGCAAGCAACATATATGAGTGGAAGGTTTTCTAGTCTAAGTATCATATATGGCTCTGGTAGGAATTCAAGCTTTATCATACAGGAGCTCATCATGAACGATTTTATATGTTTTCAAAAGATAAATCTTCGAAACTCTAGTATCACTTGGAACAAGATAAACAGTAGCTCAGACCTTCTTATATCATATCTGTCAATTACCTAAACTTAGATCAAGCATATGCTACCTAGGAGGTGGCGGAAAACCGACGTTTGAAGGAGGGACTGACATGTGGGGCCAGGGGGTCGGTCGGCTTGTAGGTGGCGCCGACCGCCCCCACATGTCAGCCTCCCAAGGTTTGCTTCAGAGGGTTGCCTTCTAGGGTCCTCTGAAATCTTCTAGAGTTGTTACCGCGGCGGATAAGCGTGATTAAGTCTAACATGTAGGTCCTCCTTGATGGTTTTCCGGATAAACCCTACAGAAATGATAGATTCACCAAAACTCATGGAATTTGTTAGTTTAAACCCCTAGACCTTTGTTGGTGATCACAATTGTGCCCTTATACATGTTTCTTTATTGGTTTATAATGGTTGTTAACTACCGTCAACACACACTGATCTTTGGAGGATCCTTAATGTGATAAGGAGGTGAACGATATTTTGTCTAACAATTTCGAGATGAAAGATTTGGGAGTGATTAATGTTATTATTAATATCAAGATGCTAAGAGAAGGCATCGGTGGGGTTACATTTCTGCAACCCCACTATGTGGAAAAGGTATTGGGTCATTTTGGGTATAGTGACTGCAAGACTACTCCAACGCTTTATGATCCTAGTGTGCTATTAAGGAAAAACCTATACAGTAGTAAAGGATCAATTGAAATACTCACAAATCATAGGCTCACTTATGCTAGCTAGCACTATGAGGCTTGACATCTCGTTTACTCAGGGCAAACTAAGCCAATTTGTTTCAAACCCGGGAGATGATCACTGGGATGCTCTTGAGAGAGTAATGCTGAAAGCCCTAGTTTGGTTTTAGCTAATTGATGAAACCTATTTGACTAACCCTTTGTCTAAGTCATGGATGAGTTAGGGTAGTCCAAGTCCAAGTGGTGGAGCTAGATGATGTTCATGGTGATGGAGGTGGCCTAAGTGAAGATCAAGTGCTCCAACTTGGAAAAGAAGAAAGAGAAAAACAAAAATAGGCTCAAGGCAAAGGTATATTTGATAGGGATATTTTTGTTTTGCCAATCAAGACACCGTAGAGGGTGTGATTGGGTTTAGGGTCGATAGCTGTACTATTAAGAGAGGTGATCTCAAAGCAAATATGGTTATCTAAGTGCCACTAGGTAAATTAACTCCATGCATTTGCATTAGGACCTAGTGAGTGCTAACATCCCTTAGAAAACATGTTTGTGAAATGCTAACTTATGTACATAAGTGTTGCTAACTTGGTGGAGTTAACACATTTGCACAAGGGATGAAAAGGAAGAAGAGAAGAGGGTCACTGTGGCAACCAGATGCTGTCTCGAGGTGACCGGATGCGTCCGGTACTTAACCCTAGGTGCGGCTAGGGCTGGGGGTTGCATCGGACGCTAGCTTAGGGGTGCGACCGAGCACACCTCTGGCACTGTTCACCAACTGGCACAACATACAGAGGTGGACCGAACGCTATCCAAAGTCTGGTTAGTGGTGGCCGGATGCGTCTGGTCAGCAAAGGTCGGTTCTAGAACCTCTCTATTCCGAACCGGACGCTGGGTGATGGCGAGTCCGGTCAAGTGACCAGACATGGTGTACTGTGCATGTGCGAGGATCCGTTGGGCGCCAATGATAACATTCAAATGGTCAGGACACATGGTGCTTGGAGAGTGACTACTGCAGAGTCCGGTCAGACCGCAGATTGCCCAATGAAGGGGCCAACAATATGTGAGCCAAGGGGGCTCTATAAGTAGGTGTTGGCTGGCTCTAGCTCACTCTCATGGACATTTTGATCATTGATACATCTTTGTGAGCAAAGCCAAACACCTTCCACTCATCTCCTTCATTGATTCATCATCCAAGTGAGATTGGGAGTGATTGTAGTGCATTTGCTTAGATTTTGAGCATCTAGTGGCCCTAGTGATCGTGTGAGCTATGGGATTACTTGTTACTCTTGGTGGTTGCCGCCACCTAGATGGCTTGGGGCAGCGGAGGAGTCTTGGCACGAGTTGGTAATTGTTCATGGCCATCTCCCGGTGATTTGTGAGGGGTTCTTGGGCTTATTCCCCGACAGAGCTCCAAAAGCCACTCTAGTAAATTGCTCGTGAAGTTGAGTGCCCTCATCTTGTGTAGGTTCTTGTGGAGCCCAAGTGTTGGGCTAGGTGTGGTGCCTATTAGCTCACGAACCACCAAGTGAACCGGCCTTCACAATGGGGACTAGCGTGCCAGCAAGCACGTGAACCTCGGGAGAAAAATTATGTGGTAATTGTCTCCTTGGACTTCATTTGGTATTCGTTATTGATTGTTTGTCACTTGTCACATTTGGTATACACCTCTCTACCTGTCTCGTATTTAGATTCTTACTTATCTTGAGTAGAGGAAGTTTGAATAGTGTAGCTCTCTTGAGTAGTGTAGAATTAGTTAGCTAGCTAGTTGTTAGAAGCAATTAGTTCTTGCTAGCTCACTAGTTAGAGAGTAATGACATAGCTCTTGTGTGCCTAGAGATCATACTTAACTAGAATTGTGGATAGGTGGCTTGCAACCCTATTAGAGCTAGAGCAAAAGGCATTTGTTGCCATTTAGTGTTCTAACCACTTGTTCTAGTATTTTGTAGAAGTTTTTATAGGCTATTCTCACCCCCCTCTAGCCATTTAGAACCTTCAAATGTCCCATCTAAAAGGCACTATGAGCTATAGAATCCACTATGCTAGGTACCATACGATACTAGAGGGCTATAGTGATTAGATATCTGATGCTAATGAGATTTACGCCAAAAGTGGATATGTGCTTGCAAGGTGCATTTTAGGAGTGTAACAGAACCGACCAATTATACCAAATTAAGTAAGAAAATCACCTGCCGGAGCAGTTAATTTAGCAAACTTAAGCCCATATAATCCGGTAGTCCGTGAAACTACGAAGGATTTCAAATCGACCAACATACAAACCAAGATCATACAAGTTTAGCAGCCACAATCACATATTACATAAAGTTTGCAACATCATTGAGATACATCGGAGTTTAAAACATAAAGTTATTACAAACCAAGTTCATAATAAAATAATGGAAGCAAGTAATTTTGAGACTTCACACACACACACACACTTAGTTAGGATTACAGTGTCAAATAGTAATCATGTCCAACAAAAGCATCAGGTAAGACGTATGGAGCAACCATGCCCTTGGTCCTAATTATCACCCATCGTGGAATACAGACAGTTGATGCAATATTTATAGTACATCTAGCCATCTGCAACAACAATGGGAAGAAAGCCCTGAGTACGAGAATGTACTCAGCTAGACTTATCCGCCTTAAACGGAAATAAAATGACACCAAGGTGGATGCAGGGCTTTCTTTTAGTAGGCTAGCTGACTCATTTGTGAAAAACATAAATTATCTTAAATAAACCATTTTTAAGTATTAGCATCATTTTTATTATAACCTGTCACTCTAGGTAAGCACCTATGCTATAGCAATCACTTGATTAACCATTTCTATCAAGTTACCATCTCAGGTTTAGCATTTCCAACCTCACCCATAACCATCTGTGTTCCATCATCATTACTACAATGCTGTAGCTCGAGTCAAGTGCTCACTATCCAGGAGCGATGGCGATTCGAATTGATTCCAAATCAATTGGTGATTTATTCCTCACATAAACCACACTCATCAATCAAATGAGCTACAGATCACCAATGACACTATTTCGGTAAACGTCGCGGGACAAACTAGAGTCGCGACACCTAGGGCCGCCCAACTGCTAGGAATCAGGCCACGCCTACCCTTGGGCTCACTCTTCGCGCCCTATCATACCCCCATCAACACCAATACGCCCGCCCGTGTAGATCCTGGCCCAAATAGTGCCACTAGCTTCACGGTCGAAAGGTACTTTGTTCGGCCAGCTAAATGTGAGGCATGCGTTCAACATGACAAGAGGGACGAGCAACGATCGGTCCTTAACCGACATAGGTGGAAACTACAGGCACCCCCAGAATCTTGTCTGGTTGCATAACATTCATTCCGCCCGGTCTCCAATTAACCAGTAACACTTGGTTATCTCCAGGATATCATTAATTTCATAGCTAAAGTATTCCGATAACCACCTATAGTTGTCGGTGACAGAAAATCACCGACTGCTACGGTCTAAGCAGGGCTAAGCATTTAATGTGGTCCTAGACTTAGCAGGGTATACACATATAACAAGGTAACAAGGATATAATAAATGCATCAACGGTTTCACTCAACTCCTACAACTTAATGCAACAATATATATAGAACTTATATAATTAATTGCTTTTTTAAAGTAGGAGACTTATAATGCTCCGGGGCTTGCCTCTTTCGAAGGAACTAGGTTGATGGTTCACGCACTCAGGAAGATCCTCTCCTTGCTCCTCGGCCTTGGGCACCTCTTGTACCTGGATTTTCTGTGGGTCAGCCCCGATCTGCTCCTCTTGTATCACTACTTGCACTTTCTCCTGTGATCCTGTATGATGCATTTGTATAAGTAATTATGCAACTAGTGCATCAGATGAGATGGTATATGATGCTCATGATTGTATGCAATGTAGATGAACATTGTTTAACTTTATTCGACTGAGTAGGTATAAAACTCTTATACCAGGTAGTCAACATCATCCAAGAACATGTGCCACAAGCACATGTCATCTACTGTATTCTCTTCTACTGCTAACTACCATCATATACCGCTAACTACCGTATAGCCACAACACAGGCACTATTATCCTAACTCCACAAGTGCTACCCTAGCATGTCAAGTCACACTAGCAAGTTATTTGATGCTTCAAAGATACACTAAACCTACACAATTAAACTAATCATGCATAAAGAAGGTTATTTTATTTCACTTTAAACTAAGGTTACAACAACAACAACATGTATTTCTGGTGCATCAAAAAATCTAGAAAAATTACAGTAGCTTAGTCATGCTGAAGATAGCTTACCATAAAATGTTCAATACATTTGGATAAGTATGATAGCCTACACAAAAATGATAAGCTATGATGGATAAATGAGCATAAAAATACTTTGTACTATGAAAAGTATCAAACAATAGATTTCATAATTTTCCCATGGTCTACATAGTATAGAAACATTATCGGAAAAGTTTCATCTACATGTATTATTCATATTTTTTGCTCTAGCAATTTTACAAGAAACTAGCAATTAAAACACCTAAATTACTTGGCCATATTTTTCCACAGAACATACATATCATATATTTTTCATAGAAATTACATGTCACCACAAGATCAACACAACCAGAATCATATTTTTCTGACCTTTCTACAATTTACTACATATTTTACAAGATAATAGCATTTAAACAAATTAAATAAAGCTATACAAAAAGTATCACAAAAATGACATACCATATTTTTAACAGATAGATCTAGTCCCAAAAAGTCTAACAAAATTTGTTTCAACAAATTTGGAGCTAAATTCATCCAGTTATGATTTTTGAAAGCATTTAAATCATTTCTGAAAATCATTTCCTTTTAAAACCGGATCTGGAAATGCTATGCGCACCCTACTCCTTTCCCTAGACCCAGACTCTGGACACTGCCACTAGGCCCCATGACCCCACGGGTCAGTGGCACCGAGGCAGGGGAGAGGCTCCGCCGGTCGGAGCTCACCGGCGGCGAGCCCTCCGTTGGCATGGGTAGCACCGGCGTGCTCGGGGCGCCGAGCCGCATCGACCAGTGTAGCTGCTCGGCCGGGTGGCTCATCAGAGCAAGCATGCCGGCGTGCATGGCACACGGCGGCACTGCTGCCCGGCGGTTGCACCGTGCCAGGGCTCGGCAAGGCGGTAGTGGTGGCGCTGGAGCTCCACGACTGCGAGGCAAAGCCGGCGCGCGTGAAAGTTAGAAGAGGAAGGCAACGAAGATGCGCATCTGCGCGAAGCAGAGCTCCGGTGAGCGGCAGCCGAAGGGGAGCTGGCCATTCCGGCCTCTTACCTTGCCGAAGATGGGAGGCGGGGTTGGCAACGCGGTGGCGGAGATGGAGACGAGCGCGGAGGCAGGGTCATGGAGCACCGCGGCCAGAAATGGCGCGACGGCGCTCTCCGCTCCGATGAGCGGCACTGGAGGGCTGTGGCTGCGCTGAGCTGATGCTGCTGGGTGAAATGGGACGAGTGGGGAGGCAGAGCGCGGCGCAACGCATTTTGGAGAGCGAGGGCGCGACTGCGGGGGCCACCGGGGCACCAGGTGCTGGCCGGAGCCATACGCCGGCGGCCACAAGGCGGGCTGCCTCTGCCGCGGTCGGGCATGGGCATGAGCGCACGCGGGCAGGCCCAGCTCGGCCGTGGGCCGAGAAAGGAGGGCGCGGCCCGTTTTCAATTACAATTTGATTTTTCTTTTTCTTTTATGCATAACAGCCCCCAAATATCCTATTTTGAGCACCAAAATTCCATTTTCAAAAGGTGACCCAAAAATAAAAGTTGTTCTAAATTTTGTGACCTTCAACTTTGCCAAAAGGAGTAAACTCAAATTCCCAATAGATTTTGAACTAGGGATTTAAAGTAAATTTTTAAATCAAAACTCTATTTTCTAAGATTATTTTTGAAGCCAAATGTGAGAAAATTTTGAATAGAAACCTTACTCCAATTTGTTTGCTAAACATTTCTAAGTTGCTTATTTACTCAAACAAGAACATACAAGTCCTAACAAGTATCAACGAAATTTTAAATCTACTGAAACAACATATTGTAACATGCATGTTTCGATAACATGTTTCAAGTCTGTATTTTATGTGGTGCTTAACAATGCATAATTATGCTTATGGATATGATTTGCAAATGCTAATGCAAGACTAACACCGGGGTGTTACAAGGAGCTATTCGGCTGATGGTTTCTATGGCTGACAAGCCGGCTGAAGCTAATTTGTTGTGAGAGAAAAACATTGTTTTATGGTGACGAAATTCTAACATAGAGGTATGTTAAGTCTCAGGATCAAAGGTTCCCGACCGAGAGACCCCCAACCGACCCCTCCAGGATTGCCAGGGGCTTAGGAGCTATACCCATCGGGTACACTCGTGCGTACCCTCATGCCAAGGAATCCTACCGAGCCCGAGCATGCCAGTCACCACTTCTCGGGGCTCGGGGGCTTGACCGAGCTTCAGGCTCCCGATCGACGAAAGCCTGAACCTGATCCTTGGCTCCCTCCTGGCCTTCGGTGCCAGCCAGGCCTTGGGCATGAGAAGGTGTGCCCCGAGCTAAGAGGCTCGAGGGGCACCCCGGCGCCGCCCCACGGGCGTGGCTCTATCAACCACTCCTCTGACAAGGTCATGCACAGGGCATGATGCAAGAAGATAAACTCCTTCGCTGGCTCCAAGGGCTTGGGGGCTCCCGGGACCGCACGTCAGCCCCTCAAGCCGGCCTCCTTCGCCACCAAGAAGCCTCCAGAAGGTGCACCCAGGGGAGGTCGATCTGAGCCGACAGAGCCTCACACTCAGCGTGTCAGAACAGAGCAGCTGGACGACGCCTAGAGCTTCTTCGGCTCCACGACATCGCCACGGTCCACATGCTCTACTGCAAGACCCTCCTGGACTCCGACGCATGTAGACCATAGGCATAACTCCCCCAAACCGCCATGTACCCGACCTACCTCGATATATAAGGGGGAGATTGAATCCTAAGAGGGGGGGAGACAATCCCACACAAATCATTCGAGTGTTCACCACTCCATTCAAGCTCTGCACCGAGAGCAGAGCAACACGGAGAGGAGCACCGAGAGATCCTCCACCACACCCGTCATCCTCCACCTCACCCGCGAGGGGGAAGGCTCCACCGGTGATGAGGCACCCCTAGGATCAGCACCAAGTGATCCCCTACCAAATCTTTCTCTTTCTCCGTTACACTCTGTTGTAACCCCCTAGATTTTGGGTACTCTTGAGTATAAGGATCATCAATTGTTGGACGTAGGGCACCAATCGGCCCGAACTAGGATAAACCATTGCGTCCCCTATGTGATTCTTGTGTTCTTGAGTCCACCTGAGCCACCAGAGACACGCACTCTAACACACCACGAACAACAATGTTTGCCGCAGTTTCGACCCTGCGACACATGGCTGATAAGCCAGGCTGATAAGTCCAAGCGAACATGGCCTTAGTCTTAATCCCATATGAGATTTTGACTAAATATCGACTCGACTAATAGGTGGCTTGTGTGTAAGTGTTCGAGGAGCAGACCTCCAGAACCGTCGCCTATCTACGACACCTTCTTAGGTGTGTGAGTGGTCAAGTTTTTGGGGAGGGAATCTTCATCATGTGACTATACCCATACCTATACGACTGCTTCTCGGCGACCAGAGGTCCAACACACCCATATGACTACTTCCTGGTGACTAGAAGCTCCAACAAGATGTACCTATTCATTGGACTGCACTGCATACCCCATCCTACGTCAACTGTGGTCCATGACATCAGCAAGCTCACTATGTCACCTAGTGGGAACAACACCATCAGTGCCTCTAACATTGCTCTCGGCTCAGGTTATAGTGCGTATTTGGGATTGCTCCATAGACTCTGTTCCATAAACTCCACTGTGGAGCAGCTCCCTAAAAACTTGGAGTTTGTGGAGCACCCCTTTAGGTGCTCTCACAAATCCAATTTTTTTCCTCAAACTGAGTGCGGGAGCTTAACCAGTTTCGCTAAAAAATGTGGAGTGGAGCTAAAAAATATGGAGTGGAGCAGTCCTAAACACCTTTGTAATATTGCTACTGCTAGGACTACTCCCCATCCTCTCCACTATTAAGTTTCTAACCAAATCAATGTGGGCCTTTGTTCCCTCTGGTACACCATCGGCAACCATACTACAAACATGGTTGGTGTGATCACGCAAGATTACACGGCTCTCTAGTTACAGCAATAGAGCACGCAAGCACCGAGTAGCAAGAGGTATGTAAACCTCACTAAACACTAGGTCTAAACCTAAAGCAAGCACTAACAAGCGGCCTCTAATTAGCCTAAGCACTTCACAAAACACTAGTGCTAATCATCTAATCCGCCTTAAGCACTTCTGGTGGCCAGAGCATAAAGAGATGAGCCTCAACTCACTAAAACCTTTCCTTACCTCCAACAACACTCAAATGGCCAGTTGGGGCGGTATATATAGCCTGCAACCCTAGATATAACCATTGGCATTTGGACTACGCACGTGAAGTGATCATTAGAAACTATAGGGGCGGTGATACCACTGGAGAGTTTTGGTGACTGCCACGTCGACTAGCCGTTGTCGATCATTGGAGAGCCTAAGATCCGATGGTGGATCTTCAATTTGTTGATCACTGGATGTTTTTGGTGAGGCTAAAAACCTACTTCATATCATATGTATAGCACATTTATTCTACGGTGCCTTGCATCGGAAGGTTTCTATGCCCTCTGTCTTCTCTCCACTATGTCTCCAACTCCTCTGGCCCTAAAATCCATTGGTGTGGTCTCCCGTGACGAAGGGAAGTATAGATGAGATCTTCCTCTTTGCACTTAGACTGCATTGTAAGCTAAGCTCCGGTCCTTAGCAACTCTGGTGAGTATAAGACGATCGGATCGATTCATTTGTACGCTGCTCTATTCTTTGGTGCTTCACTTGGTTATACCACCGGAGCTTTCCGTTGACACTATCCAATCCACTTTGAGCTTGTTTTCTTCGCATTATCTCGTCTGAGCTTCTTCTACTTGATGCGTTGGACTTCGTAAATGTCTTCAACCTTGCTTGATGTATTGATCACTTGAACTTCACGTTGCCTTATCCAAATCCATCCTTGTATGCGTAGGACTTTAACTTGTATGATCATGTTGTCACTCAATTACCAAAAATCACATAAAGGCCCTAGCTAGGTGTCATTTTCGTTATGGCTATCACAAACATTTTGTTATTTTTCTAGATTAAATTGTGCTTGAATTTGCATTATTGCCTAATTATCTAACATGTTATACCGGATAAAATCAGGGTTCGAGTGAGTCTGGGGGGTGTTTGGTTGGTAGCCACGTTTCACCTTAGACAACTTTGACCAAATTAGTAATTGTGTTTTGTTGACAATTAAACTTAGACATGAATATTTTTGGCTTCACACATGTCATAGAGTATAAAATTATGACAAGATTCCTTTAGTCATGGTAAAATGTGGTTTTAAATTTTTTTTTTGCCACACTTCTTGTGGGCTTGTCTAAACTTAGTTGTGGCAATTTATGGTTATGAACCAAACAGCCCCAGAATTTTCACATTGATTTTCTTTTTCTGTCGGAAGCATTTTTCCCCTATATACACTGGATAAAATCAGAGTTCGAGGGATTCCAATCTTCACATTTATTTCCTTTTTCTATCTGAAGCATTTTTTCTATTTTCTTTTTGGCGTCCCTTTTTGTACTTGTCAAACGATTGTCACGTACGGAGTACGGACACACCCCCTCCTCCCCTGCCCAGCTGCCCCCTTCCTCCTCAGTTCTCCCGCCCTGCGCGCCCTGCGCGCGGTGAGCTCCGGTACAAATAGGATACCGCCTCGGCCATGACTTGATAGCCTCCAAAGATGAGAGGGACACCCGCGCCGTTCTGCTCATGGACGCCATCTTCTCGCTCGCGGCGGGGCCCCGGGCGCGCGTCCTGGAGCGCGCAGCGGCCCGCATACCCGGCTGCCTCTACATCTGCCTTTGGGCGCCGATGATCGCCGGCCCGCTCCCTTCCAGGTAGGTCGCCATTCGTGCCGGTTCCATGTACTCTTGTCCGTTGCTTTCCCCCTGGCGTTCCTTCGTGCGATCGTGTGCATTTGAATGGGCAGCCATTTGTTGTGCGTGGACGCGTGGATCACCAACGACGGCGGCGGTCGCGCAAGGGCGGTGTTCGATGAGTACCGGAGAGCGTTCTGCGCCATCGTGAGCGGGTTAGCTTGCATTGCTACTCCATTTCAGGTTCAGCCCATGGATTGTTTAGCTCCATTTGTTTCTGACGGTGGTGGTCGCCGAGCGATTTCTCAGCTGCGTGCCCGGCTGGGCGTACAAGGACGGCCGCCCGTACATGGAGCTGTCGGAGACGGACCTCACGTCGTCGGCGTCGCTGCCGGTGCAGCTGCAGTTCTACCACGTCAGTATATGCGCCATCTCATCCTGCAAACGTTAGATAGATTAGTTTCTCTTTCAAGTCCACTTCACGCCACCTGATTGCTGACATTTCTGCACTGTCGATGTTGTTGTCACAGGAAGCCGGCACGAAGGTACGTTTAATTTCTCGATTATTGGTGCGCTGCATTGCATTCCATAAATGGAGATGACGACCGTGCAGCTGATCTGCTCGAGGTGGTGGTGCAGATGGCGGTGTTCATGGGCTGCGACAACGGCGAGATCGAGGTCGGGCTGTCGAGCACCTCGGCGCCGCCGGCGGTGGCGAGCCACGTGGAGCACTTGCTACTCGAGGAGCTCATGCAGGCAGCGCCAACGGTGCCTTCGTCTTCGTCGTCCTCCCTGCCATCCCTCTCCATCGGGAGCCCCGAGTACTCCTCGTTCATCCGCTCAATGGCCACGTCGGCTGCTGCCTCTGCCGCTGCCGAGCCATCTTCTCAGGAACTGCACTCGGCTGTGCCGCTGCCCGGCTTGCCCGCGCCGGTGTACGGCCCATACGGCCAAGCGCCGTTCCTGGACCCCGATAGCGAGCAGGCTGCAATGACGCAGGCAATTCTCGCTGTCATCTCCTCCTCCGCGCTGCCACCGCCGGCGTCCATCGCCGTGCCTCCGGCGTCGACCTCTCCATGGCTCGTCCACCACCGTCCTCAACGGTCGTCGCCGCGGCGTTGGAGGGGGGCGTTCAGGGCGTACAACGCGGCGCTCTCGCCGAGGGCGCGTCCACGGCCGGGCGCGCCGGGGCAGAGGATGATCAAGACGGCCATCGCGCTCATGGCGAGCGTGCAAATGGCAATGCGCCACCGGGAGCTCGCAGAAGCGCGCCAACATGAGGATGCCGCCGCCGCCGCCACGCAGCCGCCCCCGCCGACGCAGCAGCAGCACACCAGCAGCCAGCTTCACCACATGTTCTCGGAGCGGCGCCGGCGAGAGCGCCTGAACGAGAGCTTCCAGACTCTCAGAGCACTGCTCCCTCCCGGAACAAAGGTACGATGGGATAGTGGAAATTGATCATCTATTATTGCATTGCTTGGCTTGCAAGAGTTCACGACATCGCGAATTGGATTATAACATTTACACGTGTAATCGTGATCGATCTGAAGAAGGACAAGGCCACGGTTCTTGCAAACACGACGGAGTACATGAACAAGCTGATCGCCGAAGTGTCGGAGCTCCATGAGAGGAACCGGAGGTTAGAGGCGCAGCTTGGCCTGCCCGGCGCGACCCAGCAAACGCCAAGCGACGACGACCCATCGGAGAGAGTGGCCGTTGATGTGACCAACGGCGCATCGACCTCGAGTTCAACGTACTGTCAACCTCAGGAGGTGAGCATTAGGGTGACGGTGCGGGCTGAGTGCGATCTGTCGGAGGTTGTGGTCGCCATGCTCGCCCGGATCAAGAAGATGGGGAGCTTCACCGTGGTGACCGTCGATGCTCGGCAGCGGAGCAGCGCCCATGCACAAGTCGGCATCACATTGCGAGCCACGGTACGGACTCAAAATTACTCCATATCTGTTTTCAAATGTATTTCTGTTTTAGGTTTTGTCAAGTTAAACTTTGTTAATTTTGACTTAATTTATGCCTATATAAGATATATTTCCTTATGACTTTAATGAAATGATAGATGGTGATGTATTTTTCTAAAACTTACTAGTCAAATTTTAAAACATTAGACTTACTACAAAACTGAAACGCCGGTAATAAGCTTCATGAACTAGTTGTTCTATTTAACGTGGTTATCGCAATTTAGATTCTATAGCTAGGCCAGCCAAAGTTAGTCTACTCTCAAACCTACAATTATATTCTTTTTGGAACTTAGAGAATAGAATACGATTTTTATAATTACAGTTAGTAGAACTTACCATTTCATGGGCATGTTTGGTTGGGTGTATATGGGTTGGCATGGCCTGTGGGATTTAGGGAAAAGTTGTTTGGATGTTTGTATATCGGCTAGGTTCAACTAATGCAAATGCTCCGTCAGCCTCCGTACAAACGAGATTGAAATCCATTTCTCGCAGTCCTGGCCAACACAATGTAGCTTGGTGCTTTTGATGTATATGTTGTCTCTAAATCGGGTCAAATGTTCATGCAACCAATCAACACTCCAATACAACCAGGCCAGAGCAATATAATCAACCAACCATTGAGTCCTTACATCATCTTAGCTTGGCCAGAGTGAGCTTGCATCCAAAATATGAGCAGGTTGATTACTTTGGTTAGCGAAGAGAACCAAACAGATGTTACCCAAAAAAACATTAATTTAAGATTTGTGTGGTTCTGACGACATCTTGATTTAATTAACATTACATATACACAACAATCACGCAACACAAGACAATCCTACGTGGAAGAACTAGCCATACTACGTGTACAATAGTACGGTCAATATTCTATTTTGATGTTTGACCTGCATGGGTCTACCATATTGACGACGGCGCCCTGGAGAGGAGATGAAGAAAAATTGATGTGCTTGACCTGGCTTGGAAAAATCTTTGAAATGTGGCCCTTGAATTGAACTCTAAAAAAAGTCTTTGAAATGTCCAAGGAAAAAAAACTAGCTCAAATCTGTAAAGGATAGTTTAGTGGGAGAAAAGACAAAAGACCTTTAAAGAATCTTGACCAGTTTTGCCTGTAGTGATAAAAACCTTTGACTGCATCTATATAGGTCAAAATGGCTGCTAACTAACCATGCTCTCCCTTTGAATTGGTTCTACAACACATGACTCCGTCACTGACTCACTCAAACGTAGTTGAATGCGCGCATGCTAAATAAACTTGGTAAAGTAACTTTTGTTTATGTATTTTCCTCTCAAGTCTCAACACTGAAATCTATCAGTAGCGTTCTTCTGAAGTAACATACTTTTCAAACACGAATTAGGAAGGATCATTTTCTTAATTCTTAGGCATTTCTGAATACGCAGATGATGAAAAAAAAGACATCCCCTCTTAAAGCAGTTTGTTTGACTGTACTCGTATTTATCTCAATCCTAATTCAACCACTCGTATTTATCTCAATCCTAATTTAACTCGTTTCTATCACAATCTACTACAATACATGTGTATTAAGGTGAATACGAATATAATCAAACGAAGCCTTAACAAAATTATAAAATCATGGATGTTCCCTGATGTATGGATGATGTGATCTTTCAAATTAAGATATCGTACGGTCTACATCTAGGGCCTTGTTTAGTCCCCAAATTCACCCCAAAATTTCACTATGCAAAAAGAAGATTCCCCATCACATCAAAATACCGGCACATATATGGAGTACTAAATGTAGATGAAATAAAAAACTAATTGCACAGTTTGGTTGTACTTTGCGCGACAAACGTTTTGAGCCTAATTAATTAATGTTTGGACAATTATTATCAAATAAAAACAAAATTGCTACAGTGCTGCACAGTAATTCGGGGAGGCCCAAATCGGGCATCTAAACATGGCCTAAGTGCACTTTCTTAATCAATTGTTTCTGACGACGCCGTCATACTGACAAATAAAGATTCATAACTAATGACTAGTGTGACCAAGGAGAGCTTTGAAAAGTATATGTGTAGTAGCTAGATATGAGTACCATGCTGGTCAAAGTACTTGTTGGTGAAGCCTGGCTAACGATGGGTACCACTACTTGTCAAATGAACGATGCAGGGTGGCAACGACGAGCTCGACGAGACATCCCTCAAGGAAGCTGTGGCGAAGGCTGTCGAGGATGCGGTGGCAAGACCTCCATCGCCGCCGTAGGTTGTGGGGCCGCCGCGCCGGAGCTTTTTCTAGCTCGGCTAGCACATCAGTTTTGACCGGATCAGGGCAAGGGAAAGACGAGTAGTACTGGTGGCAGCGATCTGTCCATTTCAATTTTGTAGTCATTTTTTCCCTGTCTTGTGCTCCTTAAGGTAAGATTTGATTTGACTAGGACTCTTTTGTTTTGGCGTTGTTGTAGTTGTAGTAGGTGAGGTCAGCCATCAAGGGAGAGGTAAAGTACATACCAGGATGATTAGCCATGCACCATCTAGCAGTCTGAGGATGATGTTAGTTAGTTGTGCGTGTGCGGGGAAGTAAATTTTGCCCTTGGCCATGTGCCCTCATGTGATTCACTGTTAATTATCTGCTCTAAGACACGTGCAATAATATATTTAGCCTCTAGGAATCTATCAGAAAATGTTTGCCTCTCTCCTGACCTTATTAACTAATCTCAGAGCAGATACAATAGTGAATCACATGAGAGATTACAACCGTAAAGGCACAGTTTCTCTTCCATGTAATGCCCAATGTTGTAATGTTTGCTTTTTTTGAGAACATTGTGTAATGTTGTAATGTTGCTTTTACTTATGCTAAACCAGGTTTGTACCTTCTTTTATGCAGAACTACAGCCCTAAAGCCTCCTCTATCACATATATTATTAAAGAGCTAAAATTTGAACCTCATTCTTTCAGTCTAGCCTTCTCCTGACTAATTCTGTGACTGAAAACGATATCTACGGTATCCACGTTCATACTCTAATAAATCGACTACAAATTCTAAATAAAATAAAACAGGCAATAAATCGAATCACCGCTTTGCTCGATGAGTCCGTTTTCTTCATCTGCCTGAGTTTGTTTATGTTCCCGTGGTATCCCGTTCGTGTCAGTTTTTCTGTTTTTTTTTCTCTCCGCTTCGTGTCCAGCAGTTTTTTCTCATTGGAGTCCATCCATGCAAATGGTGCGATTTTGAATTTCCCATTCATGACCTTTTTTCCACGGTCTGTCCTTTTGTGCCGGTTCCGCCAACTTTTTTTTCCTGGTTTTCCTTTTTCCATGTAGCATTCGTCTTTTTCTTATAAATATCATTTCCCAAGTATCACTTGCTTTTTCGTATAAACATAAAAAACAAGTACTAAATACAATGTTAAGAGTCTTACAATCCTTAACCATTCCTTAATAAATAAGTATTCTCATCAAAAACCTGGATCAACCGGTAGTCCAACTAATCAAACTGTAGATTGAAATATTGAGTAGTTCTTTATCTAAATAAATGTATCTCCAAGCTTTACATATAAACTAGTGCAATTCTCGACGAGGGATGCTATGTGAAAAATCAAGAGAGGTCTCTGTCAATCCTTGACAC